>JAIWZP010000028.1:0-440619 GCA_025201375.1 Gongronella butleri | reverse complement strand
TTAGTGGGATGATTATTTGCTTTTGAAAAAAAAATTACAGTAGCGCTTCCGCTTTCGCATAGCCTGATAGGCATTATATGGGTTGTTGCCACGGTTTCCAGAAGCCATTGGCGAAATTGTATCGCCCTCCTCGCCTTCTAAAGCAGCTGCCAACTGATCAAGAACAAAGACGCCTTCAGCGACCTCGCAATGCTCAGCAAACACCTCCACAATAGACCCCAAAATGGGCGAGAAGTCTTGCCAGAATTTAGCAGGCAATTCGATGTTTTTCTGCAACGTAAACATGATTTCGTCGACATTCATTTGAATCATGATGATGAACAAAAAAAAAAAAAAAAAACAAGAACAAGAAAGAGAGAAAGAGAGAGAAACACAAAAAAAAAAAAAAAACGCGTTTCATTGTCGTGGCCGGAGATACAAAAGGGGACAGCAATAAAAGGAGGCAGTGGCACCTTGGGGTGCGGGCTCATCGGGGTATGGCGGTCCGGCGGAGCTGTGGACCAATGGGAGGGAAGGTGTGGGGAGGTCAGGACGGAAAGAGTGGTGCAAAGGTTCCAAGAAGAGCTGAAACCTATTCAGGTGGGCCACTTACGACGGGTTTCAAAATCCGCCTTGTATTCTAAATGGTACCCCCTTATGGTAAGATGGCCTCCGAAATTTAAATCGCTGAATTGCCACGGCATTCACATCCTCGATAAACACGCCCTGTTTATAGACGGAAATCCTCTAAAGCCTAAATGCCTAAAAACATGATAAGATCAATCATCTGGTTTTGGCGTAAAAATGCAATTTGTGGTGTTTGAGGCCGCGTTTTTCGGTCAAGGCCAACTCAGTGAGGAATGGTCGTAGCGCCTTGAAATGAGAACCATCAGAAAGAGCGCGAGCCGGCGCGTACGTAATGATGATTGATGATCCATGGAAACACGGCGACCTGGCAGATTTGACAGGAATGCAAAAAACTGACCGATTTTGATCCATTTTCGATGCGCGATTACTCGCACTGTGGCGACTGCAACCGATCTTTGCGCTGAGCATCTGGGTTTATCAAGCTTGTTGACTTTGCACAATTGGCATTTATGATACAGTACGTATGCGCCAAGCTGGTCGTTTGAGTTACCTAAGCGAGGAGGCTCAAATCACGTCCGTGCGCGCCGCTGTTGACAAGACACAAGAGAATCAAAGGCAAAGGATGTTTTTGTTTAATGAGCTGTGGGATTACGACGCCGGAGGGTTGATGGAGGGCATGAGAAGAGGAGAATAAATACAAGTACACATCTAAAAAGGACATTAAAAACTACATAAATTAAGGCAAAATGACAAAAAACGGAGAGGAAGAGCAGGGGGGAGTGTGAACAGGATGTGTAAAAATACAAAAAAAAAAAAAAAAAAAGGTGAAAAAAGGCAGGATGTTTAGACGTGTTTTGTGGAGGGACGTCGTTCCTCAAGCTTGATGTCGTTGATATTGTAGTCTGCCAAGTGGCTGTCCGAGTGTCTTGCCGTGGAGGAGCGGCGTTTCTTCAGGACGAGTTCTTTTTCGCGGATGATATCATTGTCGTAGGGGTAGTATTGGTGCAGATAGTATTTGGCTGCGACACGGGGCAAGAACGCGGCAGTGACGGTGAGGATGATGACGAGCCAGTACGTGCCATTGCCAAAGAGCCTGATTTGGCCTGCAAAGAGGAACGTGTTGAATTGGGCGTAGATGGCGATGAACGCGTAATAGACGAGGATCGACAGCGAGATGACGACGGCTTGGATCCACGTGTAGCTGTACAGCGAGAAGACGACAAAGATGTTGGCAACACACACGGTCACGCTGGAGATGATGGTGCCAATTTCATACACGCCATTGCCGTCGTGGCCGGACGTGTCGGGATTGCCCGCGACGAGCATCATGTAGGGGAAAAAGAAGCACACGACCGACTGGAAGATGGCGTCGAAGCATGTGAGCCAAAAGCGCCATGTCTTGAACTTGTCGTCGCGCAGACCCATGCGGTACAATTCGGGGTAGCGCAGCGAGATGCGGCTTGACAGGTCTTGATCCCAGATGCCCAAGAAGATGATGGGCACCGATGTGAACACCAGATTGTAAAGCGTCACCAGCGCATAGTCAAACATCATGGTGCCATTGAATCTGGTGAGAAAAGAGGGAGAGAGAGAGACAAAAAAAATCAGACAATTGCTCTTTTTTTTTTTTTTTTTTTTTTTTTTTTTTTTTTTCAAAATTGACTTACTGGCAGAAGATCTGGTACCAAAAGAGGACGAACGTCCAGACGATGTTCTTGAAAAAGAAGCCCATGATGGTTTCTGCGATGCGGAGGTAAGACCAGCGGCCGTGGACGAGCAAGAGCTTGCGCAAAAAGCGGAATTGGGCAATGGCATAGTCGGAGGCCATGACGGCCTGGCGACCCTCGAGACCGGAGATGCCGATGCCGACGTTTGCCTCCTGGATCATGGACACGTCGTTCGCGCCGTCGCCAATGGCGAGAGTCATGACCTTGAGGCCCTTTTTGACGAGTGCGACGACCTGGGCCTTTTGCTTGGGGCTGACGCGGCAGCAAATGACGCTCTTGCACCGCATACCGAGCGACAAAAGCTGCTCGCGCGTGGCGGGCTCGAGCGCGTACTTTAGCGTGGTGCCATCGATGACGAGCGCGAAATTGGACTCTTTTTTGTCGTCGTCTTTTTCGCTCTTTTCAACGGCATGATCGGTGCGTTCGAGGGCGGCCGTGATTTGTGAAAAGGTGTCGTCGCGTGATGTCGCCTTCAAGACGATGAGGTCCATGTCGGTGGTGAGCAAATTGCAGGCAAAGCCGATATTGATGGCTGTTTCCGTCTTGTCGCCGGTGAGAACCCACAGCTTGATGCCTGATTTCGCGAGTTCTGCAATGGTTTCGGGGACGCCTTCCTGCAATCTGTCCTCAATGGCAGTGCCGCCCATCAGAAGCATGTTTTGCTCGATTTCCTCGCAGGCGGCGTCGACGCGTTCTTCGCGATTGATGATGCTGGAGGCGGCATCTGTGTATCTGCGCTGCCACGGCATGTATTCGTCCATGGAGATGAATCGGTACGACAAACACAGCGTGCGCAAGCCTTCGTTGGCGTACTGTTCGAGGTGTGTCGCCGTCTCTTCGCGCAATCGTGCCTGCGAAGCTTCCAAATCACGTTGCGGGCCGAAATCGTCGCACAATCGCTCGTAAATGACAGAATCGGCGCCCTTGCACAGCAACACAATGCGGTCCGAGTCGTGTGGCTTGATGATGACGCTCATGCGCTTGCGCGTCGAGTTGAATTCGAGCACATTGAGCACGTCAAACGACTTTTTCTCGCCCATGATCTCGGCATGCGCGACTTGACCTTGTTTGCCCAGAAACACGAACCCGAGATCGCGTGCCGTGGCTACGAGCGCGGCCTCATCGGGACTTTGTGATCGATAGTTGATGAGATCGCTGTCGTCGTCGGCGCGCTCGGCAATCACCGAATGGCACAAGGCAAGCGACACGAAAAAGTGCTGAATCGCATTGGCGTGCGCGTCTTTGAGTCCCAGGTCCTCAAACAGCCGTGGGTCCACAAATGTCGGCTTGCTGCTTGCAAATCGGTTCTTGAAAAGCGCAGCCTGCTTGGCCATCATGTCCTTGCGAGGCAATGCAAGCTCATCATCGTCGGAATCGTCAGTTTTTGAGCTTCTGTCGTCACTGTCACCGTCATTGGAGCGACCATCTCCCGCCATGCCATTGGCTGCGGTGGTGGCGGCGGCGGCCGTCTTGCCGCCATCCGTGCCCATGGAATTGTGCTTTGTCGTGGTGTCGTCCGTGTCGGCATCATCGTCATCGCCATCGTCATGGTTGTCGTGGTGAGGGTGTGTGATTTCCTCGTGGTCAGCCAGCGTGTGGACACGGACACCGGTCTCGTGGTCTTGCACGTCAAGCACATCACGCTTTTCATCGACCATCTTGGTGTCCACGCGCTTGGCGGCGCCAAGCTGCGCCTCGGTCTTGCCAAGACCATATGACACGCCATTGATGGTGCATTTCTTGTACTCCATGACATTCTGGGTCAGCGTGCCCGTCTTGTCCGAGAAAACGTACTCGATCTGGCCGAGATCGTCCGAAATGTTCCATGTCTTGGGAATACAGTAGCTGTCGGTCTCCTCGTGGTACATGTCAATGTCCGCATAGATGAAATACGCCTGATGGTTGGTGCAATAAAACGATGAGCCCGATGACAAACATTCACGCCAACTCTTTTTTTTTTTTTTTTGTTAAAAATAGCCACTTACAGCAAACGTTTTGACGATTTCCACGGAAATGTACAACGAAATCGGAACAATGTTTTGGTACAGGATCAGGGTCACCCTGAGAAAAATGACAAATGGGTAAGAGACGCGGGGATTCGACCATTGAACAACGGCTGGCCGCCAAGGTGAGGTTATTTTTTTTTTTTTTTTTTTTTTACCAAAATGTCAAAAAGCCAGAGTACGACGCGCTCGTGCCTTCGATGCCAAAGTCAAAGTAGCGTGACGATCCGCCACCGTAGAAATAAACACTGTCGAGCACCGAGCTGACGATGGTAATCACAGCGAGAATCACGAAATTGGCAATCACCTAGAAAATCCAAGATAAACATCGCGTCATATGAGCAACGCGATCCCTTTTTTTTTTTTTTTTTTGACAAGTGAGTGTCTGTGCGACGCCGCGCCGAGATTTGCCAATGCTGGGCATGCGGGGGGAAGGAATTCTTACGTGAGGATTGGTCTTTTTGGCCATTTTGCTACGTTTTGAGGGCGTCTGGCCCGTGTTTAGCATGATTTTCGTATCGTTTCCGGTGTAGACGACGATGCCGATGACCCAATCGGTGTTGCGCAGGACGGAGCCGCGCAGTAGGATGTTGTTGTAATTGATGGCGTCGGCTTTTTCATGAGACACGCCGGAGCGCATGGTGTTTGTCTCTTTGGCGTCAATGGTCCATCGGAGCACGCCATTGAATTGGTACAGATTGACGTGTGGTGGCTCGCACTCGATGTAGAAGCTTGCCTGTTCGCAATCGTGGACAGATTGCATGTCTGCAGTACCGGGCAAGCCCTGGCGCACCTTGAGATTGGTTTCGCCGTCCAGATTTTGAGTTTCAATGTAGCAGATGCTGTCGTTTTCGGATGTGGCGAGAATGACAATGTCAGCGGGTGCAGGCTCGTCGTTGCGAATGTGGACATAATCGCCAACATGCAAATCTTGCCATTGGATGTCCTTCCAGCGCGCGCCGCAGCTGCTTGGGTTGATGGAGCAGGTGGTTTGCACCGGATGTAACGTGGATGGACGGCGGCCGCCAAACAGGGACGTGTCCTCGGTGTGCATGGGCGGCACAAGCGATGTTTGTGTGCCATTGTGCGGTAAAATGGCCTGTTGATGGGTGCTGGCTCCACCGGTGGTGGCCATCGTGTCATTTGTCGTGGTGCGATATAACACAGAGTGCGGAATGGCGCCTGGGCGGTATGGCTCGCGCTTGACGGGGCGGAAAATGCTGCTCAACGAGCGAATTGTATCGGATCGATGGCGCATCGTCTTTAAAAGCGAATTGGATCGACTGGGCTGGCTGAATCGTTCTTGGGTGTCATTGGCCGTCGATGTCGATGCCGTGGACATGGATGGGACGCGTTGCTGTATTTGTCCTTGGGCATTGACAGGTTGCGATGTCGATGCGTCTTGGTGAGGTGGATGTTGGATGGGCGCATTCGCCTTTTTCGCGTCATTTTTGCGTGCGAGGACGGCCATGCGGTAGCCATGTGCATACTTGTTCTCCATGCCCGCCAGCGTGGCGAGCAGACCAAGGAAAAGATGCCAATAATGCCACGAGCCTTGTGTTTCAATGGGCGTATTGACATTTCGCCAATTGTGCATGACGCGTGTCTTGGCGTGATTGACGCGCTGGTCGCTCTGGTTGCGCTTCCAGTCTTCAATGGCATCCTTGATGGCCGTAATCACAAGAATGGCAATCAGCGGCAGAGCAGACACCGCGGGCTCCGTGACGCCAAAGATGGGAATGCATTGCAAAATGACGACAAACAAGAAAAACAGATTGGCCACGCCACGAAATTGCTCAAACAAATTCTTGGGCACAAACGTCAGCGGCGTGTATTTAGCCGTGCGGATCCGATTGCTGACAAAATGCCGCTCAATCCGCTCGCCATGTTCGTCATATTCGTGCGGCGGAAGATCCATATTCACGTAAATGTTGCGCCGCCTCTGCATGTACGAAGATGTCGACAGCGTGCGCTGCAGTTCATTTTCGGGCGCGTCAGATCCCGATTCATTATCTTCTTGCTTTTTCCGTGGCCTTAGTCGTGCAAGTGTGTCGCTCAACGTCATCATAAATCGATGTGGGCTGCCAAAAAAAAAAAAAGAAAAAAAAGAGACAGAGAGACGAGCGTTCAGGTGAGTGTGCCTCGTGGTCGTTGCAAGGGAATTGAGAGGTGCCTCACTTACAATTGTTATCAAAAATGGTGCTTTTGTGTTTGAAAGAGGTGAGGAGGGCGAGGTGGTGCGAGTGAGGGTGGTTTGTGTCGTCTAGGTGAGGAGAGTCGCTCGAGGATTCATAAAACAGTAACAAAGAGGGGGAGCGAAAGGAGTGCAAAAAAAAAAAAAAGGCGAGGGGGAAAGCGAAAAACCAGATAAAAAAGAAAAAAAAGGCGAAACGAGGGAAAAGAAAAGGGAAAAAACGAGTGGGAGGGGAACAAGTGGGTAAAATAGGCTTCAAATGGCTGCGACAATTGCAAAAAGGAAAGCAAAATGTGACAACAATGGGGCTTTCAGCGCACACACGATTAAAAAAAAAAAAAAACAGGGAACCAAAAAGAAGAACGGATAAACTCGACGCCAAAGTAAATGCGCCCTAAAAATACAAAAAGGTACCAATTCCAGCAGACTGCGGAAAATCAATGGGCCGTGCCTGGCGATCATTGAGAGGATTGGTGCGCGATTTCAAGCTTGGTTACAATATAATATATAGCATCGTCGTAACCAAGGCGACCAAGCACACCTCCAGCACCTCCAGCATGTCTCTCTTATGGAGATGCCGGTCATTAATTGCGCAATTGCTTTGCAAAAGAGCAATTGGGGGGCTTTGATTACCTTTTTGCTGCGATGAAATCACCCAATTGAGGGGTGCGCCTCCTTTTTTTTTTTTAGGCCTCGTGAAAGATCTTCAGCGGCGGCGCCGACAGGTGCCGGCCATTGGGCATTGGCCCCGCTGTGCCACGGAAAATAAAAAGCCAATCTTGGATCTTGGCAGGATTGGGCCAATATCTGCTGTCCACCAAAAAGTCAATTTGGCCCCCCTTTGTCTGATTCTTTTTCCCCTCTGTCTTTTTTTTTTTTCCAAAGCCCATGCATTGGCCACCCCGGCAATCACAATTGCCATGGTCGTGGGTCACCTGGCATCACGTCATGGACACTTTTTGTTCATTTTTTTTGGATGCTTTGACGTTTTTTTCTGTTTTTTTTTTTGTTCGCGGGCAAAATGCCTCGGGAGCCGACCCATCTGCCCAATGAGATCGGTCATGCACTTTTGTGAAATGCACAAATAGGCAAAGAAATGCCAAAGCGGGGCGAGGGGGGGAGGGAGCGGGAGTTGGGCCAGGCACAAACCGACTCATCATAAAAAAAGAAGGCAATGGAAAGCAACAGGACAAAACGAGCGGAGTGCCAAGTTCAAATACCGCCTTTTGCGTGCCAATCACAGCGCTCAGCATCACAAAAATGGCGGGAGCACGGGTCCCTGCTTGATTTCTTCCTTTTTCTCTCTTTTCTCTCTTTTTTTTCTTCCCCTGTCCCTATTTTGTTCACTCGTTTAGTATGACTGAAGCCCTTCTTCCCACCCTGCCCAAGCACGTCAAGAAGCCTGACGACTCGGCTTTCAAAAAGGAGCTTGAGGAAATCAATGCACGCATTGAAAAGCTTATGAAGCAGAGCGTAAGCACAAAAATCACAAAAACACGTCCCTCATCTAACCTCTCCCCCCTGTTTTCCCCCCTGATCTCATCTACCTGTATAGGATGCTGTCAAGGACAAGATCAGCAAGCTGCCCACTAAGCCCGACAACTCGCGTCGCGAGGAAATCAAGACGGAACTTGCGGAATTGCGTGAAAAGCAGGCTGGGTTGAAGCAAGACCGCCACACGGTCTACCAGCAATTGGATGCCATCAACAGCTCGATCCGCAAAAAGGTATAAAAGAATTAGAATGAGACGCGTTTCCCCTGGCTGTTTTTTTTTTCTCTCTCTCCCCCCTTGGATTGTCATATTCATATTTTCCCATTATTTCTTTCCCCTTGCCCTCCCTCCTTTCGCGCCTCTCCATAGGTTAGCGACGTCAAGTCGTTCCAGCAACGTGTTCCCTTTAAGAACGTGGAAGAAGTCGATGTGCGCATCAAGTAGGTGTTTGCCAATGGAAAGACGCGTGTCTGGATCACATTCTTATTGTTTTTTTTTTTTTTAGGGAATTGGAGCAAAAGATCGAATCTGGCAATGCGCGTCTTGTTGAGGAAAAGAAGATGTTGCAAGAGATTTCGTTGCTGAAGCGCAGCCGCACGCAGGTGGAGGGTCTTGACGAGCAGCAGGCGGCCATTGATCGCGAGCGCACGATTCTCAACGAGATCAAGAAGAACATTGACGACAGCGAGGCCAAGAAGCTGAGTGCGCGCTACGAGGAGCTGGATGAGGAGTACAAGAAGCTGAATGTGAATGCCAACCAGGAGCGTGACGCGCGCAAGAAGCTGTACGACGAGCGCACGCGCCTCAAGGGCCTTTTGGACACCGAATTCGACGCCATGCGCAAGTTGCGTGCCGAGAACCGCAAGGCCAATGACGAGTACTATGCTTTCCAGCGCGAATACAAAAAGGCCAAGCAAGAGCTCGAGCGCCAGCGCAAGATTCAGATTGAGCAGGAGCGCAAGCAAGAGAAGCTCAAGGAAGAGCTTGAATTGGCGTCGCTGCCCGCCTTTGAGCACGAAATCAACCTTTGCGACAACCTCGCCAACTTTTTGCAATCGTTCCAGCAGAATGGGTCTGCACCTGCGCCCGTTGCCGCCACCACGGCCGCCAACAATGCCTCGCCCAATGCGCGCCAGGTCGACCCCTTGCCCGAAGGCATGGTCCTCTCCAAGAAATCTGACGAAAACTACTTTGTCGGCAAAAAGTCAAAGGGCGGCAAAAAGAGCTCGAAGAAGGACGCGTCGGCGGCCACTGCCGACGAATCCGCGCTCAAGATTCCCTTGCCCACCATGGAGGGCTTCTTCCAAGTCAAGGTCACCATCCCCACCAAGATGAACGAGATTCCCGCCACCCTCGAAAAGCTCAAGGAGCGCAAGCAATTCTACCTCGACGAGCAGCCCAAGCAAACCGAGGCCAACAAGCAGCGCGCCCAGGACAAGATCACCGCCTTATTACAAAAGGAGAAGGAGGAGCAGGAAGCACAACAGCAAGCCGAGGACGCCGAAAAGGCCGACGACGCACCCGTCACCGACGATGTCCAGCCCGAGCCTGTCGAAGCTGCTGCTGAATAAGCTCTCAATGTCTTTGCCTCTCTTGCTCTCTACACACACATCCGTTTTGCCTCTCACACTCTCTTGATTATTATTTTTTGGACCATCTCGTTTGCCATTTTGCCTTTTAATAAAAAAAATTGCCATTTGTTTGATAGAAATCTTTTTTTTTTTTTTACAAGACATGTAAGATTTATTGGGGCAAAAAGGGGGCATGAAAAAAAGGGAATCTATGTACAAAAAGTAGGACGTGGTATTTTCAGAGTGGACCTTTTTGCAAGGAGCAGAGAAAATAAAATCGAAAAAGGGGCCGAGAGGGGAGTCCAATGAAAAGTCAATGATGTGCGGGATTAGCTCGCGTGGTGCATAATGTTCCTCACCAAGACGTACGCGTCTTTGTCGGGGATGTGCTTATAGTAATCGCGCGCGTACGCGACTTTTTCAAAGCCGTGTTGCTGATAAAATGCGGTGGCCGCCGTGTTTGTCACCTGGCAATGCAGATAGACGCGCGTCACGTACGGTCGCAGCTGCGCCTCGTTCAGAATGTGCTGCAGCAGTACATGTCCTAGTCGCCGCCGCCGATATGGCTCCAAAACGCCCAATGTCATGATGTAAATCCGGTACATGCCCACGTGGTCCGGTCCCTCGGGCTCCAGCCGGCAGCAGATCGTCCCCACCGCATGATTGTCCACGTAAACTAGAAAAAAAAAAAGGCATCAGAAAGGAGCCCATTTGGCAAATGCGTGATTTTTTTTACCAATTTTTGCCAGTTCGCCGGCCTGTTTTGCCTGCTCAAAGAAAGAGTCTGTATAGCGCACCGGAAACAGCAGCCCATGGAGCTGTTTAAGTGCAAGTGTATTGTACACGTTCACATCCTGAAGCTGCACGACACTCTGAGGCGGCGCATATGACGACGAGCCTGCTAAAGGATAGCTAAAGGGCGAAAACGAGCTGCCCGCCTGATAGGCAAAGTATGGGCTGATAACCATAAGAGCAGGGAGAACGAATAAGACGAGAAAGACACGAGCAGGGAGGGAGGGAGCTTGAAGAGAAAAAGAAGTGAGAACGAAAAAAGTCCAACTGCACAAATTTGGGCAAGGGGGTTTTGCTCCCAGCTCCGCTGACTGACGCAACTTGCCATTGCCTCTTCGGGACGCCAATCCGCGTGAAAATGTAGGGAAATTTCAGGCACGCTTTTGTATATGAAAAAAAACATCAATGCTTCTTACTGAAAAAATCAAAATCACGGTTCATTGGCATCATAATGAATGTGTAAAATCAAATCAAAAAGAGCACGAGCGCATTTCCTATGTGCCTCTTGCGCGTGATGGAAAAAAAAAGAAACGGTCAGCTGCTGTTGACGCGTGGCACGCTCCATTTTACACGTTCAAAGGCAGGTCACTTGCGTTGGAGACATCAGCAAATGACCATCCTGCACGAAAAAAACTGAAACTCTGCTCCAGCTTCAACACTAGATAGAGCGCGCTGCATCCTACAGTTCGGTAACGCGCTTCACGGCTCTGCAATGCTGAATTGCCCACGATGATGGTGAACAATCGGGTCTATTGGCGTACGGTCCCCTCGGCCGCCTGTGCTCTGCTCCCATGGTCGTTTGGAGGCATCCCAGCTTTGAAGCTAAGGAGCATCAACTAGGAAAAACATCACAATGACAAGGAGATCTATTATAATGAAGAGGTTCTTGAAAAGAGAAAAAAATGGGTGTTTAAATAGATGTGTAGCATGAAACGATGAAGAGTGGCGCGTGGTCGGAGTCTGTTGTGATCACGTGTCGTGTCAGTCGCGGTAACGACGGACGACAAAAGGAAAACAAGCGGAACCAAAGGGTGGTGCTGGCTGAAAAGGTATCTTGTGCGTGCACGACAGTGCGACGGAGGGCTGAGACTGGGCTTGAGAACCAATTCTCACGTGGAAGCGTCGCGGTGCGCTGCGGCGCGTGATCTGATCTGTGTGCGTATTAAAAGAGACGCGTGTGGGCCAAGCGCAAGACAAATCGTGTTGACGCTGCGACAACGAGAGAGCGAGGACCAGCGAGCAGCGAGCAGTCGTGTGGAGTCAGTGCAAGAACTTGAGCTAGGTGACACGGAGAAAAAAAAAGTGCGATCTCTCTCCCTCTATGCATTTTTATTCAAAATATGTGAAGATTTGTGCGATTTTTCTTAAACTGAGCAACTAATAGAAGCTATTCATGATGAGGACTTGGGGGTTTTTTTTTGACAATCGAATGTCGATGAGCGCCGAGCAAAGAAGGCTGCAACAACGCAGTAGCGCCAAATCCTTCGTTTTCATTCAAAGGACGCGAATTGCTCGAGAAGCAACAAGGAACTTATCTTTGCTTTGGGTAGATTATCATACAGCGTCGTATCTCTTCAATGATATCAGTTATAATCGGGCCCGCTCATGATGAGACGCGAGTAAAATGCTTCAGTTCCGTCTTTTGAGGTTTACCATCAAAGCCTATTGGCTGATTTCTCTCGCCGCGCTCTCAAGGTTGCGACAAGGCTTCATTTGAGCCCACGCAGACTTCTCTAGATGCGTAGATGGCGAGCAAACAGTCAGAATCAAAAATGGCCAGCGTACATGGATGATCCCCTGGCCAATTTTCGAAAATCAAAAAAGGTGGATGGATTGCCACAAAACTTGGAACGTAGCAGAAACACACTCCCCTCATCTCTTGTGTGGGCAAGGTCCGCGGTTGAAAAGCTGGTTGGCGAGAAAAAAATTGACAAAAGTGCATGAAAAAACAAGATTTTCAATTCAATGCCATGGCACCACGACGTGCTTTTAACGGCCAGAAACGAATATATCTCGCGCATGTGAATCGTGCCCACAAGTGGATGCCGGCGGCCCAAGAAAACGCGCTTTGCGCGTGAATAGCGACGCGTCGAAACCGCGTTTTTTTAAAGGTGTTTTTCGACGCGTCGATACTCAATATTGTGCAAATGATCACATCGCGCAATGAATAAGCATGGAATGCTGATTGAGGCTCTTTGAGAGCAAGTCGACTGACCGACTCTAGCACGCCTCGCCATCCAAGGATGAGCATTTGAAATCATGGCCTCCGGTTCACTAGATCACGATTTTCTCAAGATCAACAAAGTAGAATCTCGTGAAACTTGCGCTGTTACTGCCCACTAGCGTCACCGTCCCTCTGAATTTGAGAATGATCTGAGGATTTGATTTTTTTTTTTTTTTTTTTTGCAAAAATCGTCGCAGCCATCGCCACAAATTTCAAAGAGGCATCGTTCCCTCACCAGTGCACCCAGAGCCACAAGTTCGGGTTCAAATGAAAGTCTGCATCTTCTTTCACTCTTGAACATGAAGCGTACTAAATGGCGTGCCACTCTACTGTTTGCGCGCCGCTTGCGCGTAAAAATTGAAAAACTGATTTCTTTGACCCATTTTGTCGTGTCCTTTTGCCGCATTTCGTTTTTCTATCTTCGCTATCGGCAGCTTCGACATTTTAGCCTAATGTCATCCGCCAGTATGTTGGCAAAAACACGATTTTAACGATTTTTCTTTTTATCTTGGATTTGCATGCCAAGACGTTAGTATTTGGTGCCACCGGTGAGAGGGGGGCGGCTCGTGCAAAGGCACGTTTTGCATGATTTTGACGATTGTGCGAACAGCAAACCTCTTTTTTTCCGTCTTTTTTTTTTTTTTTTGAGTATTTTACTTCGCAAAATGAGAGATATGTACGGCGACGTAGATATCCAATGATGCAACGAAAGAAGAAGAAAAAAAAGACAAGAAAATCCCAAACTATTACATGATTTTTAGGGCTTTTTTTATTTTTATTTTTAGCCCTGTCTCTGTCTTGGTGTACAGCAGATGACGTCGTCGCACGGAGGATCATTTCCTCGGCCTCGGAGGCCGAGAGGAGAACCTGTTTCTTGAGCTTGAAGGATTCGGTGATGCCGAGGTCCTTGACGTTGGCGACCTCATCCAAGGCCATGTCGAGGCCTGCAGTCTTATCGCCCTTGTAGTGGGCGGCGCGCAAGCGAGCGACGAGGTCGGACGAGTCAAAGCCGGCATTGTCTGCGAGGATGGTGGGCATTTGGCGCAGGGCCTTTGCAAAGGATTCGGCGGCAATGGCCTGTTTGCCTGCAATCTTTGTGGCGACGTCGTCGACGGCCTTGGACATGAGCATTTCCGCGCAGCCGCCGCCGAGGGTGGTGCGGGGCTCCTTGACGGTCTGTGAGAGCACGGACAGCGCGTCGTGCAGCGATCGCTCGGCCTCGTCCAAGATCTGCTTCGTGGCGCCGCGCAAACCAACGGTGCACGCCTCGCAGGCAACCACGCCCGAGAATTTGATCAGCTTGTCATTGCCAATGATCACCTTCTCGATCAAATCACAATGGCCAAGCTGCACAAGCTCAGGATGGTCAAACGTCGACGCAACCTCGCCGCCCGTCACAAGCGCAAGACGCCCCACGCCCTCAAAGTCGGCATGTTCGATGCTCGTGATCCCAGCATCGGCAAACAGTTGCTCGGGCCAGTTGTAGATCAATTGGCGGTTGACAAAGCAATTGATCTCGTGCGACTTGATCTTTTCCATCTTTTCCTTCATCTTGTCGCGCTCAGCACGCTCCAATTCAGCCAACTTGCCCGTCGAGTCCACGCGCACGCGCGCACCAAAGACCTTGTCTTGTCAGTGTCCATGGCTGAAGAGAAAAGAGAAAAAAAAAAAAAAAAGAGAGAGAAAAAGAGAGAAAAAAAAGAGAAAAAGAGAAAAATGAGAATCAAGAATAAAAAAAAAACGCGTCCATCCATTTTTGTCCCAATTGGTCCTCTGCATCTCTCTAGTCGCTCTCCAATTTGACTTACGAGTATTGGCAATCTGGATTTTGGCGTTTTCGACGCGTTTTGGGCAATTGACGCCGATCTTCTTATCGAGAATGAAGCCTTCGTCGAGGTACGAGTCGCGCATTGCTTGCCGCCGGTCTTCTTGATGATCTGGATGTTCTCCAAATTAGTGGAGACCTTGAGGCGAAGCATGGCAGCGGCGGCGAGCTTGGAAAAGTATTCCTTGTCCTGTGAAAGGAACTTGGAGCTGAGGGTGGTCTTTGCAATGTTGATCAGGTCCTTACGGAAGAGGGCGGGATCGGCGCTGTGGTCGACGACGCTCGCCTCGAGCACGTCGTACGCGGCCTTTGACGCGATACGGAAGCCCTCATTTCGTTTCTTTACTTACAAAGAAGCGTCAGAACAACAGCATAAAGCGCTCTCAGCTCGTTTCTCAGTTGCTTGATCTTGGCTGCACAGGCGCAAGCGACTAGTCAACATAAGAGCGTGAGTGTCCATCGCCATGACCCCTCATCCCAACTCTGCCTGCCTCACTTCTCGCCCAACCCTGCCCACTTCTAGCCCACCCTTGCCCACTTTTTCCGCTAACCCAGCTGCACTTCTAGCCCAACCCTGCCCACTTTTTCCGCTAACCCAGCTGCACTTCTAGCCCAACCTTGCCCACTTTTTCCGCTAACCCAGCTGCACTTCTAGCCCAACCCTGCCCACTTTTTCCGCACTTCTAGCCCAACCCTGCCCACTTTTTCCGCTAACCCAGCTGCACTTCTAGCCCAACCCTGCCCACTTTTTCCGCTAACCCAGCTGCACTTCTAGCCCAACCTTGCCCACTTTTTCCGCTAACCCAGCTGCACTTCTAGCCCAACCCTGCCCACTTTTTCCGCTAACCCAGCTGCACTTCTAGCCCAACCCTGCCCACTTTTTCCGCTGCACTTCTAGCCCAACCTTGCCCACTTTTTCCGCTAACCCAGCTGCACTTCTAGCCCAACCCTGCCCACTTTTTCCGCTGCACTTCTAGCCCAACCCTGCCCACTTTTTCCGCTAACCCAGCTGCACTTCTAGCCCAACCCTGCCACTTCTCGCCCACTTGGACACTTCTCGCCCACTTTGACACTTCTCGCCCACTTTGACACTTCTCGCCCACTTGGACACTTCTCGCCCACTTTGACACTTCTCGCCCACTTTGACACTTCTCGCCCACTTGGACACTTCTCGCCCACTTTGACACTTCTAGCCCACTTTGACACTTCTCGCCCACTTTGACACTTCTAGCCCACTTTGACACTTGTCGCCCACTTTGACACTTGTCGCCCACTTGGACACTTGTCGCCCACTTTGACACTTGTCGCCCACTTGGACACTTATGGGCGAGAAGTGTCCAAGTGGGCGACAAGTGTCAAAGTGGCCGAAGCATTTCGCGGTGTATAAGCCCCTGAATGGACGGGGTTCGGCCGTGCGCGAAAGGTGTTGCAGCGCATTTTCATTGACCAATCGCCGGAAATGCGGACACACGCATTGCCAACCGTGCTCGTCACGGACCGTGGCATTGCCGCATTTGGCGATCGCTGAGCCTGTGCGCGTGTGCGACGGCTGCTTTGCCAAACTTCGCGAAAAGAAGGTTCAACCTGCGCTTCCCGTGCAAGCAAGCGGGCGGCACGACGGCCACGACGCAGATATGGATCGCGCCCTTGCACTCTCGCTCCAGCCTAATCAGCAGCACCAGGTGCACCAGCAACAGCAACCATCGCCACGCGCTCCGAAGACGATCGCGATCTCATTGCCGCTGTTGCAGCGTCTTTACGTGACATGGAGGTGTCGAATCCGCCAGACCACAATCCTGCGCAGACCAGGCACCTCAGTAGTGTATTCAACCCGACGGTGTCGTGTCTGCGTCTCCTCCGCGTCGTATAGACAGCAATGCCGTGGTGCCGTCGGCGCTTGACCTTGCGTCGCCCTTCTCGTCGATAAATCAGCTCGATTTGACGTGCCAAGACATGGAAAACATCCAGCTTTTGCCACCCTCATGGATCATCAGCCGGCTTCAGCCGGCAGTGCTCAACGACGAACGCACTCAGCGGCTTTATACCCAGGCCCACACACTCCAACCTAAAATGGTCCACACCCTCGAAGACACCATCCACAAGCACCGTAAGCAAAACATCTAAAAACGAAAATGCAACCAATTCATATATTTTAAAGGTGCATTTGTGGAATTGCACGAAAAGATTTATCATACCAGGCAATCCGGCAAAATGATCGGTGCTTGTCGCAACGCATGGCATCCATGTACGCGCAGCATCCGTACCCGTACCCATCGTCGTCGCACCCGTTGCCATCCAATGCGCCCACTTTGCAGCACGTTTCGGGGGCCATGCCCGTCTCATCGACGTCCACGACGCTGCTGCACGCCTCTCCCACTTCACCCATGGCCAATACTGCCTCAAACCCGTACCCGATGACGATGGTTTACGCCCATGGTCAGACAGCAGCACCACAGCGTTCATACACCGCCGCCAATGCAGTAAATGCAGCCAAAACCTATCTGGCCAGTTCGCCGGCCGTCGTAGATGATCGCCCATTGATCAAATTGTAATAAAATGGCCAAGGGGTCGCATAACGATTCTCTTTTTATAAACATCGGCAATTCGTGCAGAATTGATTGTCTTGTAAACGCGTTCTGCTTCTTCCTGGACGACACATGTAGGGGCAAGTCATGGCGCCTCGCGAAAGGTCAATAAGACGGTGGGTTCGTACGAAAAAAATTTTATTGATAATCTTTGCTCGGTTGAGGAAGTTGTATCAGTATAGAGGGGAATAATGAGCAAAGAGAGAAAAAAGTCTGTGAGCCTTTCTCAAAGCCCCACAGCGCTTTTAAGTCTCGCGAAAATACCATTGTCTTGTTTGGTCTCGCCGCTTTCCTTCTTGTTGCATTGGCAAACCTCCTCCTCCGTGAGGCCGGCCAGCGCTTGCTGGATGTGTATATAACAGCCTGAACAATAAAAAAAAAAAGATGGAAATTAGCATCTGTGTGACAGAAACCGAGAAATTGAGACTGGGAGGAGAGCACGTTCGGGCGCACGGGATCACGTTAAAAATAAAAGAGACCATGTAGCCTTGTTTTTTTTTCAATAATGGTCTGTTGTGGACGACGTATGACTGTGCCGAAAGGATGGATAAAAAAAGGAGGCTTACCGGTCCAGGTTTAATTTTCGCATTTCGAGCAGGTAATTCGGCGACACATGGTGTTCGTTTTGTGTGAATGTGAGTAAAAGAAAAAAAGCGATCTGTTGGCCAGTTTTTTTAAATAAACATTGATCGGGCATCAAAGTGTAAGATGACGCTGACTGACGTGGCTCTAGGTGCTGGATGAGGTGGAAAAAAAATAGAAAATGGTGAAGGAGCAGACCCATTTGGTGCAAGTTTCGTTCGAATCGATTTACAATTTTACGAGCTTGGACTGGAATTAGTCAAAATGCCTCTTTTTTTTTTTTGATACAAAGTACGATATGATAGGCTTTGCATCCTAGGCGTCGCAAGTTGCCGGCCGATTAAGCTCTCTTTTTATTTAGTTTTCTGAGAAGAGGGATGTCACAGCGCCTATGAATTGGCAATTTGGCATGAACCGTGCACAGCGGCCATTGTGCATGCGTGACAGCGCGACGAGGGGATCGGACAGTACTTGAGGGCCAATTCTCGTGCAGACGCGTCGCGGTGCATTGCGACGCGTGGTCTGATCTGTGCGCATATCAAAAGGGACTCACGTGGGGCCAAGTTCAAGACGGACCGTGTTGAACTCGCGAGGAACAGGAACGGGGAGCAGTGACCCATCACGGATGCGCAAGACAAGGACCTAGGCAAGCGAGGCGGCATAGAAAAAAAAAAAAAAAAAAAAAAAAAAAGAGTAGAATCTCCTTCCCTCGTGTTTGGGGCATTTTTATTCATAGGATTGTGGGTTTTTTTTTATAGCAGGGAACTAAGCTAATCATGATGTCGTGGCTTTTTTGGCGATCGAATATCGGTGGACGTTGAGCAATAAGGTTGAATCAGGCGCTTTTTTTCAAATCCATGCTCCAACCAAGAGGAATCCTGGCCACTTTCTTCCGCAATGTGCGCGACCAGGTCAATCGTTGCCTTGACCACTTCCTTGGCTTTCCAAGCCATGACCAGGGCAGGCAAGAAAGTAGAGCCAAACGCGGACAAATCCTTCGAAATTTCCAGCATTGGTCGAGAGCCATCCTGGCTTGCGGCGGGGTAGCTTGTCAGACGCGTGACGTATGAGGATGAGGGGTTATCCATGATCAGAAGTGAGCACGCGAGACCTACAATCGCCAAAACCAATGAGTACGAGTGTGTGCAAGTGCCATGAGCTGTGTTTTACCATAATGTAAATAGCCGACAATTTGGAGATGGCCAAGTTTTGCGTGGTCAATCTTGGCCGCCAAGTTGTTGAACATGTCGCGCATCACTTTGGGGAGCTTCATTTGGCCTTCCTTGCGCATCTTGGTGCCTTTTGCGTCCATGATGGGGCCTGCCTCTCCCGCGCCATACTCCTTTGGAGTGTTGTGTGCGCTGTCAGTGGATCGGATGATGATGTCGCATTTGCGTCCAATTTTCTTGCGGTCTTGGGGCTGTCGCTGCTTGTTTTTTCGATCCGCTGACGCGTAGCTCGATGATTCACCGCGGACTGCTTCCACCTCGGGCACATTGTCAAATGCCGAATCGACGAATCGCCAAATCTGAGCAAGGTACCACGTCTCGTGGTGGGGACGGTCCAGCGCGCCTGATTCGTACACCCGCACCATGTTGTAGACTGAATTTCGCGCCCAGTCGTAGTCACCATGCTCCTTGAGGTCATAATTCAGCTGCCACGGCTGACGGGTATCGAGCGTCTCTCGGATTTCCTTGGCTGTTGTCTTGTTGAACGTGGCAATGTAATCACGGAGAGCGGTAGGCATGGGTGGCAATGGTTTGATGTTGCTGGTTCGGATCTCTGCTAGCTCCATGGCGTTAAAAATGGTCTCCATCTCTGGGCTATACGGGTCCATCACAAATTGGTGCACGAGATGCTCATTCGTCTGCGTCAAGCCATATTCGAAGAGCGCGTCTTCGACCACCTTCCCCGTCATCAGGCGCCATTTGTGCGTGTCGTCCATTGCATGGTGCTTTTTTTTGTAGTCTTCCAGGTCCACCTTGGTGTTGGTGTCATCGTAGGGGGCGCTGGTGCGTGAGACGGCGGCACTGGGGGTGGTGGTGTTGGACACGGAGGAGCTGGTGCGCGAGACGGCGGCACTGGGGGTGGTGGCGTTGGACACGGAGGAGCTGGTGCGCGAGACGGGGTCAGTGATGGGCGAGACGGAGGCGCTGGCGGGCGAGATAGGGGTGTTGGGGAACTTGACCAAGCTACGGTGCATAATGCAGCGACCGCTCTTGTTTTGTTCACCTAGAAGGCTGTTGCAAGTGGCGAAGCTGCACATTCTTGGTGGCACGCTGTTCTTCACTCGTCGGTGTGTGCGACATCTCCCAGTCGTATTGCTGCTGATAAGCATCTCGCGGCAGCCGGTGAAGCTGCACATTTGTGGCGGCGCGTCGCTTTTCACACGTCTGTGTGTACGGCATCGATCCGTCGTATTGTTGCTGGGAAGGGCCTTGCCACAACCAACAAACGAACAGCTGCGTGTGTTGGCATCCTTGCTCCTTCTGTGCAACTCACAGCGACCACTCCTATTGTTGGGACGAATAACAGCTGTGCAGCCCGCCATTGAGCAAGTGCGGCTGGACATGGTAGAAAAAAAAAGGGGGGGGGGAAGGGAAAGCACCACTTTGGGGCACCGATGTCGCACTTTTTCCCTTCTTGCGCACTTTCACTTTTCGTTTTTCCACTTTTTCCCTTCTTGACCACTTTTTCCACTTTTTGGAGAGCCAATTTTTGATCCAGGGTCATCTTAATGGGGGATGGATGTCGCACTTTGAAAGCCATACCATTAGAAAGAGCACAATCTGGCGCGTATGTGGCCATGAATGATCTATTAAAAAATTGATGAGTAGCGGCTGATTTGGCATTGTGCCCAAAATAAGGGTCATTTTGCGTGATTTCGACGTGTCTAAAACCACGGCAAACGCGGTGACACACGCGACTTGCTCTCATCAATTTCATGCGCCTAGGGCACCTCTAACTGATGGACGCGTCAGAACGTATTTGTGGCGCGCTCGCCCAGCGGCATTCACAAGGAAAGAAAAATCTAAATTGTGTCATTACTCGTTACGCATCATATGGATCGCGCTCGTTTTTGCCAATTCCCGTAGTTTCTCCATTCTGATGCTCTTATGGAAAAGTAAAGTTTGGCGCAATTCTGGAGACCTCATTTTCAATATTTTTGCTTGGGCTACTTGGCCACAGCCAATTTTGAAATTGAGCATAACACTCTTTAGACTCCTGCAGCTTGTTCCCCACAGGGCCTTACTGGGGTTTGCAGCGTGTCATTTTAATTTGGAACGCGTTTCGGGGCGTGCAGTGCATGATCCAGCACAGACATAATAGGGCGATGGGACAGATCATGCTTTTTATTATTGTTACAATTGGATGCGAAAGAAAATGATTAGAGTTGCCATGTTTTATTGTCGACGACGAGGGTGCGCAATGAGTGGCAGATGATGTCCATTGTCTTTTGTGGGGCTGGGCCGCTGCGTAAGGTGAAGATGCGTGGCGGGGTATGGTTTTCGGGAGATGGTGGGGATACGTGTTGTTTTTTGGATTGATTTTGAGTGTTTTGTGGGTGGCAGTGGACGCGTAAGCTGTTTAGCGCGTCGTCTGCGTCGGGGTTGTACCACGTATATCGCCCCAGTGACAGCTGGCGGATGTTGATGCGGTGAATGTGTGTTTTGCCGAGATCGAGTGTGATGGCCGAGTGGATGCACACGCAGTGAAGCAACTCAATGTCACGCAGATGGGTGAGGTGGCCGAGGGCGGTCATCCATTGGCGATCGAGCAGCACCATATACAGCGTGACATGGCGCAAATGGGTCGACAGCCACAATTGGCGGCATTCCAGCAAACTCGTCGAGTAGCGCAGCGTGACGGAAGTCAATTGCGTGCACGCGTCCAGCATCCACGTCCATGGCTCCTTTTTCGGGTGATAGGATCTGTCGGTGATGTGATTTGTCGCTGTGCGCGCGAGTGTGTCGTGCACCACGTTGTCGTCGGGCGAATTGGTGGTGTTCAGCGTGTTTAAATGGAGCCATGGCCTGTTGAGCTGGATGGGCAGGTCGGCGAGGGCAGGGTGTGCGTGGTAGGGCGTGGACAGGCCGTACGCGAGGCTGATGTCAAGCGATTTCATGTTTTTGCTGAGGAGCAAGTGTGGATGGAACGCGGCAGGGTCGTACTGAGGTCCACCGCTCGACAAGAGTGTCCAGGCCTCGATGGTGGGTGCTGCGTGCGTGATCCAGCGCTGCAGAATATGTGGTGCCATATCAAAAGCCATGTCGATGTGGATTTCACGCCATTTGAGCGGCGTGGCCAGCAAACCGGTGAGTAACATGTTCTTCATGCGCAGCGACGAGAGCAGCGGGCATGCGGCGGCAAGCACCGCGTAGGCCGGCCGCCGCTGGTCGTCGTATAATGGATCAAAATCGCAATGTTCCAGACCCGATGCCGTCGACAGGCCGATGGCCAACCCCAGGTGCGTGAGCTTGGCGTGCCGCTCGCGCGCCATATACCTAAACAACACATCCAGTCCGTCGATAAATCCGAAATCGAGATCCAACGAGCGTAGCGAGACCTAAAAGTAGAAAAGGGGGGAAATTGAGCTTTTTTTTTTCCTTTTCTTTTTTTTTTTTTTTTTTTTTTTTTTTTTTTTTTTACGATGGATGTGTTAAGTGATGGGCAAGGAAGCGAGTGCAGTGTCAATTGGTGGCCACGCAGGGACAGGGTATTGAGGCGAGGGCACGTGGTGTACAAGAGGTGCAGATGAGTCATTTCCATGGGCGCTGTGATCTGGTGGATGGCGAGGTCGGTCAAAAGCGGAGGCAAAGCGTTTATCAGCGTGGGTAAATTCATGCCCAACAGGGTTGTGGAGTAGGACAAGGTGAGGCGGCTCAGCGAGGCGGCATGCAAAGCGAGAGCAGAAGCAATGGTATATTTTGGGTGTGGATCGACCACGGTGGGCACCACGACCATTTCCATGTCAAACGGAAAGAGCAACGTGTTGGCGCTGTTGACAATGGCCAGCGTGTCCAATTGGCAATGCGGCGCGTGGACCAAGGCGAGCGATTGCGGTAAAAGCAGATTGCGCAAAGTGAGGCGCCTAATTGTCGGAATCTCGTGAATTTGTTGCTGCCTTTGCTGTTGCTTGGCCGTGCGCTGCACCCATTGGTCGTGCTGCTGCGTGCCGTCCAACGTGATATCTTGGTAAAGAAGCGAATAAAACAGGAAACGCCAAGACGATGCCACCAACAAGCACTGGAACCGGTCCCCCGGCGCCAAGTAGGTATCAATAGCTTGCACAAGTTCCAATGGCAAGCGCTCCATTCAAAAATAAAGTAAAAAAATAGAAAAAAAAAAAAGCGGGACCGTGTGAGCAAAAAGGACGTACAAAAAAGCGAAAAACAGCAAAAAGACGGAAAGAGGAGAGCAAAATTAAGGGGTCAGGCGGAGTGCGTCCTTTTGTCGGAGATGCCGTCCCCACAAAAAAAAAAAAAAAAAAAAAAAAAAGTGCATGAAACAAAGGGGGGAAGGGGAAAGCGCGTGTTTTATTTGACAAAGTAAAAAAAAAAAGATCAAGGGCCAACATTGAGGTCGAAATGCACAGGGCAGCCCTTGCCACGCTCCAACCACTCCCGTAGGCATCGCTTGTGGTATGAGCAGAGACACACCATGCGAGCGATCTTGTCGCCAGGCTCGAATTCTTCAAAACAGATTGGACACTCATCGCCGACCTGCGTGGCGCCTTGTTCGAGCGTGTAAACTATTATCATTGAAACAAAAAGCGCGTCAAATGGACGTGTGGAAACATTAGAAAAGGGAGGGAATTGTGTAAAATCGAGAATCTTACCAATGTAACGCGGAGGCCGGACGGTGGGGCTGCCCGAATTGAGACATTCGTTGAGATGCTGCTCTTGCTGGCTCTTTGGCATGCCGAGCAGATTGGAGCCACAGACGGGGCACTCCGTGAGCAGACTCTGCTGGCTGTCTGAGCGGCGCATTGGCATGCCATGTGCCGGATGATACGACGATTGCGGGTAGGTGCTGTAAGAAGCAGCATGGCGGCCACGCGTCGACGCCGACGTGTCGGGCAATGGCACGGTGGCCTTGATGGGGATGCGGATGCACGCGTCGCAGATGCGCTGAGGCGTCATGGCAATGATTGGGTAATGTGCTGTGGAAATCATCGGATCCTCGACCAATTCTTCGACAGGCAGCCGGATCCGATGCGAGCTGCATCGATCGCACACAATCTGACCGCAGCGTCTATAAAAAACGAAACGAAAAGAGGAATTTGTCAGGAATTTTGCTCTTTGGAGGCCAACTGATGTTTCTGGAGGCCAATTGAATCCTCTTTTTTCGTGTTTACCTGCAGTGGTGGCGGCGAACGAGAAAGTTGAAGCGTCTGTTGCAGCGGCGGCACTCTGCGGCCTGACGATCGTTTTCCCAGACGTGTCGTGGGCGCAAATCGGTGAGTGTGCGTTCATCGGATGCGGCAGTGGACGTTCTATTCATGTGTTCCATGGGTGGAGGGCCTGGCGCTGTGGGTGTTGAAGCGGCGGGGGCTGTGGGCAATGGGGGTGGCGGAGACGGTGGGGACATGGATGCCGATGATGACGAAGAGCCATTGATTTGCGAGACGGTTGCTGAAATGGGCATGATGGAGGTAGTGGCGGTGGATTGCGTCGGGCATGACGACGACGACGCGTCGTGGCTGCTGCCAAGGATTGTGTTGAGCAGCTGGTTGATGGGAATATTGTCGTCGTCGTCTTCTTGATCCAATTGATCTAATTGATCCAATTGATCCGATGGATTCAATTGATCCACTTCTTGATTTGCTTCGTTCTCCAACTGATCCGCGCCATTGGCCTCCATGGGTGTCTCGTCCTCGTCATGTTCGATTTGGGTTGGATCCAATTGTACAGAATCGCGCGTTTCCGGTTGAGCATCGCCCTCCGTTGGCCGAGACACGCTGTGATCTGTCGAAAGCACACTTTCTTCCTGTGGAGGCGCGTCATCCGTGGCCAGTGGCTGCTGCGCCATGGGTTCCATTGTCTCCAATGGCTCCATTGACTCCATTGGCTCGTCGTGGTCGTGGCCGGAGGTTGAATCTGTGCAGATAAGCTGCGGCTGCGGCTGTTTTTGCTCATTTGGCTGCGGATTGATGGCATTGGTGTCTGATTGGCTGGCATTGGCACTCGTAGTGGATTTGTCGTCCTCGTCCTGGCCATTGTCGGCTGTTTCGTATTGGTCTGGTTGATCTGCAGGCTGTTCGTGATGAAGGAGATGAGGATGGAGGTGATGGGGCGATTCTGGCGAGGAATTGTCACGCGGCGCGTCGTCTGGCACTGTTATCGGTGCGGTTGGCGCGTGGTGGGGTGTTTCCAGGGGTGTTTCCTGGGGATGGTGTTGCTGCAGGAGGCGTGTGGTGTCGATTGATAATGATGGGTCATCCGACGAGTCGGCAGGATGGGGGTTGTTGTGAACACTGTCACGTGGCCACGTCAAGTCGGGGGCATCTTCAGGTGATGTCGTGTCGTTTGTTTCAGCGACCCCGCGTGAGGAACCTTGATCTTGGTCGCTTTCCACGCCCGCAGCACCATCAGCAGCAGTCTTGGCGTCGGTGCAATCGCTTTCCATCTCGTCCAATGGCGCGTCCTCCGCTTCCGACACAGCTGCGCCGCGTGTGTCCGTCGTCAGAGTCGTCGTCTGTGTCTCGTTTGCCGACAAAAGGGTATTATCGTCGCCCACCAACGCCTCATCCGCCACCGTCACCACCTCGTCGGCCACGTCATCCGTAAACGCCGTGTCCGTCGGCGACTGCCCTTGCTCATGCCAAAGGTCCGCATCTTTTAGAGACGGCGTCTTGTCAAACCCAACTTTGGGCGAAAGTGAAGCGTGTTCCATGACAAGTCTATCAGAAAAATAACAAATAAAGGGCACAAAACAATAAAAGAAAGAAAAGGGTCTGCGCTTAAAAGCACCCAGAGACAACAAGCATACAAGAACAAAAAAGGGAAGAAGAAGAAAAAAAGAAAGAGAAAGGGAGAGGGAACAAAAGGCGAGAAGGGGGGAAAAAAAAAAGAGAGAGGGCAGGAGGAAAAAGGGGAGCACCAGTGAGATTTCAGAGAGAAAAAGAAAAGGACCAAAGATGGCATCTCCTTTTTGGTTCCGCTTGAAATCATATGGGCCAACTTTGACCAAAAAAAAAAAAAAAAAAAAAAAAGAATGCGCTTTTGGGCTTTTATGGGTTCAATTGGGATGGAATGGAGTGTTTAAAACGAGGGAGGAGGCGGCACAGAGTGATAATCAGAGGGAGGAGGCGGTGGTGGTGGTGCGGCGGGGTCGTGCTCAGCAGGCGCGTCGCCTTCGGCAGGGGGAGGTGGTGGCGGTGCGGCTTCTTGTGCGTATGCGCCGCCCTCAGGATACGCGCCCTGTTGATAATATTGGTCGTATCCGCCTTGCTGCCCGTAATACCCTCCATACTGATCGTAATACTGCTGGTAATCGTAATTCTATGAACAAATCAAGAGACCATGAGTCAATTGCTTTTTCTTTTTTTCTTTTTTCTTTTCTTTTCTTTTCTTTTTTTTTTTTTTTTTTTTGATCTTTTTCTTACCGAGTAGGCGTAATTGTCAGCATTGGCGCCCGTGGCACCGCCGCCGCCGCTATGGCGTTGATTGCGTTCTTCAATGTCACGCTTCAGTGTCTCCACAAGGTCGCGCGACAGCTTGATGGCACGCTGCAATTGATCTTCACGGTGCGCTCTATAAAAAAAAAAAAAGGATGAATAACGTGCTTTTTGATTTGTTTTTTTCGCGTTTTCTTACGACAAGTGAATGTACAATGGTTCTGAGGACTCGACGCCCGTGTCGTACTCGACAAAGCCCGAGCCTCGACCGCGCACCTGGACACGGCAACCAGAAACATTGTTGATATACTTGACAAAAGCGCCTTGGGGTCCGACAATCTTGGCACGGATGTTGTAATGGGGCGAATCCGGCAAATCGACCTCGACACGGTCCTCATGGAAGCGGCGCGAGCGTTCATAGCCACCACCACCACCACCGCCGCCACCGCCATAGCGGCTGCCACCGTCGCGCATATCACGTCCATCGCGTCCATCACGCATGTCGCGTCCGCCATCGCGCCCGTCACGGTCGCCGCCGCGATAGTCGCGTTGATCGCGTTGATCGCGCTGGTCGTAGCGGTCGCGCTCGTAGCCGCCACGCATGCGGCCCGTCGTGGGCACGTAATCCGCTTCAATCAGCTCATTGATCCTCGCAATCGCCGCATCGAGCTTGCTCTGGTCTGTGGCCGTCACCACAAGGTGCAACGCAGGCTCGCGGTCCGTGGCCATGTGCGGATCAGGGTAGTATTTGCCGCGTGTCGTGACATCTATGGCCAAAAAAATGAGTAATTTCCTTCTTTTTGTTTTTCTTTTTTTTCTTTTTTTTTTTTTTCCTACTTACCCGCGCCTGTCTGTTCGGCAATCTCTTGCTGTGTGGCGCCACGGGTCAGCGAGTAGCGATTTTTTACATTGTTAATGTCGATTTTGTGCACAAGTTGCCCGCTGAGGTGATGCCCGCTCTCTCGGTGGCTGCCGCCGCCGCTACCTCCTAGCTTGGCATTGATAGCTGCCGCCGCCGCGCCTACATGACAAGAAAGAGGGGTCAATTCGGTGCAAAAAAAAATAAAAAATAAAAAATGACGGCTTACTCGCAGCTGCCACAGGGTCAAGATCGTCTGGTCGGTCCCATTTGCTGCGGCTACAATGCAAAGAATAAAAAAGTGTCAAACACAGGCATGGCAGCTCATGGATCGGCTCATTTACCTTCGATGTTCAGACATGCTTGCAAAAATGAATTAAAAAGGACAAGAAAGAGCAACAAAAAGTAAAACTCGCAAATTGTCAAAGCGACACAACATTCAAAAAGCATCTTTTGAATCCCCGATCTTGCCCTTTGCTGCGATTGCCTATTGTGGATGCCGGCCGGGCATGAGAAATGGCTAGGAAAGCGCGTCTTGCGCGCTCTTCTTTTATAATTTAAAGATGCTAAAGTACACATTGATGCCCGCAACCCGTTGGGCACTCTTTCTCGCTTGAAAACCAGTCGCGCATGTGACCCATGTGCCCGCCATGATTGCATCCTTGGCACCAAACATAAAGACTTTTCACAGTCTGGTGGCTGAACATTATAAAAAAAAAAAAAGGTGAGCACGCGACGCGTCTCTGGTGCTTCCAATGCATCCTCTTTCTCTCTCAAGTTACCAGACAGAACACGGATTCAGCAGCTTTCGGCACTTGTCGCACGCCCATGCGCCATTTGTCGTCCCAGCCACAAGTTTGAAGCAATTGTTGCACGCCACATGGATGGTTGTGGCAAGCTGGTTTTGCTCTTGGATGCGCGGGATGTCCGACGCCTTTATGATGGCATTGGCTGCCGTCCAGAGCTTCAGCCGGCGCAGGATATCTATAAAAGGGGGGGCCAAAAATGAGGGTTGACGAGGTCAAATAGAGGAAAGCTTACCAAGATAGGCTGTGAACCACTCCTCGACGCGGTGCTCGTCCACCGTGATGTATCTCCGCAGCACAAGGTACAGCGTGACACATGTTTGCACATCGCCCTGTTGCAAAAATCAAGAAAAAATAGTGAGATTCACATAAAAAGCCGGCTCGGAAGCTCATACCTGCTCCATGTAAAAATCGAGCAGCTCGTCCACCATGGTGTCGTGCTTCCACGTCGGCCACAAATCCTTTCTGGACAACTTTTGCCCTTCTTTGGCGTCATTGACACTGTCGTCGGATTCATTTGCCGGCGGCGTGGCCCGAGTGGATTGTTCATCGCCTTCCTCGTTCTCTGCGTCCTCGTCAGTGTCTCGTAAGAGATCCTTGGCAAGCATATTGGCAAGAACATGGTCATCATCTACAAAAAAAAAAAAAAAAACCGAGAAAAATAAGCATTTTCGCTGGTTTTTTTTTTTTTTTTCGCGTACGTAGGGTATCTTTGTGGGGGTTTGCGTCTTGGAACAAGACGGACACGATGCGCCAGGTCTGCGCGGTGCGGTAATGGCCCAATTTCCATGCCAGCTGAAAAATAAAGGTTAGCAAACGCATGAAAACATAGAAAATATCGAAAATATCGCTTTACTTGGCTGTTCATCTCGCAAGCATAGGCCAGGTTGTCGTCGGCAATGATGTAATTCTCGGCAAACACGGTAAAGGTCTCATAGTCAAAGAGTGGCAAGTGACCAATGGCGCACGTCTGCTGCGGCACGTATTGGACTGTGTCCTCGAGCGATGTGACCTTTGTGGTGGTGCGCTTTCCCTTTTTGATGACGGACGTCAGCGACGACTTTGTGGTCCTTGAGTCGACAAACTCGCTGTGATCGAAATTGTCGACGGCGAGCGCGAGATCGCCCTGGATGTTCCAACACAGCGAGTTGTGTTTTAACAAATCGACGGGCTGGTACGCGCCCTGGATGTGCTGCCGCACAAAGAACTTGTCCTTGGCGACCGAGTACATGACGTCGTCATTGTACCACAAAAAGCCCGTCGGCGATGACTCGTGCTCGTCAAACGCGTATTTGGGAATGTGCGGTCGGCGCACGTCCCACACGTGGATCCGCTTCTCCGTCAGCAGCGCGCATGATGCAATCTCGTCGTCGCTGCCGGGCCGCCACTGGACACGCGCCACCGACGCCATGGTGCGCATCGTGTACAGAGGACGGCGATCCGTGTTCAAATCCCACACCTTGATCGTCTTGTCGCGCCCGCCCGTCGCCACAAGCCGGCCCGTCGGATGCCAATCCACCGTCAGACAAGGCCCATTGTGCGCACTCACCTTGCGGTCGTAAATCGCCTTGGGGTTGCGCATGTCCCATTTCTTTTGAACAAAAATCATAAAAAAAACGTGTCACGCGTAATCTTTTCTCATATTTCTCTTTTTTTTTTTTTTTTTTTTTTTTTTTTTTTTTTTTTTTTTTTTTTTTTTTTTTTTTTTTTTTTTTTTTTTTTTTTTTTTTTTTTTTTTTTTTTTTTTTTACCTGCAACGTCCCCGTCTCAAACGCAGCAGCAAATTCATAGTGCGCAATCGGATTGAATTGCACATCGCGCACAGACTCGGATTTGCCTTCAAAGCGGAATTTAGCGCCGGCGCGCGGGTCGCGTAGATCCCAGCACCGCATCGTGCCATCCTGCGACGCGCTTAGCAACATATGACCATTTTCAGGCTGGAAACAGATGCGGTTGACGGCGCGCGAGTGTTCATTGATGAATCGCTCTAAAAAAATAAAATAAAAAAAGCGGTCAGCACGTGTCAATGATTGCCAAGAGGCTCTTTTTACCAGCCTTGCGCCCGACACGATAAATGTCCCAAATCACAATGGCGCCATTGGTCGCGGCTGTCGCAATCTTGGCCTTGGTGGCTATGATATAAAAAGTCAGCCATTTGCGCGTTTTTTTTTTTTTACGATTTTCGTGTGACAACACTTGCCATTGTTGCCCCACTTGACATCATTGCTACTGAAATTCAACGTGGACTGGCTGCCGGCACGCAGGTTGAGCGTCTCAGTGACTTCCTCGGGTGACACGGTGAGAATTTTTAAAACTATCATAAAAACAACGAATTAGCATGCTGTAAGGGTGTGGGGACGGTCATTTTCAGGGTGAATTACTCTCGCGGCCAGCGACAACGACGGCGTCGCCGCCGGGCGACAGAGCGAGCGACGTGATAGCGCCCGACAAGCGCGTGCGCAGTGACGACATGGGCCCCGCAAATACATTGACAACGTCGTTGGTCGAGGCGATGGATCCGTGTCGGCTGCGCTGACTCTCCGACGAAAGACGAGTGCTGACCAACCCGGCCTGCGTGACCATGCGCTGCATCCGGCCCTGTGCACTGCTGGTGTTGCTCCCCACGCTCGCAGACGTGTTGCTCGCAAACGAAGACGACAAACCAAGCCCTTTGCCTTGCTTTCGCATCGTCCCAGGTCGATAAATATGAAAAAAAAAGAGTAAAAAAGAAAAAAAGAGCGACCTTGCTATAAAAAGCACCGACAAATTGACGCCCTTTTTTTCCCCTGTCGTCAATGCTCCTCTTTACCTTGCCATTTTTAGTCTGACAGACCCAGCTGCACCTTCCTGATCCTTTTTGCTTATGTACACAATGTTCCTTTTTTCACCCCTGGACACACACGCGAGAATTGACACCTGTTGCCATCGTAAACCTCATGAAATTGTCAAAAAAGGAAAAAACACGCGGTTCGGACGGCTACCAGTTGATCGGAGCGCGCCCAAAGTTGATGGCAAGGATGCACCACGTGGCAAGCATAACCGCGGGACAGTCTCGTCCGATTCGCATCAGCAGAGGGCGAAATAATTAAAAATACACAAAATCGTAGACTTTTTAGCCATTTCTCGATGGTTTATCGTAAGAGACCTTTCAAATTTGGTCAAAATATTGCGACAAACGTGCCATTTCAATGTGCATCTTGATCAGCTTGAAATGGCCCGAGACCTCCGTGCGGTTCGCGAAAAAAAAAAAATGGAGGTTTTGAATCGATTTATTGCATACCTCCCGCTATTCTAACCTATGAAAAAATGAATCTGCTTGGCGCACAAGACGAGAGTTTGTGTTTGCTCGCTTGCAGCGGATGCTATGGCGCCATAAAAATTGGCGTTGGTCTTGGCTGACGGTCAAATGGTTGAATTTTGCACGCTACGTTCCTTTTCCGTGATTGAATCTCTCTGCCTCAGACGCGTTCGATAGATACCTTGAGAGACGGGATAGTGCCGCTTGCAGTGAAGCGCCACGAAGCCCGAAAAAAATGTTGACCCCAAAAAGTCGCGTTTTCCGTATAATACGTTGTTGTCGCGTATCATCCCGTGGCAAACGCCCAACGTATTGACGCGCAAGTCACCTCAAATGAATTGGTAATCAAAGACGGTAAAACCCCTTTTGTTTTGGAGAGATAACGTTGAGATTTCGGCGACTTGGCGTACAATGATTCTGAAAACTCGCATTTTCGATTTTGGTTTGACAGACGTGAAGCTGGCTCGACTATGCATGTCTGTACACATTCACAAATTTGAGCGTCTGCAAGCGTAAAAAAAATTAGTCAGTATCTTTACAAGTGCGCGAGAAAATGCACAAAAGCACAAATTTCATCCATTTTAGATTTTTGCAAACAAATAAAGCATTTGATCTATTCATATTTTGACCTCAGTAGACAGAAACTTACGCGTGCTATCACTTCAATGTCTGAAGCATTGCATTACACTGCACAAAAACATACTCATCAGCCTTTTAAGGTTAGTTCTAATACAAGTGCTGCAAAAACCTCTCAATTTGCAATTCTGTCAACAATACTGAGGTAAAATTTAATTTAGAATCGAATAATGTTTTCACACGGTGTCCGTTCACTTAATAAAATTTCGAGACAATCGCACGTTATTTTTTACGCGATTTTTACCTTTGTTGGCGGCAAAAGTGCGGTATCAAGTGTTTTTACTAAATGAGCGTGGCTCGAAAGTAACACCATTCGATTCCAAATCAAATTTGACATCCAGCAGGGGCAACGCGTGTAAAATCCTCTCCAAGCATTTCGCCATTTCCTGGGCACCCAGCAAGGGATTAAAGCCAAAAAAAAATGTCTACCGCGTACCACCCAATTCTAGACTTTATTTCACAATATTTTAGATGGGCCAGAAGGACTTCCAGCGGGCGCGGCGAGCGCCAGCCTTGAACAGGCAATTGCACGGCGGCTGCCTAAACATGACCGAATTGAAGCATTCTACAAAGAGTGCAAGAAGCAGCACCCAGAAGTGGCGGAAATGTTCCATGTCGACGGCTCCCGCTACTTCTCCATGTGCAAAAAGACCCGCAACGCCGCAAGCAACAGGAATACAGTACGACGTAAGAAAAAAACAAAAAGTCTTTATTACAATACTTTGTGCCTTTGACTTTTTTCAACATTAGAGAATTGAACAAAAACGCGCTGGACGACGAGACGACGAAATACGGCAGGCGAGACATGGTTGCAGTACCTATACAGCGCTGTAAAATTGTAATATTACTGTATTGACCGCCACGCGCTTCCACTGTTTTACATTGCTAAACGAAACGAGGTCATGAAATCGTGTTGGACAAATTCAACAAAGGTAAAAGCAGAATCAAAGAGGAAGGGACGGTTTTCCACAAGATGCCCTTACTCCTTTTTTTATTTTTAGGACGCGGCTGAGAAAATCGACACTATGAACGCGCTTATCCGACAAGGCGTTCCTATCCAAGAGGTTGTAGCAGCACATCCAGACGCAGTCTGCAGCCGTTGCAACAAGAATTGTGCTGCGCAAGACATGGACGACGAGGGCGAGCGCCTTTTTCTGCTGGCGGAGAAGACAGAATGTGCCCTCTGCAAAAACAACAACGTCCAATGACTCTCCAATAATGCCACTCAAACGCACTGAGCAAGCTTTATTTAATTGGATGAATTGTTGAATGATCCCATGTTTTATGGTTTTTTTGTCTTCAGCTGGAACGTGGCACCTACAAGCTACAACGCCCATCCATAATTTTGTTGTGGACTGAAGTCTAGAATTGGGCAGGCGCATCTTGGCTTTAATCACTTGCTGAGCGCCCAGGAAATGCTCTGAGAGGATTCAACGCGATGCCCCTGGATGTAAGATTTGATTTGGAATTGAATGGTGCTATTTTCGAGCCATCCTCGTTTAGTAAAAATACTGATAATCGCAATTTTGCCGCCAGCAAAGGTAAAATCGCGTAAAGTGCGATTTTCTCGAAATTTTATTAACAGACACCTTGTGAGAACTTACTCGATTCTAAATTAAATTTTACATCAGTATCCTGGACAGAATTGCAAATTGAGAGGTTTTTGCGGCACTTGCATTAAAACAAACCGCAAAGATGGCAAAAAATCGTACCAAAATCGCTAAGTTCTCAAAATCCAGTAATTTGACATGCATTTTGGACTTCACCACGCGATTTAAAATCGTTAGTTACCCCTAGAACGCCTGTCAAAGCATCAGAAAAATCAAAGCTAAGTGCACTCAAAAAGCCAATTGGATTGCCCAATTCTAGACTTACTGTTGGTCCACAAAATTATAGGTAGACAGCTACAACGGACACCGTGTGACAACTTTATTTCGTTCTAAATTAAATTTTATATTGGCAAAGCGGATAAAATGGCGATTCAAGTTATCAAGCTGGTTTTAAGGCGCTTCCATTAGAGCAAACCTCAAAATTCGAGTCTGATCGCTATGTACTGTATACTGTCGTATCCTTCTTATTTTCCTCCACAGGTATACTGTAAAGTTCAAATTGAGTTGTATAAATTTCTTCGTGGAACGCGTGATTTTGGGGGCCATGTTGAAAAAAAAAAAAGAAAGGCAATGGAAAAGAAAAAAAAAAGTCGCAGCAGAAGGGCAATGCCATCATTTGAATCGAAGCGTGAAGCAGATGCCAGTGAGAAGAAAAAAAGGAGCGGCGCGTCGTGGCCTCCATTTCCCTCTTTTTTATTTTTTTTCTCTTGCACCCCGTTTCTCTTCCCTCGAATCGTATGGAACCCAAGGATGTAAGCGCGACAGGTGCTTGTCTTCACACCATGGGCGCCTCTGTCTGACGCAAACTTGCTTTTTAGGTTCTGAAGCTACTTAACTCCATGCTCCGCGATGGCATGACCGCGGAAGAAGCATGCAGCGCGTGTTCCATTAGAAATTTCCATCAGACAATGGATTTCCTGGACCCACGAATGCGATGACGAAGAGGACGGTACCCATAAAAGAAGAAGACATGACGTCGCTCATCGCTTGCGACCTGATCCTCAATCATTTTTCCCAATGATATTAAGTTAAAGGACACCATGTGACAACTTTGCTCGATTCTAAATTAAATTTTATATTGGCAAAGCAAACAAAATAGCGATTCAGGCAGGTTTTGAAGCGCTTCCATTGGAGTAAACCGCAAAATTTGAGCCAAATCGCTATGTATTGTACAGTATGTACTCAAAACTCAGCATTAATTGGACCTGCAATTTAAACATCACCAGGAGTTCTACGCCCTTGGTAACATTATAAAGCATCATTTATAGCTTCTTCATCATGGTTGAGCAAAGGCTGGGCATACAGTACCTACAGTACCTACTGTATAATATCATGCGTGGAGTCGGGGGACGAATTCATACGTTTTTATTGCGGGAATCTTCAAACCCGAGCTAACGCGCCGACCGCCGAGAGTCATCCCATTATCATGGATGCTTTGCCTCCCTCTTTGTTAGTAAAACTAAAATAAAAATCGGGGATCGACTAGGCCGTTGTCGAGCAAATTGCGATCAAAGATTTTGTTGAAAAAGTGGATTTTGCGAGCTTTAGCCATTCATCGATGACACTGGTCTCATTTGATACAATAGACATTATTCAACAGGTGCTGCTGTTGACATGTTTTAAAGCGCCGTGAGTCGTCCAATCAGTTGCCGAAAATATTGAGGTTAAAAGACTTTGTAATGTCTTAACGGCTTTCACAAGCGTACAAAAGTCACGCATCGAGCAAGCAAACATTCCAGAATGACATCATCCGGACGTGTCTCTTTTGAATGGTGCCAGTTTCGTCCCGATCCATGAAATATTTTCTCGAGCCACTGCTGAATTTGTGAAAATATCGATATTTTGGATTCATCCACAACAACGACTCAATGTAGAATATACGTATGTACCTCTGGTTTTTAACGCAATGTTGAAAAAGACGCAATGAAATGGCCTACAATAGTAAAATAGTTTTATTTTGAGGCGATCCACTCATGGTTTTGCGGTGTTTAATACAGTATTGCATTTGTGAAAATCGACATTTTTGGTATTTCACTACAACCGTCTGAATAACATCTAGATTTAAAGAGCCTTTCTGAATCGAGACGCGCCGAAATATCAAAGTCGTGGCCTTTGCCCGTGATCCAACCATGATTTTGCCCCGAAAAACGAAAAACGTGTAAAATATGTATTTTGGCTCTGCATATTCACTAGCAAACACGAATATCGAGATTTCTCAAGACTGAGTGATCCGATTTGCGAAAAAAAAAACTTGGAATCATCGAAGTTTTGAGTCGAGTATCCACTGGTATAAATTTGGAGTCATAGGGTCAAGTTCATCGGGAGGAACGCGTAAAATAATGTTTGGCGCTGGGTTTTCACTAGCAAACACAAATCTCGACATTTCTCGAGACTGAGTGATCCGATTCGCGAAAAAAAAATTAACACCGCTGAAGAATTGGATCTGCCATCAACTGGTCCAAATTTAGGATCAGTTGAGCAAGTTTCTGAGGAAGCACCAGTTTCATAAGCATAAAGGTGGTAAGATCAGTACCATTTTGTCTCGTACAGCGGCAACGGCTGAGCGCCCTGACATGTGAGACACCTCAAATGAATCAGCGGTCAAACGCGGTAAAAGCGCTTATGGTTTGGGACATCGCGTCGAGTTCTCGGCGAGTTAGCCTTCACGGGGTTGATTTGGCCCTGATTTTATGCAACATGCATCTTCTCAAGACTGAGTTATTCTATTTCTGAAAAAACTTGACATCGTTGGTGTTTTGTGTTCAGCATCCCCTAGCTCAAATACAGAACCTGATGAACAACATCCGGAGGGCGCGCCCTGCAAAAAGGGGGTAGGACATTTTCCATTCTGGTAGGGTACGCGACAACGGCCCAGCGTATCGACGCGCGAGTCATCTCAAATGAATCAGAGACCAAACGCGGTAAAAGCGCTTGTGTTTTTGCGAGATCGTGTTAAACTTGGTGACTCGATGTGCAATGACGTTAACATGTATTGATTTTGCCAAAAAAAAATATGGCTATTTCTGGTTTTTTTAAATCTGCAGCATTTCGTCAACATTCATCAACGCGATGAGACCTCGTCCAGAAATTATAGACGCGACTTTGAATATTTCCAGTAGTACTGTGGCGCAATTGCATCGCTTCTTACATATCCCACTTGGTTTTACACGAGTACAAAATTCATTCATTGGGACGGCCGTGAAAAGAAGGAAATGCGACCTGAACATGTCGCCCATCAACGGCACAAGTTTTATTCCAAACGAACCAAAAACTGACCGTTCAATGCTGCATTTGTGAAAAGTTTTTTTTTTCGACGATCAACGTCGCTAAGAGACTGATTGACGCGTCAGGGGTGGTCAGCAAAGCCGAGTCAAATCATACCGTCACTTTCTGGATGTAGAACACACTCCAATGAATTCGCACCCGACGAATTGACCTCATTGCGCGTTTTTCTTTTCCGTTTTTTTTTCTCTCGTGCATGCATTGTAGATGCTCGTGCACTGCATGGTGATGAGAGCAGAGGGCTCGATGAAATGCAATGTTCGTGCCCACGGCATGCATCAGACATTGATCATGAAACAGGGACTATTTGGCTTTTGTGAAAAAAAAGCAAACATGCAATAAAAGGAGGCATGCCAGATCACGTTTCATGGCGCGCTTTGCTTGCATCATGTGAGCAATTGCGACACAAAGAAAAATAAAAAAACCTGTGGGTGGGAATGCATGCCAACAATTGCAAATAATGTATCACATGCTGGCATTGTTTGATCCCTGGTTTCATTTCGTGGTGCCGCCGCGTTGTGGTTTGTCACACGCTCTTCCTGCCACCGAAATGAACACATTCTGTCGCTTGACAAATGCCCCTGATAATTTAATAGAAGCATTGTCGCCCTTTCTGCCCTCGTTGTCGTGGGAATATGCAAAGCAACGCTTTTCTCAGATCAGATAAATTTTTTGGGTCCTTTCCCCCGTGTCGTGTGGATAAAAAGATGGGCGGCGCGTCCCTCATCTCGGATCTACGACCTGGATTCCCATAGCCTTGGATATGTTCCATCAGATTGTTCCGTCGGCGCCAAAAACAATGGCCGCATCTGATTACACGAAAGCTTATTTTTTCGCCGCGTCATTTTGCTCCCCCCAGATAATCTGATTATAAATTTACCGTTTTGGGACCTTACTTGCCATATAAAAAATTTCTTACATCAAAAGCCGATGGCGCGAGTTGAAAAGCAAGTTTCACTTCTTGTGGCGTTCCAGACACGTTGACAATCCTTGCTCACACGTGGGGGACTGATCGGTCAAAGCCGGAAAGAGCTGTTCTTGCAAGGTATCCAAAAAAAAAAATTTTATTCACAAGTATGGTACAAAGGATGTGTTTTTAAAAAAATGGGCTGATGGAACGCGGCGAGCCGACCCGCAACTCTCTCACGAGCTGCTGTGGGTCACCTGAGTCACGCTCTCGTGTTTGTGTTCCTCCTCTTTGATCACAATCTTTTCAATGTTGGGCTGTTCAATGTCGTCCGAGCTGGATTCCTCCTGACCGATAATCTCACCGTCCTCGTTGACAAATTGCTTGGCCTTGAACAGCGCGGCGTCGGCGTCCATGATCATGTACTCGCCCTTGAGCGCCTTGGCAATGCTCTTCTTGCGTTGCTTGTAAAGGAGGTACACCAAATACATGCTGATCAGCAGCCAATATAAGCAATAGCTCACAATTGTCCCAATTGTCGCCGTGTTGTTCCACCCAAGAATGGAATTAAAGATCTGATAGCCGCCCGTGCTGCCCGAGTAGATTTCCTAGCAAAAAAAAAAAAAGACAGAATGAGACATGGGCGTGATTTTTCACTTTTCGCGGTTCATCGCCAACTTTTTACTTACTGGATTACCCCAGCTCACGTGCCAAACGCTCTACAGAGAGGAAAAGGGGGTCAGTGATGCTCTTGTCATGAATAGAAAGGAGAATACTCGCTTACAGTGGTGACTTTGTAGGGAATCACACCGCCTGACTCCTCAGCGCTTTCACCGCCGATAATTTTGTTCCATTGATACTGCTCGAAGAAGCCCACGGCCTTGGACATGAGGCCGGCGGCCACGAGGTACAGGATGCAGGTGGAAAAAATGAAGAAAACGCGCAAATTCAGCATATTTCCACCACGATAGATAATAAAGCCAATGGTGCATCCGGCGAGGATGCCAGTGATGACCGCGATGGGGATAGACGTGCCGGCAGCTTGCAGTGCAACGCCGCCAATGAAGACAATAGCCTTGCCAAGCAAGAGATTTGAGCATTTTGTTCATTTTGTTCATTTTGTTCATTTTTTTTCTTTACCTCGAGGCCCTCGCGGAGTAGCGTGACGAAGGGCAGGATGAAGAACGAGTAGCGCTGCATCCAGATCTTGAATCCGCTGCGCTTGCGCGTGTTGCCGGCTTCCAGCGCCTTGGCGAGCTTGATTTTCCACTTTTCTTGCAATTTTTCGGCGCGCAGGAACGCCAGGCCCATGACGGTGATCATGATGGTCGCAACGAGGGAAAAGGCGCCCTCCCATAGGAGTTCCGCCGACCCCCAGAGATTTTGCAGCAACGTGTAGTAGACAGCAATGAATGCGGCGCCAATGCACAGGCAAATGCCAACACCGGCGAGCGAGCCCAGCCACACCTGCTTTCGTAGGCGCTTGTAGACCGGCGAGTCCGGCTCAAACGTCATTTTCAGGAACGACAGCAGCACCGCCAAAATAATCGAAATTTCTGTGCACTCACGGAATAAAATGAAGAAGATAGGCACGTTGAAATAGTCTTCCGACGCCATGGTGACAGGGGGAAAGGGAAACAAAGAAACAAAAGACAAGAGGACGAAAAAAAAAAAATAAAACGAAAAAAGGAGCCAGAAAAAGGATCGACTTGAATACGGGGGACTGATTTTGATCCCAGCTCTTTTCTTGTGACACCTTGGCCAAGAAAGGCAACATTCATATCATCCCCGATCATCAGATTATTGGACCCGCGGCCCTGGTCGTCGATCAGATTACGGATCAAAAAAAAAAAACAAGCACATCTTTGCTATGAATCACGCGAAACGCAGCCATCCCGCATCTCTGATGCATGCACGTTCCTCAAATAGGTATTTTCTCACCTTCCTGGGTTCGTGTGTCCTTTTGTGGCGCGCCATGGATGCCAAAATCCCTCAATTAGCTGAAAACAACTTCCGGGGCGTGGATTCGTGAACTTATTCCGCGCAACAATGGATGGCCATGGAGGATGACAACCGATTCTTTATTCTCAATTAGAGATGCATAAAAGTAGCAAATAGAAAAATCGATGCTTTATTGACAAAAGTAGGGGGAAATTTAGATAATACAGGCATTTACAAGTGGAGAAGCGAAGAAAGGAACAAAGGCTATGATGAAATGTGAAGGATGCTGGTGCTTAGCGCACACAAGCGTGAATGAATAAAGAATTAAACGTGAAAAAAAAAATGTCAGACTGGCTAGTTGAGCAAAGAAAAGAAAAAGAGAGGGATGACGCGTAAAATGACAAGCGTCAAGGGGCGATTTTTGCAAACCGACGCGTCTATTCGGAAACGCTGGAGCTGGAGGCCTCTGTTGTGGCCACCTTGGCACGCTGCTGCTCGGCGATTTCGCGCGCCTTCTTTTCGGGGTCGCTAAGTGCGTAGAAACAGATGGTGCCCATACCAATGAGGGCACAAATGATACAGGCAGCCATGGCGCCGATGCCACGCGGCGTGAACCCGTCAGGGATCAATGTGATGCCGCTGGGCGCGCCACTCAGATCAAGACCTTCTTTGCCAGCCGCATTGCCAGTGGCGGCATTGCCGCCCGCCTTGCACACGTCGATAAACGACTGGGGCAGCGTCATGCGCTGATTCGCAACATCAGGCGCCACAATGAGCGTTGCAGCGAGGCCGCTTTCCAAATGCCAGTCAATGTGACAATGGTAAAACTAGCGAAAAAAAAAAACGAAAAAATGAGCAAAGTTGTCATCGAGGACACGTTGCGTCGCATCGCCATGCTTCTTTTTTTTTCAGCGCACGTACCCAAACACCCGGATTGTCAGCGCGGAAACGGATCAAGCGGAAGCCGCCATTCTCGACGACCATGGTATCACGGCTCATGGGATTGGACGCCCATTCCGTGACGGATGCGTCGCCCGTATACACGCCCTGGCCGCGGCCGACCATGTAGAACGTGTGGCCGTGCAAATGGACTAGGAGAGGACAAGAAGAAAAAGAGGGCAATGAGCAACAAAATCCAAAAAAAATAGCAAAAACGAGGTTTTACAAGGATGATCATTGGCGTCCGTGTTGCTGATGGCGAGCTCGATCATGTCGAGATGCTTGTACATGAATTGCTGCGATTGAGGGCCGTAGACGGTGGGATCCGAGGACAAATTGCCCATGGAAAGCATGGTGTTAAGCGACGGGACTTTGGGCATGAGGTAGGGCAGGTCATTGAACATGCCACGGTTGATACCGTCGGTCGTGACTTCAAAGACGACCGTCAGATTGGTTGTGACATCGGGGGGAGGCACACCGGTGGAATTGATCAAGGGAACGAGCTTGAAATCGTCAAATGTGCTTGCCATGCCAATGTCATTGGGCTGGGCAAAGTTGTTGTGCGAGCGATCATAGTAGATGGGCGCCGTGAGATCTAAAAACGATGCGCAGAGCAAGTTTAGCATCATAGATATTCAGGTATTAATGCGACTTACTGGTCTTCAGGTCCTCTGGAAGCTTGTCAAACATGACCGAGTCCATATCGGCGTGGAGAAGGTAATTCAGGCTCGTGTCGTTCTTGGCAGTGACAAGAACCGAGATACGCTGCGCAGCCGTCAGGTACACGCTGTCGACAGGCGTCATTTGAGTCTCAATCTAATGAAAAAAAAAGCAAAAAATAAAAATAAGCAAAAAGGGACATTTGATGCGAGCAACAGGCGGCCCATCGCGTCGTGTCGCCCATTTTTGTTACGTACACCGTCGACCTCGATGATGTTCATCGTGTGATTGTCGATGTTTAGGTAAAAAGTGGCAAAGCCAGACATGTTGATGAGACGCATGCGGTAAGTCTTGCCAGGCACAAAGGAAAAGGACGAATTAGCATTGTCGTTGATAAGACCCGATTGAGGAACGGGCTCGGCGCCTGCGGAAAGACAAGAATAAAAATGTGAGGAGCACGTATCTTCCATTTTGAACTTCAATGGCTTACCAGTTGGATTGTAGACATTGAGGAAGGTGCCCAGATTCTCGTCGCTCTGGGCGTGATACCAATCAGAGACGGTGACGGTGATTTCTTCGTCATAGTGATAGGTTTCATTGATATTGTGCAAAATCAGGGGCGCGCGCAGACCATCCATGTATTGGCCCTTGAAATGGCTGTGGATCCAGTAGCTGCCGTGCTGCGTGATGTTGAAATTGTATTGCAGCGCGTAATTGGGAGGAATTTCACTGTAAAGACAAGAAAAAATGAGGATCAACGTGATCGACGCTCGCGGGCGCGGTTTGAAATGGAGGGATTGAGCGGCTTACCATTGCGTGACACCGACTGGGCCGTCCATCCTTTATGGTCACAACATAAAAAAAAAAAGTTAGCCCACGAAGGCACAAACATGTAAACAATCCCGCGATTTTACCAAGGCGTGCCGTTTTGGAACATGCCATGCGCGTGAAGCGCGGTGGGCACGTCCAGCAGGTTCAGGGCATTGATGACAAGGGTGTCGCCCACAGTGACATTCATGGGAGGAGGTCTGTGTGCGCAAAGAACGCCCAAGGAGGCAAAAATAAAAAAAAAGAATCACAAAGAAGCCGATGAGCATTAGCCTCGCATGAAGTTGCCGCCCTTTTTTTTTTTGCATGATCTTTACGGCCATTGTCCATTTACACCCACAACCCGGCGCTCAAAGAGGCCATCAGGATTGGCAGTGGCATAGGTGATGTTCCAATCATAGGTCACGATGGCAGCTTGGGCGACAGAGGCGCCAAGTCCCAGCAGCGAGCTGATCCAAGCAATCTTCATTGTTTGAGAGAGGGAAAGGAAACAAAAAAAAGAGAAAGAAAAGGAAAGAAAGAGAGTGGGGACTTGATAAAAAAAAGTTTCATCAACAAGGTTTGGGGGGTGCGCGCCCTCTTTTTCTCTCTCTTTTCTCTTCCATCAGAGGCATCAGATAAAACAGGCGTCCCCGAGTCAGGAAAAAAAATCTTTTACGCGGTCCTTCCGAATCAGAAATGCACCAAAGCAGGGGCACCCGCCATTTTTGGTTTTTTTTTTTTTATCAAGCGGAGATGAATTGGTCATCCCCAGCCTGAGACAGTCCACTCACGTTGCGCTCGCGATCTCGCGCCCAGGATCTGATAAAAAAGAGAGCGCGCCAAAACGAGATCTCTCCGCAAAAAAAAGAAGCCTTCTTGGCCTTCCGTTCTCGCCACTCCTCGGGATGTCAGTCATGGTCCGTCCAATGATCGCCAATCAAGGAATGTATTTCTCCAACCCCCACCATCTGATAATCAGTTAGATCAGCTGATTTTTAGGCAACGAGAAAAAAATTTACCCTTTTCGCGCAGAATCTCGCCCAAAAACAGTGATTTTTGTTTTTTATATGGTCATTGTCTCCGAGTCACAAAATTTTTTTGCATCTGATTGTTACTGACGGGATGCTAAGAGATGCTTTTTTGTGTTTCGGGCGACGGGTGTTAATTTTTTTTTACCTCTTTCCCACTTTTTGTTTATTTTTTGCCTTCATCTCATCTCAATCACTTGGATTTGGTCTAGCAATTTTTTACAATGGCTGAAGATCTGTTTAATGTTCCTATTTTCATCATCACATTCAGAGAATCCGTGGAAGCTGCGATCATTGTGTCGGTGCTCCTTGCTTTTTTGAAAAAAACGTTTGATGTGCAGTCACCCTTGTATCGTCGTCTGCGCAATCAGGTGTGGATTGGTTCCCTTGTTGCCTTGGCCATCTGCCTGTGCATTGGTGCTGCTTTCATTGCGATTTGGTACACGAAATTGGTCGACTTGTAAGCACAAAAGTGTAAAAACGAAAAAACGCGTGCCATTGACCATTTTTTTTAAAAAGGTGGGGGAACTCTGAGGACATATACGAAGGTGTCTTCTCCTTGATTGCCGTGATTATGATCACTATTATGGGCATTGCGTTTCTGCGCACGGAAAAATTGCAAGACAAGTGGAAAGTCAAGCTTGCACGTATTTTGGAACAAGGCGGCGAGAATGACAAGGTGCTCAAGCGCAAGAGATTCAAGCATTGGATGCAAAAGTACTCGTTTCTGCTGCTTCCCTTTGTCACTATTCTGAGAGAGGGGTTAGAATGCGTCGTCTTCATAGCCGGTGTGTCTTTAAACGTCGATGCCAAGTCTATCCCCATTGCCGTGATTATGGGCCTCATTTGCGGCGCCCTCGTTGGCGTGCTCATCTATTTTGGTGGCTCGCTCCTGAAGTTGCGCTGGTTTTTCATCGTTTCCACCTGCATTTTGTATCTCGTTGCTGCCGGTCTTATGTCAAAGGCCGTTGGCTACTTTGAACAGTATTCTTGGAATCAAGTGATCGGTGGTGAAAGCGCCGAAGACGGTGGTGATGTCATTACCTACAAGGTCACCACCGTACGTCGTTCAAAAACATGAAAAAAAAAGTGTGGTGCGACGAATCTCACCTTTTTTTCTTGTCTTGTATGATAGGCTGTGTGGGCTGTCTCCTGGGGTAATCCAGAGCAAAACACCTCTGACAATGGCGGCTATCAGATTTTCAACGCGATTTTGGGTAAGAGATTGAATAGAAGAACGCATTTTTCTCTTTTTATTGACATTTTACAATTGGATAGGATGGAATAATGTGGCGACAATTGGCACGATCGTGAGCTACTGCCTGTACTGGATTCTGATGGCGGCGTACTTGGTGTACCTCAACATCCGCGACCGCCGCCGTGCCATTGCCAAGGCTAAGCGTGGCGAATTCAAGGAAGTGGATGCCGACGTCATGCTCGACAACGCCAAGGCCTATGTCACTGAAGATGGTGCCGTCAAAGTCACCGAGCATGAGACACGCATCGTGAGCGAGAAGGCACCCATCGACAGCAAGGTGTAAACGCGCCTTTTTGCCATTTTTTTCATTTCATCCTCCCCCCCCCTCTAATTCATTATATTGTATATAAATTGTATTTGCTAGGTCTGTAAATCATCTCCCTACTCTGAATAGAAAATAAAATCAGCTTTGGCTAGTCCTAGCTCACTTTTTTATTCATGGATCTCTTTGATTTTATTCTATTTGCATATCAGTGTGGTAATTTTATTAAATACTGTAGCCACGCGTTTTCTCGGCATGTCTCGCCTCTCTGGTGATGGTTCGCGTGACGTTTTCAATTTGAAATCTCTGGCACGTGGTCTCGTGGAGAAATGACACGTTTCACGCATATGCTTATACAATTTGCAAACAGGTCAAAAGAACGCGTCTATGTCTAGTTTCCACAGCATGTTTCGCGTCTCTGGCGATGGTTCGCCGGCTTCATCATAATGTGGGGTCTATGACACGCGTTGTCGTCGAGTAGACATCAAAAAACATCAATTTGCGACAATGTTGGTTTTTCTTAACGGGCTGCGGCCATTTTGATCGTTGTCCATCATTGAATCCCAATGCTGCGCTGTGAAGCTCGCTTTGAGATGTGGTCATTTTTGATTGTCTGGACAGCAGTCTTTGATTGTTTTATTGTCGAACTCTTTAAAATTCACGCAAATGGCATTCCCAAAATGCGTAAACTTGATTTTTTGGCATGTAAGACATATTGGCACATGCTTCTCTCTCTACGAGAATCATTCAGGATGTAAAATTTTAACAGGATTTGGACCAGTGTAATGCCGCCAGATATGCATAATTGTGCAATCTGACATTATTTTGGATGCGCTACCCAAAATTGCTTGGACCTCCGCGTTTTAAACTTTCCACAGACGATTTAGTCATTCATTATTCGCATATGGCGTGAATAAAACAGATTATTGATTACGTGTTTGACGCGCAATTCGCGATTAGCGTGTATTTAATGTAAAACGATCGTTTCTCCAGGATTTGCAATCTGCGCACCCTTTTGCTCCTTTGGGCGGATTGTGCCACGCATTCGCCTTCAAATGAGCCCACTCTTGCAGTTCTGCGGTCACTAGATAACGTGCAATGGGCATTTTCAAAAATCGTCAAATTTCCAAGAGGTGCAGTCGAGGAATTTTGAAATGCAGAATTTAGGTCCTCGGATCGATGCGCCATTCAACCACATGAGAAATGGTCCTCTTTCGCTGACAGAAATGCAATAAAAAAAGAAGGTTCATTGACCGGTTTTCGCACAAAATGTAATAAATGTCGTTTTCGACCGAATTTTCTAGCCAAGGCTAGCTCAGCGAAAAATGATCGCAGCACCTTCAAACTTGGATCATCAGAAAGAGCGTGGCTTGAGATTCATGTGACTAGTCGTGATCAGCGGGAATTTGAGTTCTAAAAAAGTTGACATGATGACGAAAAGTGGTCAGATTTTGGCCAATTTGCGACGCGTCAAAAAACGCGTTTCAGTCTTATTTCCTGCTCCTCGTTTCTTATCCAATTCGTAGATCTGTAGTATCTGCTGCCGATGAATGTGCCAGCGCGCCATTTAAACGCGTTTTAGCTGCGGAGATCGCACGGAAAGTAAACTATAAAATCAAGCTTTGCTCGCGAATTAGCAGATTGACCACGCTCTTTTTTTGTCATTCTCGTGGTTTCTCCATGCATTGCTTCATGCGACAAAGTTTGGTGCGATTCTGAAGACCTGGTTTTCCGATTCTTGTTTTGAAGCTCGCCGCGGCCAATCTTTGATGTTGAAACTGCTTGCCGCTATGCTTCTTTTATAGCTTGATGCTGGTATCCATTCAGAGTTTCTAGGTTGCTCGTTCATTCTGGGCGCTTTTCGCGGGGCCAGTTCAAGTTTTCTCGGCCATCGACATTTGTACACTCTCAAAATGGCGCTTTCCGGCCAAATCATCTCTAGAGGCACCTTTTGAGGAGATAAAATTTGCTTACATGGTACATTTCTAGGTTGTCGTTCATCCTAGGACGCTTTTCGCGGGGCTGTTTCTAGTTTTCTCGCCAATTGACCTTTTTACAATCTCCAATTTGCGTTTTTCGGCCAAACCGTCTCCGGGGGCACTTTTTCAGGATTTAAAATGCGCTTATATGATACATCCAGAAGCGACAAACGACATGGGATCCCAAGTTGGCAAGAGATCGGACTGGTGTCACGCTAGCCATTTGTGAAATTGAGGCGATTTGACCTTTTAGATGCATGAATTGCCCGATTTACTCTGTTTACATTAGTCAGGTTGGGTATCAGATGCACCCTTCTCGTGTCCTCTGCCATCACACGCAGCTGAATCACGTTGGAAGCAATTGAGCGGCGTGCTGTTTGCATAAAAATGACCATGAAAGTCAAATGGCGGCAATCTTGCCCGTCGACAAGCCATGCTTTTACCCCATTATCACTCCATGTTCAAAGGCGGCACGCTGGCGATTGCCAGGGTCATCGCATGCGTATCATCGTTTCATGTTTTGCTTGGGGTTGCTATCAATCCTGATCTTTCAGAATTTTTGCGCCCCCTTGTTTTGAAGGTTGCCGCGATGAGATTGATACGCATTGGTTCCCTTGTGGCGAATGAGTGGCACGCGGTCGCTGGCTAGTGACAGGTTGGGCGACGGCGTTTGAAAATCCAAGGGGTCAAACAAAAAAAGCATGTGAATTTGACTCGTTTGATCCGCAGACTTGTCTTTTTTCATCTTCACGTGGGTGTTTTGCCCAGCAGGCGGGTTCCCGTCAAACAATAGGCAAACACGTAATAAACATTGGTGAGCCATGAAGAACTAAAAAAAAATTGACTTGACAAGCAAACGAGCGAAAAACAAGTGTCCTGACCGATGCAATGCCAAGGCCAAAAGAACGTCGACCATGAGCTGCATCACATTCATTGGCACGGGGGGCCAAGAAAATGACAGGCATGCAGCTTGCATGGCGCCATGTTTTTCTGTGCTTTTTCATCGGCATTGCCTTTTGTTTTGATCGGCATCGGAGCATGCCGCGTGGCACCCCCTTTGAATTTGCTTGTCTCTGTCTTGTCTTTTTTGCCCGCTTGGCAAAAAAAAATTGGGCTTCTATATTAGGTTTTTTCCCCCCTTTTTCCCTTTTTTTTTTTGTGCTTCTTTTTCATTTTTCTATCATTTTAACACTCATACCGATAAATCTTTAACGATGACACGTTGGTTCCATCCTACTCTTTTACACAAAGCGAGCGCCAGCTACAAAGACACGCTGATTGGCATTAACATGTCGTCGCTGATGACGGGCCGCCTTGTCAAGCACTATCGCCTGCTCAAGGAGCTTGCGCGCGGCTCGACGGCAGTCATCCATCTTGGCATGGATGTCCACACCAAGAAGCTCTATGTAAGCAATGCTAAAAAAATAAAAATAAAAGGGATTGCGCCCACTCATGCCTTTTTTTCTCTCTCCATTTTGCAGGCCATTAAAGAGATGAATTTGCTCCGTCAACAGCGACAGGCGTATCAGGCCATGTTATACGCGCGACACCCGAAGAACGCGGCCAAGCGACGTCGTCTCAGCATCGACCAGGCACCATTGCGCAGCATGGGCGAGTCGGACATTCTCCAATCGCTTGAAAATGACAAGATCATTCGCTGGATTGACGAATTCGAGGACGAAAATAGTTATTATCTTGTGACCGAATGGGTCAAGGGCTCTGTTCTTGTGGATCTGCACAGGGCAGAGCCAAAGCCATTGGACCTTGCCTCGTGCAAGTCACTTTTTCTGCAACTTGTTGATGCTCTCAGCTATGGTAAATCTATTTAAAATCGTGCACCTCCTTTGTTTTCTGACGTCATTTCTCTTTTTTTCCCCTTTTTTTTAGTGCACAATCAGGGCATCATTCATGGTGACATCAAGCCAGACAACATTCTTGTCAACAAAAAGCAACAGGTGAAATTGATCGATTTTGGCAGTGCATTCCGTGTTCGTCGAGGCAGCATCAGCAGCCAAGGGCCAACGACCATGACCACGGCCACGGCCACGGCGACAAGCAACCGATGCGGCACGCCAGCGTTCACAGCGCCCGAATTCGCGAGCCATTTGATGCAAGACAAGACAATTGAAAAGCGTGCTGCTGCCATTGATATTTGGGCGCTTGGGATGACGCTGTATTGCATGGTGTTTGGCAAGCTGCCGTTTGAGCAGGTGCCATTGACGTCGAGTCTGCTGTACCATCAGCTTGTCGCGTCGCTAGTCACCACCTCCGCGGGCAACAGCATTGATGTACATCCGCAATTGCTCGACCTGTTGAGCAAGATGCTTCGCCTGGATCCATGTGAACGCCTCACGCTGGACCAAATCAAGCAGCATCCCTGGTGTGCCACCTCGTGAAAAAAAAGGCCCAGTTCCGCCCACCCCCCTTTTTTTTTTCTTTTGTCCTGTGCGACTCGCGGGATCCTGTTTTTTATATTTCCCCCGCCCATCGACTTTTGCAACAGCGCGACGCGTTCGGGCCGATGGACGCGCCAATGGCACGCGTCGTGTCCTTGTTTGCGGGACGAATTGCGCCGCTGACAATGCGCGGCACCGCGGTCAGTCATGGGCCGACCATCATCTAAAAAAGACGAGGATGTGAAGAAACCATGTTTATTGCCAGCATTGATGAACCAAACAAATAAAAGAGAGAAATCCATTGTATATGTACAGAAAGGAACGGGGATGGAAAGCGAAAAATAGAAGAAAGAGAGAGAAAAAAAAATAGAAAAAAGCAACCAAAAACAGCACAAAAGAGGAAAAAGAAAAAAAAGTCGCCCGTTCCCCCCGAGATTTTTTTTTCTACAACCAGCAGGAGGGGTCTATTTTACATCGAGTGAGTGTGTGGGAGTGTGTGTGTTTACAATTGCTTTGAGTCGTCGTGGGCATTGGCGGCGACATTGGCGTTTTTGTTGGACGATTGCATGATTTGGCGCAAGATATGTGGCAATTGGGGCATATCAGGCATTGGCAGTTGTGTCTGTTGGTCATTGTTCAATGGCACGGCGGTGGCGGCATTGGGATTGAGATTGTTTGGGGAGGATGAGGACGCAGAGGCGGTCATGGCGGCGGCATACATGTTTGCCATCATGGCGACGGCCTGGGGGTCCTTCATCCAAGCGGCCATGTCGACATTGTCCTGCGGGTCTGGCGTGGAGGCATTGAGGTGATTGTGATTTTGATTTTGATTTTCCAAGTTGGGGGTGGTGGAGGATGACGACGATGACGATGACGACGTGGGGATGGCGAGCTCGTCAAAGAGTTTTTTATAGCCCTGGATGTGGTGTGCCTTTAGACGGTCGAGGGACGCGTGGACCTGGGCGACCAATGCCTTGTGGCGATCCTTTTTCATGGTTGGCAAGGCAAGGATCTTTTGCAGCAAGGTGACGCCATGGATTTGGTCGCGAAGCACATCGTCGAGGACATGGTCGTCGGTGGTGAGGGTGTTTAACACAAGAGCGGCGGTGTCCGGGTCCTCGTTTTGCTGGATCAACTTGAAGACGGTCATGGACCCGAGCTTGTGTGTGCACAGCTTGCTAAGATGCGGCAGCAGGCGCGGACACAACACCTTGTAGCGCCCAGCAAAGTCCGAGGTATCCAGGAACCACACGAGCAACAACGTGCCGTTGGCATTGGTCGTGAGCAACACCGCGTTTTGCACAATGGCCGCCGCGCAATAGATGCGCTGCTCACGCGTCACCACGCTTGTCTCGAGAATCGCGCGTACCGCGCGCGCGCCAAATCGGCCTTGCCCAATCTCCCAGCATTTGTCCACAATCGCGTCAAAAATGTACTGGTTTTGCTCTTGGCCCATGCGCATCAGGCAGCATTGCACCACATAATTGCCAAATTGGTCCAGCAAGAGCAAAGGCACATACGGCGCGATATGCTGACGAATGAGCTCGAACTAGATGGAAAGGAGAAAAAAAAAAAAAGAGAGAGAGAAAAACGAGAAAATAAGGAAAAAAAAAGGGGGAAAGGGGGAAAAGGGGAGGTGAGTACGCCGATTGCTTCCATTCTCTTTTTCTTCATGGTTCTTACTTGAATGGGCGAATTGGCGTGATCGATGATTTTTTGGACGGCCCAAGTGCCATTTTTGTGGACACCAATGGCGGCAAGGTAAGGAGCGATGCGCTGGAGCATCTGGTCCTTTGTCTGCTCAGCACAGTGCTCAAAGAGGCGCTGGACAATGACATTGCCAATGTAATCGCTGCACAGCTCGACAATCTCGTGCATGCACTCCTGGGCGATGATTTCGACGTCCTGGATGGCTTGGCCGCTTTCGAGGCGCTTGCGGATTTCACGAAGGCGCAAAGGCTCGAGGGTTCGATCGGCACTGAGTTCGGGCACGGGGGGAATCACCGAGAAATACGAGACGGTGTGTCTTTCTTGAAGTTGATGGTGATTTTCTTGATGGCTGAGCTGCTTCATGATGAATTGGCGCTCCGCGGCGAGGGCGGCGTACAAGGAGGGCTGCGGTTGATTGGGGGTGTGACCATGGTGATTGTTGTTGTTATTATGATTGCTTGTTGCGCTCATCATGGTGGTCATCATCATGGCGGTGGCCCATTGCGCAGCTTGATACGTGTCAATGGACGGATTGGTCGATGCATTAGCGGGCTGAGCAGCGGATGGTGGCGGCGCAGCTTGAAGTATGGGCATGGGCTGCTGCGCGGGCGGCACTTGTTGCAATGCCTGCATTTGTTGTTGCTGTTGTTGAACCGGCGATGGCTGCTGCTGTTGAATCGATGATGGCTGTTGAACCGATGGCTGAACAGACGATGGCTGAACAGATGGCTGCTGAACAGACTGGTGCAGGTGCATGCGCGTCAAATACACATCGGCACTGGACAAATCCTCGGCCGTCGGTGCCTTGGCAAACCCAATGCGCACGGTACCGCTGCCCGAGCCCAGAATCTCTTTGTTTTGCAACGTCTTGCGTGCCAACACGGCATCCTCTTGATGTTCAAAGTTGATGAACCCGCAATTCTTGTGTGAAAGAATCCGAATCGACTCGATGCGTCCAAAACCTTGAAACACGCTTTGCAGCATGGCCGCATTCGTATTCGACGGAATGTTGCCGACCCCTGTTCATTCAAAAAAAAGGTGTCAGAAAAGTTCCTGTTTTCCCCCTGCTTTTCTTTTTTCTCCATTTCTCGCTTTTTTTTTTTTTTTTTGTTTTTGTTTTGCGAACTTTTCTTTACAGAGTGAACGTGTGGGGCCTTGGGCATTGGGACCAGCCTCATTGGTCAAGGCCATGGCCAAGGCAACGTCGGCCTTGCCAAAGCCGACACGGACAGCGGTGCCGCCCAATTTGCTGCCAAGGCGCGTCTCCAGGTCGTTTTTCGCGGCAACTGCGGACTCGACGTGGATAAAGTTGACAAAGCCGCATTCCTTGTCCGACAGGATGCGTGCGCTTTCCACGGGACCATACAGCGAGAATTGTTGCATCAGGTCATTCACGCTGATCGATGGATTGATGTTGCCAATCCAAAGCGCGCGCGATGGCACTTGCGACGGCGTCGACGACGGCGAGTCCAAGGCCGCCGACGTTGATGACGACACGGAGGGCATCGCATTGATTTCATCCTAAGCAAACAAAAAAAAAAAAAAGGGAGGGCGGTGAGATGCCATTTTCTTTCATTTTTCCATGTTTTCGATTTGTTTTTCTCGACTTTTTTCTTTCTTACGGGGATCAACTCGTCCATGTCAAAGCGCGGCTGGGACATGTCAAGAAGGTTGCCCGAGGAGCGCGACATGCGAAGGGAGCGCTGCTGATCCAAGAAATGGTGTGACGGGTGTGGCGGATGATGAAGGGTCTGTTGTTGCTGCTGTTGTTGTGGGGGATTGAGGTGCGACGCGATCGGGGTGGACATGTCAAAGGGGCTGAATGTGTCGTCGGCCATGCCGAGGCTAATGGCACGCGGACGCTGGAGACTGGTGCGTGTTTGTGGTGAAAATGGGGAGAATCCGAGGGACAACGAGTCGCCAAGCCTGTCTGAGCTGCTATTCGAGCTTGCGAGGCTGGTATTGGATGCAGCAGCAGCAATGGACGGGGTGATGGTGTTGAGCGACGTGGTGGGGGCGCGTGTGGCGACGGTATAAGCGCGATGGCGATGGTGATGGGGGTTTTGGGGGTGTTGATGATGATGAGCATGCTGCTGTTGCTGCGGTGGATGTGAAGGCGCATCATGGTGTTCGTCCAGGCCCAAGGATGCCATGGTGCTGGCCACAGATTCATCCACAAGGCTCGAATATCCCATGGAAGGCGGCGGAAGCAACGCATTGTTGAACCCCTCGGTCGCAGGCAGCGTCATTGATCCCGACCGGTGCCTGCCCGCCGCAGTAGGCGGCTGAAGCGACGACGACGACGATGACGCTGTGCTCATGGCCGCCGCAAACAGGTCTTCCTGACTCGATGGCGCATTGGTCATGGGACCATATGGAAAGGATGGACGCGAGGGCATTGTGTCTGCACGCGACCGCCGCACCGACGGTGACGTCAGGCCAGACGACCCAAACGACCCACTGCCCATCAAATGGTCATTGTCGCCACTAAATAAAACAAATAAATCGAAAATTGAGCCATTGGTTCGTCTTTTTTTTCCCTAAACACTTACCGAACAACAACAGATGGCGCGCCAGTGTCTTGAGGATTGGCCGCTGTGGTGCCCAAATACGACGTGTATTTGCGAGGATTGACATCAGACATCCACATGACGAAAAAAAAAGAGGTATTGAGGGGGGAAGAAAAGACAAAGAGGGGGGTGGCAAGTGGAAAAGAAGAAGAGAAAAAAAAGAGACAGAGAGAGAGTGTGTGAATAAGAGACAGGCGTGGATGGAGGGAAAAAGAGTGAGAGAGACAGAGAGAGAGAGAGAGAGAGAGAGAAAAAAAAGTGGACAATGAGAACAAAGAAGGGCAAACAACAACAACAACAAAAAAAAATCACCAGCCAAATCCCGATCTTGCTTGCCCCCGCCAGCCCAACAAACACCACGCTTTTTTTCTCAAGGCCATTGGGCCAGCAAAGTGGCCCAATGGCCAACCCGAGTCCCACCCAATTCATCTATTTTGGCCTTTCTCCCTTTTTTACAGGATGATGCTTTTTTTTTTGTCATGACTACGGACTCACGCTTGGCACATTGGCATCACCATGGCATTCACGCGGAAAAAGGCAAAGTGTTCCCCCCCCCCTTTGCCAAGGATGGCCCTGCATAAAGCATCGTGAACTATAATAGGGGCATACTGTGGATATTGCCAAGAGACAAAAGGCAACCAAGCGGAAATCACGCCTGGTTCATTTTTTTTGGGCAAGTCGTCAGTTGCAGTTGAACGGACTTTATATTTTTTTTTTTTGCCAAGAGGATGCAAATCGCAAATGGGGTATAAAAAAGGGGGGCCATGCCTATTTTTTCATTCTTTTTTTCTTGATTCCACTGCCCTTTCCCCCCACGCTTCCCCCCCCCCTTTTTTTTTACAATTGTTTTAAAATGTCCAGCAGCACCATACCGTCCCCACCGTCGTCACCCAAGCGGCCATTGGTGCAAAAGCGCAAAGCTGACGCGTTGCCACGACTCACCACAACCATGACGACGCCAAAGCGACAGAAAAGGGACGACGACAGGGCCGCGCAGCAGCAACAAGCATTGGCGTCGCTGCAGACATATCTGCAAAGCGGCGGCCCGGCCACGCTGCTGACACGCCAAGGCCATTGCTTGATCTGCTGTGCATGCTCCAATCACTCGCTTGCGTCGCTCGAGCTGCTTCATACGACAACAGATCTGCCATTGCAACATTTGTGCAAGGATGGCAAGTCTGGCTTGCACACAGCGGCATCCGTGGGCTTTTTGGACGGATTGACGTTCTTGCTGAAATTTGTCAATTTAAATCTTCAGACCAAGAGCGACCAATGGACTGCACTGCATTATGCGGTCAAGGCGAACAATGTGTCTGCCGCGCGTCTTTTGCTTGAACATGGTGCGCGCATGGACCTGGTGGATCGACACGGGCGACTTCCACTGCACATGGCCGTGATGAACAGGCATGTTGACATGGTAGACCTTCTCTTGGCCGCACACCACCTCAGCAAGAACAATCCATCGCACACCGACCTGATCTGGCATCAGCAACCAAATAGTGCCGCGGAGCGCGCCGTCATGGCCGGCTACGCGCCGATCCTCGCGCGATTGCTCGCCAAGGCCGCCTGCCCCGCACAATTACGCCCACGACTGCTCAGCCTCACCATCGAGTGGAACCGCATCGAGTGCCTGGACCTGCTTGTGCGCCAACAGGGCTTCCGCGTCAACGACGCCATCCACACTGACAATCATACCTGCGCCCTGATCTACGCCGCCGTCCAGCAACGCAAACTCGATCTCGTCCGTGCATTGGTCGCCGCCGGCGCAAAACTTTGTCATGCCGGCTGGAACCCGGCCTTTGTCTACGCCGCCAACCACGGCTTCATGGAAATGATCCCCCTCTTGCTCACACAGGACACTTCCACCCATTGCATCGACGACGCACTCACCCTCGTCTCCCCCGCCGCTCGCAGACACCAGCTCTTGGCAGTCATCCTTCAGACAAAGCTCAAAACACCACAAACACCAATCACCCCATCTTCACCCTAATTGTTTTTTTTTTCTCTTTTTTACGTCCTATTATTCCTTTTTGCTTTTTTTTCTTCTTTTTCTCTCTCGGCATTGCCCCGCCCAAACTGTATATAATAAAAAGCAAATGCCTTGTATTCCTTCAGTCGATGAAACACAAAGAGGGCCATCCTGTCTTTCACTTGTGTTTGTACATGTGTGTGCGTCCGGCCCGAGAAAAAAAAAAGGGGAGCTGCATGCCGAGGGAGAGAGAGTCCTCCAAACGAAGGGGGGGCGGCAGATCCATCAGATGATTATGCCACATTTGTTCTTTTTGGCCAGGTCATTTCTTGGCATTGTCGATCTGTTTTGAAGCGCGCGCAACCATTGGCCAGATGCCCGCTCACAAACGAAAAAAAGGGTCCGTCCATCGCTGCCCATAATTCCATTTTTGGCCGTGCAACGGTGCATTTCCTCAAGCGCCCCTTTCTTTTTTGGCGACCTTCTCCACAGAAGCCTTTCGTCTTTTGGCCCCGGCAAAGCAAGAAAAGAAGAAAAAAAGAAAAAAAGGAAACAAAGATGGATTACGTAGCATTAGACCATGTTGCCCGCCTCCGCTGGCCCAATGACCTGGACATGGCCCCCGACAAAAAAAAACAAGCGCCAAGAGAAAATAAAAAAAAAAAAGTCGACACGCCTCGTTTGTACCACCCTTGCGCGCCTGGGACGCTGGGAATGCAAGAAATCCTGGGACATACAACCAATTGGCCGCGCTCTTTTTTTTTTCTTTATGCTTGGCTGGTTGCCGCGGTCATCCCGCAACCGCCCCCCCCCAGCCATCATCCAAGAAAACGACAAGCATGGCGGCATTTGAAGCGCTGAACGCCATTTGAATATACAGGGACACGCACAAAAAATCTCGGCATATTTGAAAAAGCGTGTCGCATGTCACTTGACCCAACATGGCATGAAACCGGCAATGTCAATCAGGTGCCGGGTCGCCAGGGGCACTGCGCGGGCCCATGCTGTTTTTTATTATTTTATTCTTGCTCAAGCGCTGAAACACGTCAGTGGCCACCTATGATTTATCCACGGACCAAACACACATGCCGGAGATCGCATCAGCAACGAACAAAGTCAAAAAAAAAAAAAAAGACGTGTCGCGTCAGATCACATGAGGGACCACCCATGTTTTGCTTGCGCATCCTTCGTTTATCATGCCATCAATGGGTCACATGACATTGTCAGTGGGACAAAATGGTCGCAGCAACCATAGACAGCTCCCGCGCGCCCCAAATAACCACGCTTTTACGCTGAATCCTCGCCGTTATATCTTAATGCGTCGCGTTTGGCACTTTTTCGGGGAAACTAAGACGACAAATTCACAGCCGTCGCAACTCGAGGTAGCCTTGTGATTTTTTTGCTAGTTTTCCTTGTACTTGAATGCACTTTATCGCTTTGCGCGAATCTTCTCATACTGTACTTTACAACCCCACCAATGAAAGCTTATCTTTGACGGCCATCTTACGTAGCTGCTTGTATCATACTGTAGCAGAACGCTACAATGCTCAAATCAAAATTTTAGTTTGGCGCTACTGTATCATACGACGCCTACACAAAAAGTTACGAAGGGTCAAAGTTTACAACTTGAGAAAAAACCCCAAAATCAGCTGACCGACGTATTTGATGACTTCATTTTTAATCTCTACAAAGTGGAGTAGTGGACAGACCTGACACGCGCTAGCATCATGATGTTGTACCTGCAACAATGCGCAGCACTGCAGAAAAAAGACACATTTGCCTTTGGAAAACGAAAAAAAGCGTGTTTTCACAACTTTACAGGCCTGCTGAGCCTCCAGAAATTTTTTTACAGCCTGCTCGCCGGCCAAAGAAACCTACGTCACGGCATAAACTAGAACCTAATGCTCGCGCTGAATGCGCCCAATTTTTTTTTTGAGCCCGAAAATTCAAAAGGCACCAAATTTGTCCTATTTTGCATTCATCTGTCCATCTGGATAGTCGACCCCGTTCCAAAATAGCCGTGTCGAATTCTGCGTAAAATTTGATACAAAAAAGTTTAAACTCCCAATGCGCTACGACCATTTTTGAAAAATTCAGGGGTCACTCAGGGGTCACACATTTCAATCTCAGAAAATCCCAAATTTGGGAAATTTCGAACTCCGAGTGATCAATGCATCCCAAACAGGTAACTCCGACCATTTGCTATTGGCAGACAAAATGACAGATCACCTCAACACAAAAAATTGCCCAAAGAGTGACGCATGAACGGCGATCGACTGAGAAAAGTGCAAACTTTGGGCGAGATTTTTTTTTTGCAAAAATTTAAGGTTTGACACTTCCAAATTAAGGTGCAGGTGGATTGCATGGAAGTTTTTTATTTTTTTATTTTGCACGTTTTTGTGCATTACGGTAAGTGGTGGTGGTGGGCTCCAGGCTGGTGAAATGACCGACGATGCAAAACGTTAAAACCCAAGCAAGCGCATTGCAAGTTGTCCCATTAGATGCTTTGCCCCCCTGTTTGTTGCAGTAGCAAAACTGCAATAAAAATTGCTAGCAGGTTTATTTATAGACCATTATCGAGCAAGTCGCGATCAAAGATTTATTTTGATGAAAAAGTAAATTTTTAATTTTCTTCTCATCGTCGAGTTTTACGTTGCCATTTTTCGACGACACTGGTCTCATTCGATAGAGATTCAACAGGTGTTTTCAATACGTTAAAAGCGCCATGTGTTGTCCAATCAGCTGCCGAGAAGCGAGAACATCGAGGTTGAAATTTTTTGAAACTTTTGATGAACGGCTTTCACAAGCCGACAAGAAGCGTACAGAGGCCATGCATCGGGCAAATACATACAGTACCGTACCCTACCAAAAAAACTGTCGCAAAGTCAATTTTTCTGCAGTGCTGGCTGCAAAATTTATCGCCTTAATCTCCTCTGTATTGATCAATAATGACTCCAATGACATGAAATTTTGTGCAAACGATGGTTTGGAGGTATAAAAAAGACTATAAAATTATAAAACGAATATGGTGAGCGGGTTTTGAAATAGAGCAAAAAGGAGAACCTGACGCGTCACGCGACGCGACGCGTACCCAAGCGTGTACAATGGCCTGTGGAGGAGCACATACAAGGCAATCGTGAATATGAACCACCTGCAGTACCAGTTGCTCATCAGTTGTATTTCCCAGTCTTTTTAAAATCATCCATGTAATATATATATTTTCTTGCTTAATTAACCTAACATTATCTTTCTGGATGAAATTACCCAGATAAAACCAGTGGTGATAATGCAGGGAATCATAAACGATAAATTAAACCAGTGGTATAATACCAGTCGCCATACCAGTCGTATAACCAGTCGTCATTAGGATGGCAATGGCCCCTGGCCGTTGGACATGCTCCGGAGACGAATTGACATTATGAATCAATATCTCCAAAATTTTCTGAGACAATCGTGGAAGTGTCTGATTATTTCTGTCAATTCATTTTAGGGCACATGTGTCATGCCAGAGCACAGCGTGTCAATTGGTCAAATTGTCACTATGAAGCGTCGGACGCGTCACTTGCCGCGATTTCCTTATTGTGACCGTGATGCCATACCTGGTTGGTATAATCACAGCTACTCAATAGCATGCATTTTTATACTTTCAAATTATATAATTATCATAGTTTCAAGTCAACAAAGAGATTAAAATTGTTTGCTAGAGATAAAATCATTTTTCAATACTTTTTTGCCGCCAGGCGCGTCACAGTGACAATTTGACCAATTAACACGCTGTGCTCTGGCATGACACATGTGCCCTAAAATGAAATTGACAGAAATAATCAGACACTTCCACGATTGTCTCAGAAAATTTTGGAGATATTGATTCATAATGTCAATTCGTCTCCACAGGCCATTGTACACGCTTGGGTACGCGTCGCGTCGCGTGACGCGTCAGGTTCTCCTTTTTTGCTCTATTTCAAAACCCGCTCACCATATTCGTTTTATAATTTTATAGTCTTTTTTATACCTCCAAACCATCGTTTGCACAAAATTTCATGTCATTGGAGTCATTATTGATCAATACAGTACAGAGGAGATTAAAGCGATAAATTTTGCAGCCAGCACTGCAGAAAAATTGACTTTGCGACAGTTTTTTTGGTAGGGTACGGTACATACAGTAAAAAATACTGTATTCCAGAAATGACATCCAAGCGTGTCTATCTCTTTTGTTGAATGGTGCCAATTTCATCCCAATCCACGAAATACAGTATTTCGCGATCCATTGCTGAAGTTGTGAAAATGTCGAATTATGATACTGTATTGGATTCATTCATTCATGCATTCATGTTCTGCACATCGATTCAACGGACCTCTGGTTTTCAACCCCAAGTTGAAAAAAGACGCGACAAAATGGCCTGCTGATGAAAGTAAGGTTTTGAAGGTGATCCTCACTCAAGCAAGGTTGGTAGATTTTGTGAAAATCTTTGAAATATACAGTTCTAGCCAAAATTTCAAAGCTGCTGACAACTCTGCCTGCTGGCTGGTCTCTGGTTTTTTTACGTACGTAATAATTTTTAAAAATAAACGCGCGGAAGTGATCAAATGGAACTGCTTGTAAAAGCAGCGCTTTTGATTTGGAGAGATCGCATTAAGATTTCGGCGACTTGGTGCTCAATGACTTAAAAACTCGTATTTTCGACTTTGGCGGCTTGGCAGACATGATACTGCTTCGGCTCTGTCTGCCTCCTGTCCATACAGTATTCACAAATTTGAGCTTTTTTGGCCGGCGTGAAAAATATGATACGGTAATACAGTAAGTTACTGTTTATTTATAGTATCTTTGCAAATGCGCGAGAAAATGCATAGGTAAATACAGTAAAACAGCGAGTTTCATCCGTCTTGGATTTTTGCACACAAATACCGTATCATAAAGCGTTTGGTCCCTCAATACTGTATGATACGTATCATACTGTATATCATATCAAGCAACTTCAGTGGACAGAAAAAACTGATGCGTGCTATTGCGTGGAAGACCGTAGGTCTTTTAATTTAAAATTTATACAGTAAAAAATGTGAGAAAAAGTACATCAAAGCTCGTTTCTAGTCTTGGCTGCTTGGAAAAGGCTATCAAATTCACCCGACGCGCGGCACATGCCGTGAAAAGCCGACTGGGAGTCATTGAGCAGATCCCAAGGACTGTTTGCAAAAGAAAAAAATTAAGGGGGAAAGGTAAAAAAAATGAGTTTCGACTTTTTTTAGCGCTACAGTACAACCCTCCATGCAGCTGATTTTTTACAGTACGTACCTTGCGAATTCGATGACCTTGCCCTGATCAAGCACGAGGACGCGATCAAAGTCTGAAATGGTAGCTAATCGATGTGCAACGCAAAGCACAGTGCATTGGTCGAGCTCTGATCGCACGGTGGCCTGGATGGCCCTGTCAGTCTCGAAATCAACGCTGGAGGTGGCCTCGTCCATGACGACGATCTTTGTGCGCTTGAGCAGCGCGCGTGCCAAGCACAGCAATTGGCGCTGGCCCTGCGAGAGATTTTTGCCACCCTCGCTGACGAGCGAGTCAAGATTCTCAAACACGTTTTTGGGCATAATTGCTTGGTCAATGGACACTGCGGCGGAGTTACTGGTCGATGCGTCCGCCGATGCGACGGGTGTGCGGATCAGGTGCACACGTTGGAACGCCTCCAGGATCGCAGAGTCGCTAAATTCGCCAAAAGGATCCATATTGCTGCGCAATGTGCCACTACGTATAAATGCAATTGGGTTGAGCACCACCGCTTTGCACGATAGAAACAGAACAAGAAAATGACTTACGAGAACAGTGTTGGTGCCTGCGGAACGACCGTCATTCGCGAGCGGAGATCATGCAATGGCACGTCCATGATATCAATGCCATCAATTGTGATTTTGCTGTCGTCAACGAGCTCAACAAAGCGGAACAATGCCAGGGTCATTGTCGATTTGCCCGAGCCGGTCCTTTAAAAGAAATAAAATGCTGTCAAAAAAAAAGGTATGTCCATGACAAATTGATACATATCTCTTTTATCATACCTGCCAACGATGCCAATTCGCTCCCCCGGCTTGATGGACACGTTCACATCCCTGAGCACAAGATCCAGGTCCTTGTCGTAGCGCACTTTTAGGTTTTTGATTTCAATGGCACCTTTGGATGGCCACTTTTTCGCGAAAAATAGAAATGAGTTGATGCAGCGTATCTATTTGGCGATTTATACTGTACCTTTTCTGGCGGGGTCACGGAGCCGTTGTCAAGCTCGTTATCTATTTCAAGGTACTCTGAAACGCGTTCAACATGGTTAAAAGCAACCTCAATGGAAGAGTAGCGTTGAATCGCAAAAAACATCTGCAGGGGGGAAAAAAAAGTGAAAATGAGCGGTATTTGGGCTCGCCCTGCCGTCTCTCTCACACACAACTCAACGCTCTCTCCTATTTTTTTTTACCTCGTCCGTAAAAACGCAAATGAAGCTTAGGAAGAATCCGGCTTGTGCAGCGTCAATTCGATCCAAATTGAGGAGCACGACCCACGCACTAATAAAAGAGATGGACGATCCAACCATAACGTATCGCATGCTGATCCAGCGCTCCACTAGATTGGTGAGCATCACGGGCTGCGAGTTGCTGTCATTGCGTCTGATCATTTCATGCAAAAATCGACGCGTCGCTCCAAATGCGCGGATGGTTTGGATACCAACAATTGTCTCCGCAAAATGAGTGATCAAAGGCGAGTGATTGACCTACAGAAAAGTGGTGAACGTGTCAGATCGCACTTTTTCTCTATTTTTTTCACTCACGCTTTGCATTCGTCGTAATTCGCGCGATGCATAGACAAAATAGGTGCCGAGCATGATGGTGACGATGGTAAAGATGATCACGGGGACGGCAAAGAGCGGGACAACAGTGATGGCGACGACCAGGACCGAGATGGCCTGCAGCCATTGCACGAGGAATTGCACAACATTGTTTGGCACGCTCGAATCGATAGCCTCAACGTCGCTGGAGAAGCGATTGATGATTCTGCCATGCGGTGTTGTATCGTAGAACCTAAGCGGCGCGTGCAAGACGCGATGCAGCAATTCCTTGTAGATTTGACGGCTCGCGCGCAGGCCCGCGGCCAAAATCAGGACAAATCGGCTTGTGCCAAGGACGACGTTTGCAAACATGATCAAAAGATACATTCCAAGGTAATAATACACGTGCAAGTCGCTGTCGGTGCCGTTGTCGCGCGACGCGCGCTCATTGGCGCGTGTCCACACCTTGAGCCACGTGCCTTCCATGACGTCCAGGCCGCGCACAACAATCAGACTGCCCAGAAACACGACCCAGAAGAAGATGCCACCAACGTGCTTCAAATACACCTTGTAATAGTGCCATTTGACGCTGCCCACCTCGCGATCTAAAATAAAAAAAATTAAAAAAAGTGAGAAAATGCTCATTTTTGCTTTTTTTTTTTTTTTTTTTTTTGTCGATCGACTTGCTTTCTTCTTCCACAAGCACGTGTGGCGACACCGGCTCCATGGGCTCTTTTTTGTCAATGATGGTTGTGTCCTTGTTTTTGGGCATTGTCTTTTTGTCCTCAATATCGGCGGTGGTTTCCTCCTCTTCCAGGATGGATGTCCACGACGGATGCTCGCGCAATTGGTCCGGCGCACCTACCAGATCTGGCTGGCCGTCGTGCAAATGCACCAAGAATTGAGCGGTGTCCACGCAGAGACGGACGTGGTGTGTCACCAGGATTTGTGTGCGACCATGCATCAATGCGCCTGTCAGGCAGTGGTCGTAGATGTGGCGCGCCGTGTGTGCTGCAGGGTGGAACCAAAAAAAAAAGCATGAATAACATTCATGACGCGCTCCGAGTTGCCTTACCATCCACGGCAGAAAGAATGTCATCCATCAAAACGATATTCGCTCGCGAATACACAGCGCGTGCCAAGGCGACGCGCGCCTTTTGTCCGCCAGAAAGCGTGATCTGCACACACAGGGACACACACAAACACGCATGCGCAATAATAAAGATATAAGTTGCAGAAAAGATATGATTTTGATGATTTTTGATCGCTTACCCCTTTTTCGCCGATGACTGTCGCGTCGCCGTGTGAAAGAATGGCAAGATCGGGCTCCAGCGAGCATGCGTGCAGCGTGTCTTTATATCGCTTCTCGACGTAGGGCAATCCAAAGAGAATATTGTCGCGTATTGACACGTTTTGCAACCATGCTAACATAAAAATATGAAAAATCCACTGAGAAAAGAAAAGGGGGGCTGTTGCGGTACCTGTTTGTGCAACGTAAGCGACTGCATGCTCAAGCAACCAATTGGCCTCGGGGATTGGTGCCTGTTCGTCGTTTTCGAGCGTCACGGTGTCAATCACGGGTGCACGAGGGAAATGTATCTGCCCACTTAGCAGGACCGATTCGCCGAGCAAGCTGAGCAACAACAGAGTCTTTCCCGAGCCTGTGGGACCGCACACGAGCGACAGATGGCCATTGGGGAAACGCATGGTCATGTTTTTCAGCACAAACCCATCGTCGTTGCCGGACCCGGCCGCTTTAAACCCAACAGCCGCTTCTTCAAAGGCGATTACCACTGACGCATTCACATCGACGGCCGGTCGCGGATCAATGTCGCGCTCGTGCAAGAATTTATCGACGCGTCGTACACTAAAAACACGTAAATCAGCTCAGAAAAGTACAAAAAGAGCAGCCACTTTTTTTTTTGTTTTTTTTTTGTACCTGACCATGGCTTGCATCCATTCGATGATGGTGCCCGGGATAAAAATGAGCGAGAAGCGCAGCTCGTTTAGCACGGTGATGGATGTAAAAGCCACGGGTGCTGTCAATGCGTGTCCCTGGACAACAGTGTAAAAATAAAAGGATGCGGCCGTGATCAGAACCGGGTATCTACAAGAAAAAAAAAAAAGAAAAAAGCAAAAATGAGAATCCACCAGTACGGAGATGGACCCTATTTTACAAGAAAAAGATAAAATCAAAGACAATGTCGCAGATGAGGGTGCTGCGCAGGTGTCTCAGTTCATTGTTTCGCTCCTTTTCGACGCGTTTGGCCCAGTTTGCTTCCCAGGCAAAGAACTTGATGTGGCGGATGCCTTGCAAGATCTCGTTCATGAGATTGACGCGGCGATCACGTGCCTCCATGAGCCTGTCTTGGAATTTCGTGTACACCTTTGAGTTGATGTGATTGACGGGCAGAAAAAGCACCATGACGAGCAGGCCAAAGAGGGACGCGTTGCCCAGCAATTGGTACAAGATAGCCATGCCCACGCACAATTCCGCCATAGACCCGTATACACTGAACCACGACGTGCAAAAGTCCGTGATGCGCTGTGAATCGGTGCTCATCAAGTTGACAATGGTGCCTGTGCCCGCTGACGCGTCGTCGTGGTCTTTTTTGTCCTCTTGCTTGTCCTCTTTCTTGTCCTCGTCGCTTTCATCCGTAATGTCCGACGTGACCACGGAGGCATCCATGCGATACATGGTCTTGCGGTAGATTTCGAGGTGGAGCATTGCGCGCACACGAATGAGCATAATGCAATTGGCTGCAAAATCATGAAAATACATGAAAAAATGGTGTTGCCCATGATCTTTTCTGACTTTTTCATTCTTTTCCTCTTTTTTTTTTTTTTACGCACCAATGTACCACACTTGGCACGAGATAAACGCGATGGCCAAGGAGCCAAGGCCGAGGGCAACGGTGATTAAGATGCCTCTGCGGAAAGCCACGTCCATTGGCAACCCATGGCTGATATCCTCGACTAGGTACAGCAGGCGATTGATGAAATAAGCCGGCGCGTAATACACGATGGACACGACAGACACGAGCAGGAATTGCATGGCAATTTCCTTGCGATTCGCCATGAAGATGCGATAAAACAACGACGATTTGCGGCGTTTGGCGAAAACAGTGAGTGCATTACGACTGCGCACATCGGCCGGCAGGATGGGAAGATCCTCATTTTCCAATTTCTTCTTTTTCTTGGCAAGTTTGACCAAATCTGTCATGTATGAGTATGTTAAAAAGCTCCATATGCTTGCGACGCCGTTGGCAAGCACGGGGCGGCGCGTCTCGGCGTCCAAAAAGGGCGCTCCGCGTGGCATGGTGATGGTTGTGACGAAAATGTCGAGAATGAGCATGGACTCGATGATCCACGGCACGGCACGCGGCCAGGGGCTGGCGGCGTAGTCCCAGTACGCGATCCATGCGTGTCGGAGCGAAATGAGCCACGCTACAAACGAAAACAGTGCAAGATGGCCATTGAGCACGGTGCCCCAGTCGCTCGGTAACGTGTGGCGTCGTGCCACGAGGACAATGGCCGTGGCGTAAAGCCAAGCCACTAGGTAAACCGCGCTGCCAACAATCAAATGGACGCGGTCGTCGTCGGTGCCCTCAGACACCGTCGATTGCGCGAAAAATTGCCAGGCGGCCCACAGTATCACCAATGTCGCGTCAAATGTCAGTCGCGGCAGTCGCTGAGTGTCGCTAAAAGGGACTGCGCCATCGCGTTCGTGATCTCTTTGGAGATTTTCATCCGTGAGCCTGATGTTGCCACCTTGAGCACGTGACAGGCCACGTTGCACGGACAGCACCAGTGCACTGGCCGCGGCTACCGTGGCAAGATAGCAAGAGAGCCAGAAAGAGCTCAAAAAATCCATCATTGCCAGAAAAAAAAAAGCGGAAAAGGAAAAGGAAGAAAAAAAAGGCACCCCCCGAACCTACTTTTGAAAAGTATTGCTGAGCCCTTTTCTTGCCTCATTGCTAACCGCAGCAATTTTTTAGCATGCACACAAATGCATGGTGCCCAAATTGGCCAGGCGTTTTGTGTAACAAGCTGGTAAGCCGAAGCATGCTGACTGGCAAACAAACAAGGCGGAAATTAACAGTGATATGACTTGATCCGTTCATCCGGACTGTAAACAAGTGACTCTACTTTTATTGGTATCGTAACAACAGGAATTGGCAAGCAAAAGAAAGGGGGGGGGGGAAAAGTGGGGAAAAATCGAGAAAAATGATCACACCTGCGCGTCGTGCTTGGCTTTGGCTGCATGGTGCAGGCTGTCGAATTCGCCTGACTTGCGGCACATGGCATGGAAGACGGATTGCGCATCATTGATCAAGTCCCAGGGGCTAAAAAAAAAAAAGATTACAATGAGTTGCACGCACTTTTTCATCATCAGACACTTTTTTTTCTCGGCTTACCTTGCAAATTCGACGACTTTGCCCGCATCAATAACAAGGATTCTATCGTATGTGATGACTGAGTGCAATCGATGTGCGACGCAAAGCACGGTGCTTTCACTGAGGGCAGATTGGATGGTGTTTTGAATGGCCTTATCAGTCTCAAAGTCGACACTTGAGGTTGCCTCGTCCATGACGACGACCTTTGAGCGTTTGAGCAGTGCACGTGCGAGACACAGCAATTGGCGCTGGCCTTGTGAGAGATTTTTGCCACTTTCGGTGACGGGCGAGTCCAGGTTTTCAAACACATTTTGATTCACGGGCTGGTCGATGGATGCGGCGCGTGAGTTACTTGTGGACGCGGCAGCGGAGGTCGTCGGGGTGCGAATCAGATGCACGCGCTCAAATGCCTCAAAGATCTGGTCGTCGGTAAATTCGTTGAACGGGTCCATGTTGGACCGCAAATTTCCGCTAAAAAGGTTAGGGTCTTGTGGCACAATGTTGATGCGCGAGCGCAGGTCATGCAAGGGCACCTTGGAGATGTCAATGCCATCGATCGAGATCTTGCTGCCCTCGTCGAATTGCAAAAAGCGGAAAAGTGCGAGCGTGAGCGTGGATTTGCCGCAGCCAGTCTGACAGTTTTAAAACGAGAAGCGATTATTAGCCCAATGGATTTGCGCGGGGGAGCAATTTCGATCTACAAACCTTGCCGACAATGCCAATGCTTTCTCCGCCCTTGATATTTGCAGAGACGCCCTTGAGCACGAGATCAAGATCGCTGTCATAGCGCACTTTGAGATCTTCGATTTCAATGGCGCCATGCGTAGGCCACTGCAAAAAAAAAAAAAAAAAAAAAAAATACAAATTATACGCGTCGATTGCTTTTTTTCTTTCCATTTTCCGCATTTCGTACCTCGGGGGGCGGAATCACCGACGAATTATCCGGCTCCTGCTCTATACTAACGTATTCAGCGACTCGCTCAACCGCATTGAAGCTGATTTCCATAGCTGTGTAGCGCTGAATCGTGTAGAAACATCTAAAAGTAAAAAAAAAAATCAGCAAAGGTGTTTTTTTCTTTTTTTTTTTTACGGGTCATACTCGTCTGTGAACAGGAAGATGAAGCTGAGGAAAAAGCCGGCTTGCGAGGCATCGACGTGGTGGAGATTGAGCAGAACAATGGCGGCGCTGATCATGCTAATGGCGGTGCCGACAAAGCCGAATTTCATGCTGATCCAGCGGTCAATCATGTACAGCTGCGCCACAGGGCGTGCATTGTTGTCTGTGCGCTCGACCATCTCCTTGAAAAAGCGGCGCGTGGCACCAAAGGCGCGGATGGTCGACACGCCCAATACCGTTTCAGAGAAGTGGCTCAAAACGGGCGATTTGCTGACAGATTCCATTCTTCGCAGCTCACGCGCCGTGTAGACAAAGGCAATGCCAATGGCGACGGCCATGACGGCCACACCGATCATCGGGAGGGCAAACAGAGGAATCACCCACGTTGCAACAAGGATGATCGAACCAACATCGAGCAATTGGCCAAGGAAATGCACAAAAGCGGCGGGAATCTCTGTGTCAATGGTCTCGATATCGTTACTAAATCGATTGAGGATTCTTCCCACGGGTGTGCGGTCAAAGAAGCGCATGGGTGCGTGCAAAACACGATGCAACAGCTCGGCGTAAATGACATTGCTTGCTTGCAGGCCACCATAATACACAATGGCAAAGCGCAGCGAACTGGCAACCACGCCCACAGACATGATGACCAAATAGACGCTGAGATAATAAATCACGTCGCCGTCCTTGTCGCCATTGGGGCCATCAACAGCCGGTGCACCGCCATTTTGCTCATTGGCACGCGTCCACACGGAAATCCACCAGCTTTGCACCACGTCCATGCCACGGAAAGTAAACAGAGCAATGAAGAACATGATCCACAAGAATGGGCCACCAACGCGCTTGAAGTACATGCCATAATAACGCATTTTGATCTGCCCAACAGCTCGATCTATAAAAATAAGTAGAAAAAGGTGAGCAAAAAGGGCCATTTCTTGCCACGCCATCTTTTGTGTTTATCTTACGTTCTTCTTCCACAAGGACCCTGGAAGATGCTTCTTTCTTTAAAAGGACGTCAACAGGGACATCGTCCGTGCTAGACGTCTCAATGGCTTCTTCTTCGGCTTCTTCTTCATCTTGTTCCTTTTCTTCATCCAAAATGGTCGCCAATTGGCCAGACTTGCGCAAGGAATCGGGTGAGCCAACCATGTTTGTGCGCCCATCCTCAATGTGCACCAGGTACGTCGCCTCGGAAAGACAAAGGCTGACGTGATGGGTGACAAGCAATCGCGTGCGACCACGCATCAATGGGCCAGTCAGGCAGTGCTCGTAAATATGGCGCGCCGTGTGCGCATCCACAGCTGAGAGCACATCATCCATGACGACAATACCGGCACGAGAATAGACAGCTCGCGCCAATGCCACACGCGCTTTCTGACCGCCCGACAGAGTGATCTGCCAAAAACGAATTTAAAAAAAAAAAAGAAATGAGCCCAATTGGAACATAAAAAACGACGCATATCTTGCTTGATGCTTACGCCCTTTTCGCCAATCTCAGTCTCATCGGAAGAATCGAGCGCGTTCAGATCTTTTATCAATGAGCACGCATAGATCGTGTCATGATAGCGCTTCTCAACATATGGCAGACCAAACAAGATGTTGTCCTTGATCGATGCATTCTGCAGCCACGCTAATTTCATCAAAAAGAAAAAAGCATCAACATGACCGTGTCTCTCGCGCAAAAAAAAAAAAAAGACATGGTTTCTTTTACCTGATTGAGCGACATAGGCCACGGAATGATCCAAAATCCAGTTTTCTTGAGGAATGTACACGTCTGCAAACGGATCATCCATCAACGAGTCAACAATGGGCGCGCGCGGAAAGTGGACGTCGCCTTCCAGCACCGTGGTCTCTCCCAGCAAGCTGAGAAGCAAGAGCGACTTGCCAGAGCCGGTTGCACCGCAGATCAGCGACAATTCGCCCTTGGGGAATTCAATGTTGAGATCCTTCAGGACAAAGCCCATAGATTCATCCTTGTCATCTGCAGCAACAGGGACAAACCCGATCGTCGCCTTGTCAAACCCGATGCGCACAGGCATGCCCATGTGGATGGGCTCGCGTTCATCAAGCTCACGTTCGTCAAGATACTTGGAGAGACGGCGAACACTAGAGAAAGCGAAAGAAAAGAGTGAGCAATGCGATCGTTTTTTTTATCCTTTTTCCATTTTTCCCTTTTTTTTCTAGTGTTTTCGTACCTGACCATGGCGCGCAGCCAATCAATGACAGCATCAGGGATGCCTGTCAGCGAGAATCGAAGCTCGCTCAGAATGGTGATGGATGTAAAAGCCACGGGGGCCGTCAAAACGTTGCCTTCCACGACGGAATAAGTGTAAAACGAAATGGCAACGACGAGCACGGGTTGACTGCATGGGCAAAAGGTTGTCAATTACCATTTCTGCCAGGGGCGGTTTAGCAAATCTTACATGAACCAGATCAAAATAAAGATGGCATCACAGATGAGTGTCCAGGCAACGTGGCGCAATTCTTCTTTTCGCGCCTTGGCAATGCGCTCCTCCCAATTACGCTCCCAGGCAAAGAACTTGATGTGGCGGATGCCGTGCAAGATCTCGTTCATCAGGTTGACGCGCTTGTCACGTGCTTCCATCATCTTGTCTTGGTATTTTGTAAAGACTTTGGTGTTAAAGTGTGTCAGCGGCAGCGAGACAATCATGACCTGCACAAAGAGAGAGATGAGACACACACGCGAGTCGCTGGCAGCGGCACCTTTTTTTTTTTTCTTTTTTTTTTTTTTTTTTTTTTTTTTTTTACGAGGAAACCAAAGAAGCAAGCATTGCCGAGCAGCTGGTAAAGTAGCGCAATGCCGACAATCAGCTCACAAATGGCAGCCCACACGGCGAACCATTGATGGCTCAGCTCAGAAATGCGGCTGGAATCGGTGCTCATCAGATTGACAATGGTACCAGTGCTGGCACAAGAGTAATCGACCGGTGTCGCGTCGTCATCATCATCCTCGTCATCATCCTCGTCGCCATCATCGTCACCTTTGGATGCCGACGACGCCACAAAGCGACGGAGGGTTTTACGATAGATCTCCAGGTTGACCATGGCCTTGACGTGAACGTGCATGAGCGCCTCGGCTTAAAAAAAGCATGAGCTTTTTTCCTTTTTCTAATTTTTGGGTCCATTTTTCTGGGTCGCAATGCTTACAGTAGTACCAAAGCTGGCCAATGGCAAACGCAATGGCGATAGTACCAATGCCGAGTCCCACAATGAGCACAACACCTTGCTGAAAGGCAACATCCGCGGGCAAACCTTTTCCAATTTCCTCGATCAAGCTCAAAATGCGATTCATGAAGAACGCGGGCGCATAATACACCATGGAAGCCAGTGTGACGTAGATGAATTGATACAAAATGTGCTTGCGATTGGTGAGGATTAGGCGATACAGCAGCGAAGACGACCGATGGACGCTGAAGGCGTCAAACAGGTAGCGACCGCGGCTGGATGCAGGCAGGATCGGCAGATCTTGCTCGTCAAGGCGCTTTTGGCGATACGCAAGCTGCACGAGGTCATTCATGTATGAAAAAGTCAAAAAGCCCCACAGGGACGTGGAATTGTTGCCAAGGACGCGCTTGTGCTTGTCGTCGTCAAGGAATGGAGGGCCGCTTGGAATTGTCCACGTGGAGTACACCATGTCGGTGACCAAAAGCCATTCAATGATCCACGGTGCGACGAGCGGCCATGGCGTGGATGCTGCGGTGGCCGAGCAATAGGCAAGCCAGCCCTGGCGCACGAGAATCACCCACGCAGTAATGTAAAAGCAAGCCAAATGGCCATTGAGTACAAAGCCCCATTCGCTGGGCAACGGGTACCGGCGCGACACGAGCACCAAGGCAAGCGCGTAAAGCCAGGACACGAGGTAGAGCGCGCACGCCAGCACCAAACGCGCCTGTTCCTGCTGGTCTTGCGCTACTCGCGTCGCTTGAGAAACAAGCTTGTAAATGCCAAAAAGTACCGCTATTGTCGTGCCAAACGTCAGTCGAGGCAGACGCGAGGCGTCACTAAACGGCACCGTCTTATCGCGCTCGTGGTCAAAAGCAAGCGCCGCACCGCGCCGGTCCGCGCCGACTTGGTGTTCCGACAGCTGAATACGCTGATGGTAGCTGCGCTGCATGGACAGAACGAGCGCACTGCCTCCAGAAAGCACGGTGAGCGTCGAGGCTAGCCACACAAGATCTGACATGCGTGAGAATAAGTGAATTAAAAAAAAAAAAAAAGATAAACCGAGACGAAAGAGAAAGGGAGATCAAAAAAAGGGGTCCCAAAAAAAGCTCCTTTTGAAAAGCGCAATTCCAATTTCTGCTCAGCTTCCTTGCCGCAGTAAACGGCGTTCCTCCCGAATACCCGACGCTGTTTTTTCCAAATTAAACTTTTCTGCCATGCACGGCTCAAATTCCATTTGCCGTGCGAGTGGGGACACGAGCTGCGGCAATTGCCGCAATCTTCTTTTCATACAGATCAGGATCACCACATATGCAATTGCCTTGCTCAGCATTGACGGCCTTTTCAGCGATCCACCGAGCCACCGAGACACGCACATGCAAAACGAAAAAAAAAAAATCGGCAACCTCATGGCTCACTTTTAACTATGTGCAGATGCATTGCAGCGCTCCATGATCATCTAAAAAGGCGAATAAGATGGGCTGTGCGTGCGCTTTGACTGGTATGACCGAATTGCTTTTGGAGTCACGCACACAATATTCTATCAATTCTTCCAACTTTGTGTGTAATGGAAATGATAGTGCACGAGCGACCTTCTCCTTTGTGTCACATCACACCACGAAACTTGCAAAAAATCATCGGCATGAACGACGAATCTTATTTTTCATTTATTGTCATCTTTTTACTTTTTTCGCACCATTTTCCCGTAAACGGTTCTTTCCAACTAGATCCAATGGGACAAAGCGAGCGGGTGCTTGCATTTTCTGCTTGATAGCGGAGCGCTTTAAGCCTGTAGTGCCTCTGAAAAGTGCTACAGTATTACACGTAAAAGAGCTGTTGATTTATTCCGCCATCTCCTGCTAAACTTGTCCAAGTGACGTCAAATTTGGTGAGAGCATCATTGTATGCGTGAAGCGTGTCTTGTCTCCATTTGCAAAAAAAAATCAGTTGGCCAACATCCGAGAAAATGCACAGATGCGCGATTTTCATTCTTTTGGGATTTTGCACAAAACTATGGTATTTGGTTTGTCCATTTTTGTTTGACAAACTCAGTGGAGCCAACGACGCGCGCTGCCACTAGAATGCCAGCAGTAGCGCGCTAGACTGCACAAAAAGGGTGCACATTTTGCTTTGGAAAACGACAATGCGTGTTTTTTGGGCTTTGGTGGCTAGCTGTACCCCTCGGAGTACTGTATTTTTGACTGCCGCTGATGCAAGACATGAATTGTGGCCGGTGCGAGTTTGAAGCATTTATTGTAGAGCAGAAGCGCCCTGAAAAAAAAATCTCAAAACGCCAATTTTCGCCTATGTTGCATTTTTCTTGCCATCTACTTGGTCGATCTGCTCAATAGTATCGCCATTGGATTCAACACAAAATTTGCTACAAAAAGGCTATTGCAATCAAAGTGTTCTGAATAATGGCAAGCTTGACTTTCAGCATTTGGATACCAACGAATTTTTGACGCGCTGCACCGCGACGTGTCGCGCTTTTTTTTTAAAAAAAAAAGGATACTGTACTTGCTTGCCAAATCACGCAAATATTTAAGGAAATTAGCGTTTTTCTCTATTGCAACCAACTTTTTAATAGTTATGAAATATATAAAATAAAAAATGTATAAAATGATCACGCTTCAACCAATTGATGCTTGGTGCGTGCAGCTTGATAAAGGCTGTCATATTCACCCGACTTGCGGCACATGCCATAGAAAGTCGAGTCGGGGTCATTGATCAGCTCCCATGGGCTGAAAAAGCGCAAATGCGTGAGTAATTCGTTTTTTTTTTCTTTTTTTGCAACGGCTTACCTTGCGAACTCGACGACCTTGCCTGCATCAAGCACCAACACCTTGTCGTTATCGATAATGGTGTGAATTCGGTGCGCAACGCAGAGGATGGTGCATTCGGCGAGACCAGAACGGATCGTGTTTTGGATGGCCTTGTCGGTCTCAAAATCGACGCTGGAGGTGGCCTCGTCCATGACGACGACCTTGGAACGCTTGAGCAGTGCACGTGCCAAGCACAGCAGCTGGCGCTGGCCTTGCGAGAGATTATGGCCGCCTTCTGTAATTGGCGATTGCAAGTTGTAAAAGATGTTTTGATTCGTGGGCTCGACGACGGACGCGGCGCGCGAGTTGCTAGCAGACGGATTGGAGGACGAGCGGATCAGGTTCACGCGGTAGAACGCGTCGAGGATCTGGTCGTCGGTAAAATCGTTGAACGGGTCCATGTTAGAACGTAAATCGCCGGAGAAAAGAATGGGGTCTTGCGGCACACTATAAAATATAGAAACAGGATGAGTGGCCACGCTTTTTTTTTTTGTTGCTTCGTACATTGTCAGGCGCGAGCGGAGGTCGTGCAATGGGATTTGCGAAATGTCAATGCCGTCAATGGTGATTTTGCTGCCCTGATCGAATTGCAGGAAGCGGAACAAGGCGAGCGTGAGCGTGGACTTGCCGCAGCCAGTCTTGCCGACAATGCCAATTTTCTCTCCATCGCGGATTGATGCATTGATGCCCTTGAGAATCAAATCCAAGTCCTTGTCGTAGCGCACCTTGAGGTCCTTGATCTCAATTGTACCCTTTTCAGGCCACTTTAGAGAAAAAAATGAAGGGATCAGCATCCATGATTACACCTGACTCATGGCGTTTCTACCTTGGGAGGGGGCACAACGGTAAAGTCATCGGCTTCCTGGTCCATGTCCGTGAATTCGACTGCTCTTTCAACCGCATTGAAGCTCATCTCGAGCATCACCAAGCGACGCATGCTCCAAAACCTAGTAAATAAAAAAAAAGGTGTTGGCACACATCTTCTTTTTTTTAAAAAAACTTACATTTGGTCGGAGAACATGAGGATGAAGCTGAGGAAGAAACCAGCCTGGGAGGCGTCCATGTTTTTCACGTTGAGAAGGACGAGCCAGGCACTGATGCCATTGATGGCGGTGCCTGCAATGCCGTAGCGGACGCTGACCCAGCGGTTGACAATCCAGACCATGGTGTAGGGACGCGTGTTGTCGTCAGTGCGCTTGATCATCTCTTGAAGGAAGCGACGCGTGGCATCAAAGGCGCGGATGGTCGTGATGCCAACAATAGACTCACTAAAGTGGCTGAAGAGGGGCGAGCGCGAGGTGGAATCCATGCGGCGCAGCTCACGGCTTGTGGAGACGAACATGATGCCGACATAAATGTTGATGGCGGCAATTGTAAGGACGGGGATGGTGAAGACGGGCACGACATACGAGACGACCATGATGCTAGAGATGACCTGGATCCATTGGATGACGAATTGCGCAATGTCGTTGGGCACAGACGAGTCGATGGTCTCGATGTCGCGTGCAAACCTGTTTAAAATGCGACCCACGGGTGTTTTGTCAAAGAAGCGGAGAGGCGCGCGCAAGACGCGGTGCAGCAGCTCGGCATAGAGAGCTCTGCTGGCGCGCACGCTTCCGTAAAAGAGGGTTGCGAAGCGCAGCGTGCTGATGGTGATGTTCAGGCCGATGATCAGACAATAAATACCCAAATAGTAGTTGACATCCTCGGCGGCCGGGGGCGGCGTCTGGGTGGTGCTGTGGACCGCGTCGGCGAAAGCGGATTGATTGGCGACAGGCAGGTTGTACAGCATTGTCGTGGGCATGCCATGGCTCATGTACGACGCGAGCTTGCCAGAAACAAACGACACTTGCTCACCAGCACGCGACCATTCGCGCACCCACCAACCTTCCGCGACATCCATGCTGCGCGCAGCCAACAAAAGCACAGCAAACAAGAGCCAGAAGAAAACGCTGCCGGCCATCTTGAAGTACATGCCATACAATCGCATCTTGACGCGACCAATTGCGCGAGCTGATTGAAAAAAAAAAAAATGTGGTAAGAATATGCTATTTTTCCCCCTTTTTTTCATCTTTTTCACTTACTTTCTTCTTCAACGAGGACGCGGGGCTTTGTGTCCTTTTCAATGAGTGTTTCTGTTGCAACCGCCGTCTCGTCGGAGCTGCTGCCGGACGATTCAATGGCTTCTTCTTCTTCGTCATTGAGATCTTGCTCCTTTTCCTCCTCAAGGATGGAAGCGAGCTGGCCAGACTTGCGCAATTGCTCGGGCGAGCCGACCATGTCGGGTTGGCCGTCGCGGATGTGCATGAGAATGTCTGCGCCGGCGATGCAGAGCTTGACGTGGTGGGTGACGAGAATTCGCGTGCGACCTTGCATCAGGGGACCCGTCAAGCAGTTTTCGTAGATGTGGCGAGCGGTGTGCGCGTCCACGGCCGACAAAACGTCGTCCATGACCACAATGCCTGCACGAGAGTACACAGCACGTGCAAGTGCAACACGCGCCTTTTGACCACCTGACAATGTAATCTGCCAAAGAACAAAAAAAAATGAGCAAAAATGGAAAAAGACGCGTCGTTTTTTTGGATTCTTACCCCCTTTTCGCCCACCTCCGTCTGGTCGGAATCTTCCAAAGCATTAAGATCACGGATCAGCGAGCAGGCATGGAGTGTGTCGTGGTATCTCTTGGCTACATAGGGTAGACCAAACAAGATATTGTCGCGGACAGACGCATTTTGAAGCCAAGCTACGAAAAAAAAAAAAAGCAAAAAAAGCGATGTGTCAGCCATTGGACAAAAAAAAAAAAAAGACATGCGACTTACGCGTCTGTGCAACAAAGGCCACGGAATGATCGAGGATCCAGTCTTTTTCATCGATATTGCTGTCCAGGGCGAAATCATCAGTCACCGTGTTGGCAACAGGGGCGCGTGGGAAGTGGACGGTGCCCTCGAGCAAGACAGACTCACCGAGCAAGCTGAGCAGAAGCAACGACTTGCCAGAGCCCGTGGCACCCGAAATGAGAGACAATTGGCGGTTTGGGAACGTGATGTTGAGATTTTTGAGGATGAAGCTGCTGTTTTCGTCGTCATTGGAGGCACTGGTATTGCTGTTGACAGCCTTGAAGCCGACCGTCGCGTGATCAAAGCCAATGCGCACAGGAGCAGACACATCGACGCGTGGGCGGTGTTCAATTTCGGGTTCGTTCAAATATTGTTCAATGCGGCGCACACTGCACGAATAAAAAAAATAAAAAAAGAGGGTGTTAGTCGCTTGCATCTAGTTTTTTTTTTTTTTTTTTTTTTTTTTTTTTTTTTTTTTTTTTTTTTTTTTTTTTTTTTTTTTTTTTTTTTTTTTTTTTGCGACTTTTTACCTGATGTAGGCTTGCATGCCCTCGGTGATGACCTCAGGGATGACATTCAATGCGAAGCGGAGCTCGTTAAAGATGGTGATGGACGTGAAAGCGACGGGCGCCGTGAGCACGTGGCCCTGGACTTTGGTATAAAAGAAAAAGGACGTGACGGTGACGAGCATGGGCGACGCCTGCCACAAAAAGTTGAAGATGACGTCGCAAACATAACTTTCGCGCAGATACTTTAGGTCGTTTTCGCGCGCGTCTTGGACACGCGCCTCCCAATTGCTCTCCCAGGCAAAGAATTTGATCTGGCGGATGCCCTGGAGAATCTCGTTCATGAGGTTGACGCGCTTGTCGCGGGCTTCCATGAGGCGGTCTTGAGCACGCGCAAACATTTTGGTCGTGTAGTGATTGATGGGCAGACTGACCACCATGACCAAAAGGCCGACAAAGCACGCCACACCGAGCAGGTTGTACAACATGGTGATACCAATCACAAGCTCGGTGGGTGCGGCGAGAATGCTGATGAACCACGTGGCAAACTAGGTAACACAGACCACGCAATACCATGAGTCAGCACGCTCATACAGAAAAATAATCAATTTTTCATACCTGCGAGATGCGATTCGAGTCGGTGCTCATCAAATTGACAATGGTGCCGGTGTTGGCGGCCTCTTTTTTCGTGTCCTTGTCCTTTTCATCCTTGTCCTTGTCATCCTCCTCATCCTTGATGGTCGATGCCGCGATGGACATATCCATGCGACGCACACACTTGCGATAAATCTCAAGATTCAGCATTGCCTTGACGCGCGGCTGCACAATGCACCCAGCTACACATGAAAAAACGTAAGAAAAAAAAACACGTCTCTTTTTAAATTTTTTCCTTACAAAAGTACCACAGCTGCGAATTGAAGAGACAGATGGCCATGATGGCGACACTGAGACCCACGGTGACGACAATGCCACGTCGAGTCGTTTCTTCAATGGGTGCACCGTGGCTGATATCCTGGATGAGGGTCAGCAAGCGATTGATAAAGAATGCGGGGGCGTAAAAGAGGCCAGAGCACACGAGGACCAGCAGAACCTGGGCAATGACAGCATAGCGATTGGCGCGATAGAGGCGATAGACGAGGGACGATTCGCGGAAGCGGCCAAAGATGTAAAACAGGTTGCGCGCGCGGAATTCGGGTGGCAATTGGAGCAAATCGTCTTCTTCAAGCTTTTGCTTGTTGTAGGCAAACTCGATAAAAGGCGCGACATATTGGAAAGTCTAGAAAATGGCCCAACAAGTAAAGAAAAAGATAAGAATTTTGCAATTTTTTTCTTTTTTTTTTTTTTGCTTTTTACGAGATAAGACCAAATGCTGCTAACATGAACAGACAGGACGCGGCGGCCATTGTCGTCTATAAAGGGAGGTCCACGCTCTGCGGTAAGTGTCGTATAGACCATGTCGGTGAGCAGGCCGAATTGGACAATGGCAGGCAGCAGGCTGAGCCACGACGCGTCACGCTGGGCATAGGACGCGACCCAGAGGGTATGAATTCCGATCAGCCATGCAATCCAATAAAAAATGTTGAGATGCACATTGAGAGCGAAGCCCCACTGGCTAGGGAGCGGGTAGCCGCGCGCCACAAGCACAATGGCCATCGCATAGACCCATGCAATTAGTGCAAGAGCAGCAGCAAGCACGTCATCCACGCTCTTTTGCCCCGTGGCACGCGTGTAAACCGTCCATGCCGACCACAAAAGCACCACGGCCGTGCCAAAAGTAATGCGAGGCAGGCGGCCCGCGTCGCTAAAGGGCACAGACAGGTCGCGCTGCTCGTCAAACTTGATCAGCGGCTCTTGGTCGTCCTCTTGCTCGTTCAGTTGAATCTTGTGATAGTAAGCGCGTTGTATAGAAAGCGCCATAGCACTCAGCCCGGCCGTCACCGCCAAATACGATGACAGCCACACTGGACTCAGTAGTTCGGGCATAACACAAACTAAAGTTAAAAAGAAAAAAAAAAGAAAAAAGAAAAAGATAGAAAAAAAAAAAAAGAGGAAAAGAGGAAGAAAAAAGAGCACCGGGAGATCAAAATGGCGCAAAAAAGGCAAGATTGCACCGAACGGGGGTGCGCCGAGAACCCCGCCAGGGTCCCGTTGCCGCAGTAAAATTGCCATTGGCTTGCGCAGAATGCGCCAAAAATCGCAAAAATAAAACGACTGCGGCGACCTGACTCCTTTTTCCGCCGTTCCCATCCAAACAAAAACACGACGAATACCTCTGATTTGCCATCATTTTTCTTGCACATCGATTTATTGCCCATTTGGCCGGTCATCATTGCCTTCCGGCGCCGGAATGACCCTGGGAGAATAAAAGCGGAATGTCAATCATGAGATGCATCCTGACTCATTGCCGGCCATTCTTTTTTTTTTATTGTTTTTGCGTGTTTTCCAGCCAACCATATTTTTTATTGGTGGTTACTCAAGGCATAAAATGGATGTGTAGCATGCTGTACATTACCAAGTTCTTGGTTTGCAGCTTTGAGACGCGTCAGCGACTTGTTCTCGTGATTTTATCGCAAATTCACGTCTCCTGTCGGTTCAATGCCATTGCGGATGTCGCCAAGGTCCGCTCAAGGGGTTTAAATGAAAGATACGATCATAAAGTGCTTTTAACGCGTTATCCAGTGAAAAAAAAAAATGCGCCCTGGGCACGTCATCAAATCACACACCTTCATTTGTTTCGCTCATCCAGCCAGGGCCAATCGTCCTGAGTGTAGTTTCAATCGGAAACGAAGATCATTTTCTGTCGATTGTGAGCTGTTCAATTGGCCGTGAACAACAAAAACATCGGAACATGCCAACAAGGGGCAAAATATCAGTGTTTCTGGAATTTTTCCGCTGGGCTGGCCGTGAATGAGCCCATTATTGACTCGATTTGCTTATGAAGCTGCAGCAGTTCTCCAGCGCATTCACTAGCAGTAAGGTTGCAAGCTGTACATATTTAGAAAGAGAAAGGTTCGCAATCAAAGTTTTTAATAGCCGCTCTTTTCCAAACATCTACTCACTTACTGCCGTCATTTTTGCATAGTGCGCGACAACCTACAATCCAACGCATCCGCGGCAAGTTTGAGGTACATCAGCGAAACCAATCTTGAGCATGCCATAGCATGAAAATATCAAAACGACCCAAATTTGAGATGATTGGCACGACAGTAATTTGAACCTTGTGAAAGTTGGACCAAACTAATTTGCGAACCAAGGACGTCAAAGAGCATTGACCTTTGGACATAGTTCAATTCAGATCTCGATAGATTTGTCTATCCAAGGTGTATTTTAATCTAAATTGTGCCGTGCAATCGCAAGAATGACAGATGATATCTCCAAATAACCCTGGATCCAAGGATGGCTTGTGTCAACTATCAACTAGGTCAGATTTGGAGTCATTGGGACAAGTTTCGCACCAAAAGCTCTGCAAACAACCCCATTTACCAGTCAATCATAGTTACAAGTTGCTTACCAGGCAAAGCAGACCGCTGGAAAGTTTCGCGACGTGTCACGGTGTGCTGGAAACCCCGAGCTGGATTCAGCTTGCAGCTGCCACATAGCATTTGGGCGCGCTACACGCAAATCAAAAATTAGTCGTGGCCAGCCTCCAAAACAGAAATCGAAAATCAGGTCATCAGAATTGGCCCAAATTGACACACAAGAAACATTGCATGGTAAAACCGCGGAAAATGCCCAAAAGGAGCGTGATCGATCTGCCCGTTGACGAGCAATGCGCGATTTTAGATTAAACTTCAAGCGCGAATTGCAGAGGAAAACGCGTCCATCGATCCGCGCCGACGCGTGCATTAGTAAGAGAGATGTCAGATGCATGAATTGGATTAGAAGCAGATGCGTCTCACGCGACGATTAACGCGGTTTATCACGCGTCGAAAAAGTCTATTGTTATTAAACCGTGTCAAAAATACCAAAAGCATCATTTTTGTTTACTGATCACCAATGGCCACGAACGCAGCAATCCATTCTCTTTCTGACAATGTATGTTTCTTCAAGATGCAGGCAGTTTTCATTGAGTTGGCTTTGAGTCGAAAATAAAGCCTCAAACGCATTTTACGCGGGAACCAGCCGATGGACCCCCGTTTTTTATAGCGTTCTTGCCGGTGAAAGAAACGTATTCACATGATGATGTGAATGGCGTGGCGATCTGAGGACCTAAATTTGACGATTTTCCGCGGATCGACTGTACCCCTTGGAAAACTGGCCATTTTTGAAAATCGTGATTGCGAGTCAGCCAGTGACCACAGCGGCACGGGAAAGGGCTCGTTCGAACCGGAAAACAAATTGGAAGCGGCCAACTCAAATACAGGATAACCTTTTATGGCGCGAGTTCATCGATAAACGACCAAAACACATTAATAACGCTTGTGTTGCGATCATCTCGGCGAAACGCTTGATTGATTGACTTTTTGCCTTGCCCAGTAGACGCGTCATGAATGCCGCTTCCAAATGAATGCACGTGAGCCGTTGTACGACGACTGTGTGTATGAATCGGTATTGTCTGAAAAAGAAAAGGCTGGTCTTTTTCTGATTTCACGCTCAATTTCACCCCTTGAAGTGGACCCGTCATCGATGATGACGCGTCACATCGCATTCTTTTGAGATTCATTCACGTTTACAGGGTCATCACTTTATGAATTGAAGACGGCATTGCACCAAATTGCACTCTTTTCACGCCATTCCCTTTTTACCTTTTGCTTGCGCCTTGCCGCAGCTTGCAGCAGTGACTTTTTTAGGTTGCATTGTTGATTTTTGGTTGCCTTGGCAACCCCAATTGCATCGAGGGGTAGGCTTTACAAAATGAGGAACGGACCTTTGTTTACAAATTTGGGTGTATGTGCTCTTCTAGTGGATTCCATGTCATACATGCCGCCAATGACAATTGCATCGAGCGGCTGTCTTGACCATGGTTATTTATGAGTGTTTTTGAAAAGATTGGGGAGCCTTGGGAGTAGTAGGCACAGCTCAATTGACGATTGTAAAGGGCCTAAAGGAAAAAAATGGTGGCGATCGGGTCCAATCAATGGCCGTCACACGATTTGGCGGGGCGCCGCAGACAAGAGGAAGAAAAAAAAAAAAAAGCGAGCGTGTTGGTGCCTCCCCTTTTTTTTCTTCTTTTCTTGCTTTTTCACTGCTTGTTTTGCGTCATTGTCACTTATTTCTTTAAAAATGGCGTACAAATCCATGGATCCGAGTGATTTTGAGGTAAGCTTGGTTGCTCCAGGGGCGACCTTGTCGCTGCTACATGTTGTTTTTTGTTGCTAATCAACTAGGTTTGCTGACGTTGCCGTTTTTTCTTATACTCCTAACAAAAAGGTGGCCAATCCGCCTACCGATGGTATCTCGTCACTGTCGTTTTCGCCACAAGCCGACTTTCTCGCCGCATCATCGTGGGACAACCAGGTAGGGTGCAGGAAACACGAGGTTTTGGACTGGCTTTTGACGCCTTTTTTGATTTTTTTGCCGTAGGTTCGTATCTATGAGGTGCAACCCACTGGGAACACTGTAGGCAAGGCCGCGTACAGCCACGAGGGACCCGCATTGGATGTGGTCTGGAGCAAGGTAAGTGAATCATGTCCTTCGAAATGGGTTTTAGCTGGCAAATGCGCGTTTTGCGATTGCAAATGGAACTAGAGTGTGCAAATTGGGTGCTAATGGAAGGGAAATGGCGCTGACACTTTCTTGTTTTAATACTCTAGGACGGCACCAAGGTGGTGTCGAGTGGCGTTGACAAGGCAGCGCGCATGTTTGACCTCAGCACTGGGCAGAGCACACAGATTGCCGAGCACGCCGAAGCGATCACGAGCGTGAGGTTCCTGGATCAGGGCCAGTCCATTGTGGCCACGGGCAGTTTGGACAAGACGCTGAAATACTGGGACACGCGCTCTCCGCAGCCAATTGGTACCGTCCAGCTGCCGGAGCGCTGCTACAGCATGGACACCTTGGGCCAGCTCCTTGTCGTTGGCACGGCTGAAAAGCACATGTGTCTTTTTGATCTCAACAACCCCACCACCATCTTCAAGGTACGAAAAAAAAAACACGAATTGACCAAGAAAACAAGAAAAAAATGACAAACGACCCCTTCTTTTTTTTTTCTTTCCACACCCTAGCAAAACACGTCGCCCCTCAAATGGCAGACGCGCACTGTCTCATGTTTCACCAACGGCAAGGGCTATGCCATTGGCTCCATTGAGGGCCGTGTTGGCATCCAATACGTTGATGAAAAAGAGCAAAGGTAAGCCCGCGCCTCTTTTTTTTGGCCACTGAACGCGCTTTTTTGCCACCGGACGCGTTAATGACACGATTTGACGCGCTTTGACACGCATTCTGACTCAATCTCGATGGTTAATTTCTTCTCTAGTAAAAACTTCTCGTTCAAGTGCCATCGCGACGACACCAAGAACGTTTACGTTGTCAACGACATCAGCTTCCATCCTATCCATGGCACGTTCTCGACCTGCGGCTCTGACGGCACCGTCAGCTTTTGGGACAAGGATTGCAAGCAGCGCCTCAAGGCCTTTGGCCAATGCAATGGCCCGATCGCTTGCACTGCGTTCAATCGCACTGGCCAGATCTTTGCCTATGCCGTCAGCTATGATTGGTCAAAGGTAAAACAAGCGAAAAAGAGAGAAAGGGGGTGCCAGGCAGAAAAAAAAGGGGAGCCCGGACAAATTCTGACTAAATACGCTTTGTTTATATGATCAACTAGGGTTACAAGTTCGCCACACCCGCGCAAAAGATCTTTCTGCACGCCGTGCGCGACGAAGATATCAAGCCGCGCAACAAGAAGCGATAAATGCTTCCGGCCCTCCATGCATGCCGCGTCATCACGGTGCAAAACACAACCTATCTCTTTTTTCCATGCCCCTCTTCCCTACACACCAAACACACACACCACAAACTCACACTTCTTGTTTTCCATCCCCCCAATGCACGCATTCCATTCCCCTTTTTCCTTTTTTTAAAGCTTGTTTGCCACCTTTTTATCCATTTAGCCTCTTTTTTCCCTCTTTCCCCCTTTTCCCCTCTCCTCTGCCCTCCCATTCTGTTCTAGTACAAAGAAGAATAAAGAAAATCCTAAATTCGCATTGTTTACGCCAGGTTACACATAATAGGCTGTTGTTTGAAACCGTTTAAACTGAGATTTGCCCTTTTTCTTCTTGTGGACTCAATTTTTTTGACAATGCAGAATTGCCTCGCACAATGAGATCATCATTGCCGACAAATCTGACATGGTCTTTGATCAAATGATTGCCCAGAATGAACAAAAGATGACGACAATCCGGCTCTTTTTTTTTTTTTGAGATGATCACGATCCTCGGACGCGATCATCTCCGGTCCCTTGCTCCTTCTGTACTCTGGGACCGCGTCATTCACGGGGTGAGGGGGAATGGAAGAGGGCCTCTGACGCACGCCTCTTGCGATCGGAAACCGGGAACTGCCAAATAAAACAAGCTTCATCTAGCTTTTTTTCTTTACTGCCAGTCAGAGATGCAATTTTCGCCTTGTTTGGGGCGTCGGCGCACCGCAGAAACAAAAAAAAAAAAGAGAGATAGAAAGCGCCCTGGCATAACTTCTTCCGAGTCCTGTGCATGACGCGCCTATGCAATTTCCCCTGATTTTTGCATGGGGTGCATGGTAGATGTGTTTTTCTTTTTTTTTTCTTTCTCGCGTGTATGCCATGCGGCCACACTGCAAAGGGGTAGCTATTGCCATGGGGATTCATGAGCGGTCATGGGGGGATGGACGGACATTGATGGGCTCGGACGTTCCCCAAACACGGGGGAAGGGGAGACTGGCGCACAAACGCGCCAATGCCTGACGAGCAGTGGGCAAACGCCGACTCCAGGCCAAGTATCCAGCATGAATTTGCAGCGGGTCCTCAATTGTCGAGGACCATTCAGGAATAAGGTTCAGGCCATTAGGTACAAATACCCATTTTTGTTCAACCTTTCTCTTTTTCCACTCTTTTTTTCTTGATTTTTTTTTTTGTCCATCTCACTCTATTGGTTCCCCTGTTCTTTTCCTCCAATTGCTCATGACGCTGCCAAACGTGACCGAGCAATCGTCGCTGCTGGATCGACGCCGGTCGAGCCATGCGGCCAATCACTACCACACAATGAACATCCCGGCGCCGCCGTCGTCGTTGACGCTGCCAGAGATCGACGCCAATGAGCAGCGCCAGATAAATACCAGTGCTCCGGCTACCTTTTTGACACCGTCTCTTGTGGAAACAAGCCCGCGCTATCGATTTTTTAACAAACGCTCGGGACAATATGACGATGATCGTCAAGACCTCATCAATGAAAACACAGGTGTGCGTATCTGGACGGACTCTTACACAAGCACGGGTAAAAGAAAAGAAAAAAAGCGGGGTGACAATCAGGCCATGATTTCGCCTTTTTTCTCTGGATGACGCCCCAGGAAGACCTTTTTTTTTTCTCATGCTCTATTCTTTTTGTAGACTGGATCCACGATAGAATCAAGGAGGGTGTGCGGCTACGCAAGCTGCGGAACATGCAAGGGCTACGTGGTCAATGGGCCAAGGCCAAGGATGCGTCGCAGGCCTGGCTGTTGGTCTTTACGATAGGCATTGCCGTGGCCAGCGTCGCCTGGTTCATCGACGTCGTGCAAGAATGGATGTCGGATTTGAAACAAGGCTATTGCTCCACACAATGGCGCTACAATCGCCAATTCTGTTGCTGGGGCATCCCAGGTACGTATTGAAAAAGAGAGGGTCAGGCGGATTGGACCGCCCAAATGGCGCACTTAATAGGTTCATCAAAAAAAAAGGAGAACACCCGACAGATCCAGACAAACGCGGCCAATTGGATATTTATGGTCATATTTCTTTTTTTTTTTTTTTTTACACAGAACACCAAGTGTGCAGCGCGTGGAAGACATGGCCAGAGGTGTTTGAGGTCAAGGGCGAGTCGTCCACCTACTATACGGCCATGCTCGCCTACACGGTCATTGGCGTAAGCCCAAAAAAAAAAAAAATGAAAAGCGAAAAATGGAAATGATCAAAAAAAAAAAAAAAGACAAAATACGTCGCTAAACTTCGTCCTCGTCGCCCCTGTGCTTTTTTTATAGCTTGTCTTGTCCTTTTCGGCCGCGGTGCTCGTCAAATACTCTGCGGAAAAGGTGACGATTCGTGTGCCGGCACATCCCAAGCCATTTGCAAAGTCATCCGTGTCGCACGACACCATTGCGACGCCTGCGGTGCACACGGCGCCCGACAAGGAGACCAAGGAGGAGACCAAGATGGCCTACTATAGCGCAGGCTCAGGTATCCCAGAAATCAAGGTCATCCTCGGCGGCTTTGTGATCAAGGGTTTCCTTGGCATAAAGACCCTCATTGTTAAGAGCATCGGAAATGTAAGTGGTCAGGATGGAAAGACGCCCCCTTTCAGCGGGCTCTGTGCGCCCTGCCCTCCCCCCTTTCTCCCCTCGATGGTCATGGCTCACGCAATTTTTTTAAAAAAAAAAAAAGATCCTATCGACATCTGCCGGCCTCACATGTGGCAAGGAAGGCCCTTTTGTCCACCTTGCCTGTTCCATTGGCAACATTTTTTGCCGCTTCTTTCCAAAGTTCAACAAGAATGAGAGTAAGAACAAAGAGAATTGAGAAAAAAAATCCCATGACTTGCCCCACTGATGTCATCGTCTGATCAAATTAGGCAAGCGGCGAGAAATTTTGAGCGCTTCTGCCGCTGCGGGGGTCGCAGTTGCATTTGGTGCGCCAATTGGCGGCGTGCTTTTCAGGTAAGGACGGGATAACCCGAGAGCGTGGGATCCAGGGGAAGCGCAATTCGAAAAACAAAGAAAAAAAAACTCACGCTTTCAATGGCGCCATCCATAGCCTAGAAGAAGTCAGCTACTATTTCCCCATCAAGACCATGATCCGGAGCTATTGTTGTGCCGTTGTGGCCGCCTGTGTGTTGAAGGTAAAGAAAAAAAAAAAAGATTGGCAGCCACCAGGTGACACGAGATCGCGGATGACCTCATTGTTTTTTTTTCCTTGCTGTGCACAGATTTGGGATCCCTTTGGCACCGGCAAGATCGTCTTGTATCAAGTGGTCTATGACAAGGAATATCATCTGTTTGAATTGGTGCCCTTTTTAATATGCGGCGTTTTTGCTGTAAGATCTGCCTAACCACACAAAAGATAGAGTGAGAGAATAGAGACGCGTCTCATCCACGGCACGTGCCATTTTCCAGGGATTCTTTGGCGCTTTTGTGTCATATTACAACATCCGGTACCAGCATTTCCGCAAATCTTCGTCTCTCCGCAAATACCCCATTGTCGAGGTGCTTGGCATCATGCTGGTCACGGCGGTCGCGTGCTTTTGGAACCCATTCTCGAGGTAAAAATTCTGCTGCGCTTCCAAAAGTTGCCATGCTCACGATTTTTTTTGGTGTCTTTTTTTGTTTTTTTTCTGCAGAATGAGCCTCAGCGAGTTTGTGTCCAACCTGTTTTCCGAGTGCTCGCCTACCAATGACAATGGCGGCCTCTGCGCGTAAGATAAATAATGCATAGGTCGAGGACGACGCGCGTGATTGACCGTCTTTCTTTGTTTTTAGCGACTCGTCAGCGGAGATTCCGCAGCTGCTTGTGCTTTTGCTTGCTGCGCTCGTGATCAAGATGGCACTGACGGTGATCACCTTTGGCTGTGCGGTGCCTGGTGGTGTATTTCTGCCTGCATTGACGATTGGTGCGGCAACAGGCCGCATCATTGGCCTGATCATGCAATACATCACTTTGACGTACCCGCACGCTTGGCCATTCTCTGTTTGCGCACCTGACATTGCCAATGGCGGTGAATGCGTCATCCCCGGCGTGTATGCTATGGTTGGCGCCGCAGCATGCTTGGCTGGCATGACTCGAACAACAGGTAAGCTCTTTTTTTCCATGCCCAGACACATCCCTACAGATATCTGCCCAAGCCCCCCCTCCGTCATCCCCGTCGCACATGCATCATCATCATCATCATCACACACATCACCTGCCCTGCACCTCAGAAAAAAAAATAGCGCACTCACCGCTTTTGTTTGCCCATTCCAGTGTCTCTTGTGGTCATCATGTTTGAATTGACGTACTCGCTCACGTACTCGGTGGTAAACAACAACCTTTTTTTTTCGTCTCATTGACGCGTCATGGGGGCCATGCGGTCATCTGACTCTTTTTTTCTATTTTTTTTTCTTTTTTACTAGCCAATTATGATTGCCGTCATGGTAAAGCCGGGGATGGACGCGTCATGACGCCAAGACTTGCGCTCATTTCATTGTTTTTTCTTCACACTTAGGTGGCGAAATGGGTGGCGGATGCTGTTTTTATCGAGGGAATCTACGATTTGCTGATTGATCTCAAGGGTCTGCCCTATCTCGAGGCGCGCAAGGAGTACGTGCACTCTGCGACGGTGATGGACCTGTGCGAATACCTGGAAACGATCGACATTGATCAACCGATCACGGTGGGCGATTTGAGACTCAAATTGGAGGCCAATGATGCTGTGGGTCATGGCGAGGACGGCGGGTTCCCACTGCTCACCAATGGCAATCTGCTGCAAGGCTATATTGCGACGCACGAATTGACACACTGCATCGATCGCCTGACGCGCAATTACGAGGCCAGCCCCTTCATTGTCGATCATGACCTCAAGGACGTCCCCTGCTATTTCCGCCGCTTTGGCAATGCCGTTTACGACTTTCGCCAGGTCGAGGAGGTCGTCACGCCGCGCAGCTACCCGTCTTTATTATCACACGATGGACACAGGCGCGGTATCACGCCTGTCAATGATTTTTCGCAATATGTCGACAAGGCGCCAATCACCATCAGCCAGCATGCGTCCATGGAGCTGCTCATGGAGCTATTTATCAAGCTTGGCTGCCGCTACGTGTGCGTGACAAACACGGAGGGTCATTTCGTCGGCATCATTCACAAGCGCCGGCTGCTGGCATACCTCAAAAGTCTAGAGGATCAGGAATGAGCCCCATCGTTGCTTTGTTAAAAAAAAAACTTGAATTTACATGTGCTTTTAGATGGACAAGATTAAAAAAAAATCTCGCGAGATTACTATACCCCATTCATATAAATGACTTTTTTTTATTCGTTTTTTGACTGCGCCTTTGACACAGATATAAAAAGAGGACGAGCCGATTAGATAAGGAGAGTGTGGTTGAGGATCGAATTGCAGCCGGTGACATTTTGGAAGTCCAAAGTCTCGATGGTGATATTGTTAAAGCAATACATGAGCTGAGACATGTTGAAACGCTCGTACTGCCATGCCAAATCCCAATGGGGGAAATTGATGGCGCCCGACTGGTTAAATTCAGGCTTGCCGGTCTCGTTCATAAAGGACGTGCTATTGAGGAGACAGCCGAGCGTGCATGTTGTGAATTGCTCAATCTTTTTGGAATTGTCGTACGTGTTGACGAGCTCGTTGCGGTTGGTCGAGTTGCTGGCGCTGGAAACCTCGTTTTGCACGCTGGGATTGGAGTTTGAAGAGCTCTGCTGCGTGGCGTTCATGCTGCCGACGGTGCCATTGACGCTACCTCTGAGGCCGCCGATCAAGGCATGCAGCTCGGTCAAGGTGGAATTAAGCTCATGCACGACGTTCAGCGACGAATTGATCGCGTACATGATGCTGACGCTGTCATTGAGCTTTTGATACGTCTCGGCAACGTCGCTGATCACGGAATTGAGACGATTTTCCACGCCCTTGTTTTCATTTGTCAAGTTGCTCAATGCCGAGTACGTCGACAGGTATAGGCTCTGCAGCATCTGATCCGTTTGCGACACGGTATTGTTGTTGTTGCAGTAATTGATAATCTTACTGTTGGGTGGCGGCGGGGGAGGCGGGTACTTGTGCTTGTCCTTCCATCCGTCCTTGTCCCAGCCGCCCTTGTCTCCCCATCCCTCCTTTTCACCACCCGTCCAGCCGCCTTCCTTGCCACCGTCCTTCCACCCGATGGCTTCATCTTCGACATCGTCGTCCAGATCCTTGTCATCGACGCCAATATATTTGAATTCGTCGTCCAAGTCGCCCATGGCCCCATAGAACGCCGCATCGTCGTCATCGTCGTCATCCGCATCATCGCGTTTGTTATTTTGATTCTTGGCCAACACGACGCACACAAAATATGCGAGAAGTGCAAGGAAAGCCAGCCGCGACACGTTCTTTGTCATTTAGAATTTTCCAGATAAAAGAAAAAAAGGAGCGACACGTATTTCTGTAAATGCCATTGAACTATTATAACCCGGAAATAATCAACAACCCGATTGCGATCAGACCCTCACCGTAATCAACAACCCCATTGCGATCAGACCCTCACCGTTAAAACCCCCCCCCTGATCATCCGACCGCATCGCTACTTTAGCATGTCGTCCGGGATATTTATATATCCCTATTGTGGCAAAGGACGTGCAACAACCAGAGACTCCGAGTCCAGGGATTCGGGACATTTTACGCCATTTTAGCCTGGTTATGCACCCAACACTCTTCTGCCCCTGGCGTCACGCTCAAAATCCTGCCTGCATTGCAGCAGCCAAATTGCCTACTATCAACGGCATTCCCAAAAAAAAAAAAAAAAAAAAAAAAAAAAGGTCCAACCTGCTTGCGAGGTTTAGGCGCCCCAGACAATGGAAATCGACTTTTAGCGTTTTAAGCACGCATGTTGTTGCTTTGTAGGACTGCACGGTCTCTTTCACATTGATTCACAGTGCACTCCTTTGACTACATCGCCGTGTCATAGCATTGCGCGCCTCCCTTATTATTAAAGTGGATGATCAAGCACAAACACAAACACAAAATATGCATATTTTCGTCATTTTGCCACTTTTCCGCAACAAATAAAATACGCTTCTCCCCTTTCATCATTCCGTGGCCTTGTAAGAAAGTCAGCAGAGCGAGGATCCTTGTATTAAAGCGCACAGCGGACAAGTGGCTTATGTCCTAAACGAGAAATTCGAGATTTCGGACTTTTTCTTCAAATCGATGCTATTTTTCAATTATGTAGATGCTTCTTCCATCCCTAAAGATCGCTCTGTGTCAATTGTTGCAGCAGAAAGCAGCAAAAAAACTTTTAGAGAAGGCTTAAGATGTTTTTCTCATACCACTTTTCATGAATTGGAGAGATGGCCGAGTTGGTCTAAGGCGCCAGGTTAAGGCCCTGGTCTCTTCGGAGGCGTGGGTTCAAATCCCACTCTCTTCAATATTTTTTGCTATTTGCGATCGAAAAAATGATTTGCCGGAGTTTTTTTGGACTTTTTGATCTTGAACTCTAAATATATTCCTTTTTTTTTTTTTTTTTGTATGTAATGGCAGACCATTCTTGTCACAGATGTGGCTCCATGGCCGAGCCGCTTGCGATGCAGTGTGCGTGGTTGACCATGAAACAATTTTTGACTTTGTTTGGCGTAAAATTGGGTGCTTGGGCATAAATTGCATTTTTTTGCTTGTCAAAGACTACATTGTCGATCAGTGTGAAGCGCAGTCCATCGCTAGCGACATGCTTGTCATTCCAGCGTTTGTGGTGGGGCCATGAGAGGGCGAGAAAAAAAAAAGTAGTATTGATGAAAATTCAGAAGTACGTACTTTTACGTGTTGCGCGTTGCTTCGCTGAACCGGTCTTCTCGCGAGCAGTTGCTTTGGATGGAGCGCACGTTTTGACGTGATACCATCACTTGACGCGAGATGATACGATGCAAAAAAAAAAAAAAAAAAAAAAAAAAAAAAAAAAAAAAAAAAACTTGACCATCCGTGCTTTTTTTACAATGTGTCTATGTGTGATACTCCAAATGCACACCAAATACATTCAGCACGTCATACAGTAGAATGAAACTTTGCCACGTGTAGCGGATCGCTACGATTCCTATTATTTAAAATAAGCTTTCCATGACAGGTCAAATTTACAACTTTTGTGTTCTATGCGTCCTTTTAAAAGAATCATCTCGTCAACTTCAGCAAGCTGGCAACGTATGACATCATAAACGAACTTGGAGCACGATGGGGAGGTTGGTCCTCGGAAGTTCGGATGATGATTGACCATCGTCGGCCATCGTTCCATACATTCAAAGCTTGTGTACCTGTCTGGAGGGCCATACCCTGAAATACATGCGTTGCATCATGCACCGCGGCACGTCTGTACCTACTGTATTAGCCTTATTGTATACAGTACCTCTCAAATTTGGCACGCACTTTGCTTCGAACGTAAAGTGTGTTCTGCGCGCGTTTGAAAAAAAAAAATCGATGCTGTAATCACAAAAAAGGCATGACTTTCATTTGCTTATTATGATCACACTCAAAAAATATCTTTGATCTGTTCATTTTTTTTTAATTTCAGTCGTCGGGAGTCAACAGAGCCTGACGCATCATGGTGCTGCGGTCATTATTTGAACCGTTGAAAGCGTAAAGCATCGCGCGGCACTGCACAAAGTGATGCGTGTTTTCCGGACTTTGTAGGCTTGCTTTGCCTACCAGATCAATTTTTTTACAGGTTACCTGCCCGCCGATGAAAGTTGTGTCGCAGGATGAACTACCGTACAATATACAGTACAGTACAGTACAGTACTGTACGGTACTGTAGCAGCTTGTGCTCAGACGTGAGTACATCCAATTTTTTTAAACCCGCAAAACCGCAAACACTGAAATTTTCCCTCTTTTGCATTCATCTCGCCATCTGCTTGACCGACTCCGGTCAAAAACAGCTGTATCGCATTCAACGCAAAAATTGCAACAAAAAAGCTTAAACCCCCAAACCGCTACGACCACTTTTGAAAAATTCAGGGGTCACACATTTAAAGCCCAAAAACGTGTAAATTCAAACTCCGAGCGATCAATGCATCCCAAACAGGTATCTCCGACAATTTGCTATCGGCAGACAAAATGGCAGGTCGCCCCAACTTAAGAAAAATGCCCAAAGTGTCACGATCCAATTCGTGAGCATTGTCCACAACTCTTTTTTTTTTTCCTTGCTCCCTTTCGCTCCTTTTTGTTTCCATTCCTTCTCTTTCCTTTGGCAGCCGCCCAATTCCAACACCATTATCTGGCCATGGCTCGTGGCTTTCAAACGCACCCTCTCACAAGTCTGTAGCTGCTCTCCCCATCGAGCAATGGCCGATCTTCTCCTTTGCCCCGCTTTTTCTCCTTTTGCTGCGCCGCCCGAATCCTGACCTGTCTGTGCGCCAAGGCTGCAGACCAATTGGCCTTGTCACACATAAAAGACCCGCCACTTTCCTTTTCCCCTTTTTTTTCTTTTCTTTTTTTTCTTTACCCTTTCAACACCGTTTCTCCTCCCCTGAACCCCCCTCTTGCTATTACAATAAAACTCCCTTGTTTGTATACAATATCAAGATGCGTCCTGCCAAGAGAGTCCACGAGCGCCCTGCTCGCCACATCCGTGGCGCTGCTTCACGCCATGCGCAGCAACAACCACGTTGCGGACGCCTCGTTAAGCGGGCCGTCGACGTGACCCGTCGCCGCCCCACTTTGCGTTCCGTGCTTGCGCCCGAGACGCTGGCCCGTTGGGCCCCAACGCCGCAGCAAGAGGACGGTCCAGCAGAGGATCGTCACACAAAGAATGACGCATGAACGGCGATCGACTGAGAGAAGTGCGTGCCTGCTTTGGGCAAGATTTTTTTTGAAAAATTAAGGGTTGACACTTCCAAATTAAGGTGGTGGATTGCATCATGGATTTTTTATTTTTTATTTTTTTATTTTGCACATTTTTGTGCGCTGGTGAGTGGACTGCCTGCAGCCTGCTGAAATGATCGATGCAAAATGTTCAAACCCAAGCTAGCGCGCTGCAAGTCATTCCATTAGATGCTTTGCCCACTGTTTGTTTGTAAATCTGAAATAAAAATCGAGGTTTGACTAGACCGCCGTTCCAAAGCAAATCAACGTTTAAGAAATTGTCGAAAAAACTATTTTCTCTGTCAGTTTTGATCAGATTGTGTTATGCCCGCAAAGCCAAGATTCACGCCCTGCATTTTTTTTCTGGATTCCCTTTTTCTTACGCGCTCCTGTGCCATCCCTCCTCAAGGCTGTCCCCTTCGCGCGACCGCTCTTAGCTCCTAATTCCTGATGGACAACACCAATGCATGATGACCCAACCTCCTAACATGCAATTGACCCTTAACATGGCGTTAAATCCCCTTTTTACTGATGGATCCTTCAGATCCATCATCTTGACTCATCTGTAGATACGACCCCCTATTTTCCCTTGATCCTTAGAGTATAAAAGGGCATCCGCGCAGCGCATGTCCTTCCTTTTTCCCTTATCTCCACAATCACATACTTATTGCTATAATAAACCTGCCTGCCACAATGCTTTCTCAGACCAATGCTGTCCCTTCCGTGCCTGTGGCACCGGTGCTTTTCTGCGGGCACAACAGATTGCGGTGAAACTTGTTTCTTCGACGGAAGTTCAGCAGCTGCATTTGACACGGTAAATGCACTGCGGATTGTTTTTCCGGTTGTCGAGAAAAATGAGCTTGAAAATTAATCCAATGTTTGATTGACTTTTGCAAGCATGCTGCAAAGTTCGTCCATCGAGCGAGCAAGCAATCCGAAAATGACACCCGAGCGTGTCTCTTTCCATCGCTGCTACAGTATTTCACCGCGATCCGCAAAATATTTTGAGACTCCCTTTACTAATAAATTTGTGAAAATAAGGCTTTTTGGATTCATCCGCAAATCATACTGTTCTAATAACGACCATGCCAACGTTTGGTTTAAGATTTGTAGGGAAAGATTGCCACAAAATAACCTACTGTGTGGGTTTGGAGAGGCCCTTATTAAGACTACAGTATACCGTATTATTGTGAAAAACGTGCAAAAATCGCCAACTTTCTAAAATTGTCGACAACGGCCTCCTACCACTAGGTTTTAACGTTTCTTTAAGTAAAATTGACGTGCCAAAATTACGTAATGGCTCATTTTGGAATCGACCCAGTTACGGTTTGCAGCGGTCAGCATTGCATTTGTGCAAATTCGTGAAATTACAGTACCTACAGTAGTGTATGTTGTGACGATCCTCTGCTGAACCGTCTTCCTGCGGTATTGGGACCCAACGGGCCAGCGTCTCTGGCGCAAGCACGGAGCGCAAAGTGGGGCGGCGACGGGTCACGTCGACGGCCCGCTTAACGAGGCGTCCGCAACGTGGTTGTTGCTGCGCATGGCGTGAAGCAGCGCCACGGATGTGGCGAGCAGGGCGCTCGTGGACTCTCTTGGCAGGACGCATCTTGATATTGTATACAAACAAGGGAGTTTTATTGTAATAGCAAGAGGGGGGTTCAGGGGAGGAGAAACGGTGTTGAAAGGGTAAAGAAAAAAAAAGAAAAGAAAAAAAAGGGGAAAAGGAAAGTGGCGGGTCTTTTATGTGTGACAAGGCCAATTGGTCTGCAGCCTTGGCGCACAGACAGGTCAGGATTCGGGCGGCGCAGCAAAAGGAGAAAAAGCGGGGCAAAGGAGAAGATCGGCCATTGCTCGATGGGGAGAGCAGCTACAGACTTGTGAGAGAGTGCGTTTGAAAGCCACGAGCCATGGCCAGATGATGGTGTTGGAATTGTGCGGCGGCCAAAGGAAAAGAGAAGGACTGGAAACAAAAAGGAACGAAGGGAGCAAGAAAAAAAAAGAGTTGTGGACAATGCTCACGAATTGGATCGTGACATATGTCTCAACAACGACCCGAGCGATCTCTAGTTTTATTTTTTTCTGAAGAGAGGCGTTAAAAACATACAATGCCAAGTTTGGCGGTGGTTGAAGCATTATTTTACCGCGAAATGATTTTTTGAAAAACGTGTTGCGGCCAAAATTTCAGCAATGTCAAGTCGGTCGCGGAACAAGCTGTTTGACCTCGGTGTTTTAATTTTTTTCTGAAAAGAGAGGAGCCAATCCCTGTAGATGGGATAGTTTCGTGGCGCTGCAACGAGTCTTTGGCGGTGAAATGATTTTTTTCGAATTCTGGAAAAAAAAAGTTGGTCAGGTCAAAATGCATCTGGAGGTCCCCCCGCTTGAGAGATTCAAGTCCAGCCAGAAAATCCAAATCCGTTTGGCAACCTACACCCGAGCGCTGTAAGAGTCATCTCATTAGGTGCGTTACCCCCCTCTTTCTGAGCAAATCTGCAATAAAAATCGAGGGTCGACCTGGCCGTCGTTGCCGAGAAAATGGCGACAAAGGCCAAATTTTGGAAACTTGAAATTCTAGACCAATCTAGGTCACACGCCTGTAAAACTGGTCTTATTTGACAGAGAATCGAATTCTGTACCTTTTGTCATGCAAGCTTACCGTGGGGTACCTTTTCCATTGCCGAGAAAATCCTGATTGAAACGTTTGATCACACGTTGCAAGTGTACCGTACAAAAGTCACGCATTCTTTGACTTTGCTATGCGGGGACAAAATGGCCATCAAACGCGTAGTTTTCTATACCGGTACATACAAGTGTCAGTCCGCTCGAGCCATTATTTAGCGCGCCGCGGTCGCTCGAAAACGTGAATTTATCAATAAATGTCGAATTTCTCGTCGACGGCCCGATCAACTCTCGGTTTTTACGACTGTTCTGAAAAGAGAAGCGCCAAAATGCCTAAAGGACAAAGTTTCAAGGGAGTGCAGTCACTTGATGGCGTGCCATATCAACTTGGAAAAATGGCAATTTCTCACGTATTTTCCAAGGGGTGGAGTCGATTATTTTCACGAGATTAAAGTCACGGAATGCCACGCCATTCACACCCTGGATAAACACATCCTGTCTAAAGACAGAAACGCCGTAAAAACTTGGGATCCATCATCTGGTTTTGGCGTAAGAATGCAATTTGTTGTGTTTGAGGCCACGTTTTCCGGCCAGGGTGAATTCAATGAGGAACGGTCGTAGCACATTGAATTGAAAACCATCAGGAAGAGCACGAGCTAGCGCATAGTAATAATGGATAATCAATGGAAACACGGTGCCCTGGCAGATTTGACAAGAATGAAAAAACGAGACCAATTTTGTCCCATTTTCGATACGCGACCACTCGCGCTGCGGCCTTCGCAACCGATCATTGCGCTCATCATATTTGTGCACCTGAAGAATTTCTTCTCGGTGGATGCGTCAGCGCGGCATTTTAACATGTTTTAACCGTGCAATCTGCGTTGTCAAGAAAAATCTAAAATCACGAATTGCTCGTCAACGAGCTGAGGGAACCCTTCGTTTTTAGCCATTTCTTCGGTTTCTCAATGTGACGCCGGCTTGTGTGGCAGGTTTGGTGACATTATGAAGATCCAAACGTTCCATTTTGGATTTGCGGGCCTGTCAGCACACGGCGCCAATGTGTCAAACAGTGTCACATAGGCGCCTTTAGAGTGATGCTAGTCGATGCATTGACCCGATGTTTGTTGACTTTGATGCCATAAAATTCACGATTCACTTTTTTTGACGGCATGTCGAGCAATGCGCCCATTTCTGTATTTTCGATAAAGTCGTGCATAGCTCAACGACGCTTGGACTTGCAATCGATGAGAAAACTTACACTGTATTTTTACGTGGTTTCTGCGTCTTTTGTCACGTCACCTACCCGGCCTCGTGTGCATTTGTTACCGAGAAAATGACATTTGAAATGGTTTGAAATGGCGACCCGGGTTTGGAAGCGTACAAATATTGTCTGTCGCGGTCGCTTGGCAGAGGTGAAATGATGTACAGAGATGCAGCTATTTAAAGGTGTAAGTATCATCAGTTATTGCTCAAGAGATTGTAGAAGTTTGCTGCATAATGGCTGGAAAATGCTTGAATTCGCAGGAACGTACGACTTTTTTTTTTTGTTTTGGCGCAGCAGTCGCCTCGTAAGTAGCAAGCGTCCCTCCCATTGATTGAAAATTCATTTGCTGTGAAATTAAGATTTTAATTGGTTTCATGCGAAAAACAAGTGCATGGGCCATTTTATTCACACACAGGGAAGCATTGGATATGAATTGACGACGCCAATCTGTCAAGTGACAGCAGTGGGCAGGCAGGTGTGGTGGCCAGCCGAGGAGGGCGGGGCCATTGATTGGCCGACGGGGGGCTGGAAAGAAAAAAAAAAACAAAATTTAAGGCCGCCCCCGCCTCGAGCCTGCCCATTGATCCCTTTTCTTGTTTATTTTTTTTCCTTTCTACATTCACCAGCACCATGGTAAGGCCGGATCGGCTGCGCAGCGAGACGAGGGTCAAGGGTGTTTACAGGAGTTTTTTTTTCTGTTTTTCTCTAGTCGGCTCGTATTATTGCGCAAGTGCTCGTGTCTGTCGGCACCGTCGTGGGCCGAGCCTTCTTTGCGGCTTACAAGCAGGCGGCAGCCAGTAAGTTTGCCATTGTCGGGGACGAACAATGGCTTTGCTGACGCTATTTTTGTTCGTTTTTCTTTATTTTAGACGCTGCGGCCGGTGGTGGTCCTGCGGCGGCCGCGCGCGGCAGCGGCAAGGAAGGTGTCGTGGACGCTTTGACCCGCAAGACGGGCATGTCCATGGAAGAGGCGTGCCAAATTCTCAACATCAGCAAAGATGCCGATCTGGCGCAACTGACAAAGGTAAAAAATTGGCGACGATAGCCATTGTGCCATCCATTGGTCATCCATGGGAGGGCGAGGAGGGGCGAATGAGAGAGCAATTGTGCTGATTCTTACCTTTAATTTTTGCCAGAACTATGAGCATCTGTTCAACGTCAACGAGTCTGCCAAGGGTGGCTCTTTTTACCTTCAATCCAAGGTCGTGCGCGCCAAGGAGCGATTCGAGATGGAGCGTGAGGATCTTAAGGAGCAGATTGTCGAGCAGCAAAAGAAGATTGAGGCCGAGCAGCAGGCACAGCAGCCCAATCCCCCCAATGACTCGCCTTCAACACCTCCTCCTTCTGCATAGACCTTTTTTTTATTTTTATTTTCCTTTTTACCCTCTGAAATTTGCTGTATATTTTGCCACCCTCCCCCTTCCCCTTCACCCTTCTCATGTGCCATCCTTTTTTTGCTTTTCCATGCTTCTTTAGACGATATCAATTTTTTATTAAAAAACCATTCATTTCATGCGAATTGGACATTTGAAACATTAAAATAGGCGGGGTGAACAGAGGCACATTTTTGAGCTGCGCTCGTTTCTCCTTTTCGTCTGTCCTTCTTTTTTTTTTTTTTATCATGGCGAGGCCCGAATCGGCGGCTGCGGCATCGCAAGAGGGCAAAACGAGCAAGCAGAGCGCGCTGCAGCGCATGTCGATCTACGATGCGGCCAGCAGCGTTGTGGTGTCGCGCGAGCACCTGGCTGTGCTCAAACCCGTGTTGCAAGGCGACGTTGAGCACCTTTTGCAGCTGTTTGTTGCGGTAAGTTTTTATTGTAGACACAAAGTGATACTGATCCGACGCTTCTCTTGGATGCCTAGCAACCGGAGCACACGTTTGAGGCGTTTGACACTGTATGGGATCACCTCAAATTTGACCAAATCCATTTCGGCTGTCTGTATCGCGAAGCGCGTCCCGCGTTCATGTCCGCCTTGTTCTCGGCCACGCTGCGTAAGATCTCCTTTTATTGCTTTTTCTGTCTTTTTTTTTTCAGATGGAAACTTACGTCGTGTTCGACCGTTTTTTTTTTTTTTAGATTTCTTCGCGTCCAATGTGGAAACCATGAAATTTGGCGTGATTTATGCGCTGTATTTTTTGTTCCAGTCGCAGCCTGCAGGGTGGCCGACCGAGTGCATCCGCGTGACCAGGGGTATGTGTCAATGGTTCGTCCTTTTATCTTCATTGACCCCCCCCTTTTTTTTTTTTAGAACAATGGACGTCCTTGTTCGATTTTTACATTGCGTGCGGCCAGCGCGGGCTGCGGGAGCATGCATTGGTGGCGTATGTGTTCAAGCAGCTCAAGGATGAATTGGGCGCGTTTGCATTTGTGATGAACGAGCAAGTCGCCGACGCCAGCATCTTTGAAATCCGCGAAAAAGAGCCAGCCAACACGCTAATTGATGAATTCCACGACTTTCACGCGTCACTATTGGCCGATGATGCGGTATGTTTACCTCACAGGCCAAAAGGCATCGCGGACAAAAACATCTCATTGTCCTTTTTTTTTTTTTTATATTTTCACAAAACAGACGACAACATGCGACAATGACGTTCTTCGTGAGCTGCAGGCGCTGAATCGCGAGTATGAGCGTGTCAAGACACAGGCGTGTGCAACGCCGGCGGCGACGCGTGTGACGCAGCAATGGCTCAAGCAGACGCTCAGTGTGGATGAGACGAATTTGAGGCAGCTGCAGCGCGTGATGCTCAAGAGCATTTTTCCTCCGCATCAAGAGGCGGCCTTTGACGCGTTCCCTGCGGCCGCGCGCCGCTTATGGCAAGACCGCGCCGACAGCGGCATCCGCGATGTCGATGTCCTGTACCGCGTCAATGACGATCTGCCTGCATCCGCCAATCCCGCACAGGCAACCACCGCGTCATCCGCGCCAGCAACAGCCACGGCCTCGGCCGCACAAACACCACCACCACCACCCGCAACGCCAAATACCGTCCAAGATCCACTCACCCCCGCGCCACCGCCAGAAACACCACCGTTTTAGTCTTTTTTGTCACGTCGAGTGAATTATACCCCCCCGCGCGTTTTACTTTCATTGCACCGCCCTACCCATTGCCAATCAAAAACTCAATGAAATCGGTCATTTGTGTTGTATAAAAGAGTAAAAATGAAAGAGTGCAAGGAAAATGAGAATGAATGGAAGGGAAAAGTCCACTTTTTTTTTTATTCAGGGCACGAAGCAAGATAAAGGAAAAGAATCTTTACGCTTCAAAGGGAATTACAAGGAGGGCTGAGACAAAGGGGTCCAAGGGAAGGTGAGAAAAGTACAGAAAAAGAACGAGGGAAAACAAGGGGAGAGGCATAGAGAAAAAACACGAAAAAAAAACACAGTGAAAGAGCACCAAGGGAAAGTGAGAAAAGTGCAGAAAAAGAACGAGGGATAACAAGGGGAGGCATAGAGAAAAAAAAACACGGGAAAAAAAAACACGGGGAAAAAAGCATGAGAAAAAACAAGAGGGAAAACAAAGGGGAAATACGCAGAGAAAAGCACAGAGAAAATGCTCACAAAGACAACATGATGCACAATGGAGAGACGAGAGACCATTGGTGATCATTGGAGTTTGCCTTGGATGGCCTGTGCGCGTCGCACACCTGCCAGAAGATTGGCTTTGAGCTTGTCGGCACCAATGCTTGTCATACGCGCCCACCATGTTTGGAAATCTTCCTGGCTCATTGCAGCCTTTGCCAAGTTCAAGTAAATGTTGATCACTTGAATATTCGTCGGTTCATACAGGCCGCCGCGGCATCCAGGCACGATCCGATCAAAGGAAAGCGAGTCCAAGCGGAACTTGGCGTTCGAAAAGTGACCGGTTTCCATGGGGGACGCTGCTGCACAGAAGTTGCCTTTGGTCTTGGAAATGGCGCAAGTATGCTGCGCGGCGCGCGCCACGTCCACAAGCATCGCCACGTCGACATTTTTCGTGTGCGCCAATTGATAGATGGCCTTTGTCTCGGCCGAGGACAACTTGTCAGAGCGCGGCTCGGATTCCTTGCTGCTGAAAATATGGTCAATGAGAAGAATGGCGTCCTTTGGGCTGAGATCGTGGATGAATCTGAAAATAAAAAGAGTGAGTGGGTGGTTCCCTTTTTTATGCATCCCTCGGTCGACTTTTTTTTTTTTTTTTGAAAGAGGCTCGTACTTGTTGCAGGGTAGGCAATAGCAATTGATGTTTTGAGCTGTGTAGCCTTGCTTGGGATCCACGCGCTGCATGCTTGCGCGTTCAAGTGCGCTGGACAGATCCTTGACATGTTGCATGCGTAGACCAGTTGCACCACACAGCTCACAGGTGTCATGCGCGGCGCGCAGGACGCTCATGATCAGAGCGTCGAACTCCGGCTTGGAGAATAGCGGTGCGATGCGGGTAACGTCGTCCTCGGTAGCCAAAGGGTGATTCTGTTTATACAAATGGCTGATTCCAATGTTTTTGCTGCGCATAGTGCTGGAGGTGTCACGGATGACAGCGCTGGAGTGGGTCGTGGTCTAAAACAGATCACGACATTAGCCATTTTTGATCCACGCGCCTTTGTGCCGCCCTTTTTTTTTTTTTTTTTTTTTTTACCTTGCCCGCATCATAGGCCTGTTGAGCTCGCTCGCGTGCCTTCTTGAGGCACACCTTGCATAAACCTCGGAAATCATCGTCGACAGCGTCAAATTCGCTAATCGGGAGCAATTGTCGGCAATCTACACAGATCCTCTTGTCGTCCTTGACCTAGAAAAGCTGTGTGAGCCGCCAATGGCTTCTCTATGGATATTTTTCGTTCATCAGCTCACCTGTTTCGAGTCCTCGTATCGGCATTTGTCGCACATATTCAACAACTTTCCATTCTTGTCAGTGAATTTTTCTCGCTTGCGCTCTGCGAAACAGACGGTGCATTCTAGGATGTCATTTGCCGCGTCAGCCTTAGAAAAAAAGAAGCAGGCGCGTGAGATTCTCTTTTTTTTTTCTGCGAAAATCTCGCTTACAGGGCGTCGAGCTTTGATCTCTTCACGTTTCAAACGTTTCTTTTCACGATTCTTTAGATCTTCCTCGCGGCACGATAGGCAAATCGTGTATTCTTTGCCTGTTGCGTCGACAAAGCTGGTGCGAGGCCAATCAAAACCACAATCGCCGCATTTCACAAGCGCCGTCTCGTCGTCTGCGGAAGCGCGCATCTCCGCCTTGACTGCTTCGCGTCGCTCAGCTAGGAACTGCAAAAAAAAAAAGGAGTGCGGAATAAGCACCCAGGGAGCATCCATTGGCTTTTTTTTTTAGGCCTACCTTGGTGGAGTATGCGCGGCAATCTGTGCAAGTGATGTAATACATTTGGACACCTTTCGTGGTTGTTCCCATGAGCTGGGGATTAACCAGCTTCCATTGTTTGCAGCCTGTGCACCGCAGGATCTTTTCGCTGATCGTCTCACCCAAATTGAGCTGTGCAATGGCCTTTTACAAAAAAAAAGTTAGGGAGGCATTGCGCAATCCTTTTTTTTTTTTCATACCTCGCGGGTGCGCTGGACGTCGTCACTGGCATTGCGCAGCTTGTTCTTTTCCTACAACCAAAGAATAATAATACATCAGCGTGCTCGTCAGGAAGCAATTTCCGTGGACTCACGTTGCCGTCTTCGCGACAGTCCTTGCACATCTTGTAAAACGTCTTTTTGACGCTCGCACCACGAGTTGTGATCTTCATAAAGTAGTCAATCGACTTGATCTTCTTGCAGCCGGTCTTGACGCCACAGCGCATGTAGGGGACGGTATTTTCGTCGTAATCCTTTTCCTTAGGATCATTCAACAGCCTCACAAGCTAAGGAAACGTTGATTAGTGCTTTTTTTTTTTTTCAAATTCCAGGCTGTACCTCTTCCGTTGACTTGGATGGAGCGCGTATCTGAGCAAATCGACAGAAAAATGAGCATCCGTCGTATTTTGGACGCCACGCACGCACGTTCTTGCACATGGAGCTCTTTTTTTTTCGTTTCCTTGTTTTTTTTTTTTTTTTTTTTTACCTTTTTTTCCACCGGGATGCGCACGGGGTCATCATCCTCGATGGCCAAAGTGCGACCAGTGGTGGGGAGAGAAGAGGCAGTAGCAGATGGATAGAAATAATCCATTCGACGTTGCTTCAGGCGACGAGCGGCACCTTGGCTGGTTTCCGCTTCGTCTTCTGGTGCTGTTTTCAGAAAAAAAAAAGTGAGCTCCCACAGTTCAAGACGCGTCCAGGGTATATGTCCACTTCTTCTTGCACTTTACCAGGTCGTTTGGATGACATCAGAACAAGGAAAGCGTCTTTAGTAAAAGCAGAGAGGTAAAAAATCAGTGGAATGAAAAAAAGGTGGAAAAGAAAAAAAAATAATCGGGGGGAAAGAAAAGGAAAGAGATGGAGTGAAAAATGGATGAAGCGGGTCTGACCTGACCTGACCTGCTCGTTAAAACGATCGCAGCAACGCGGGTACCTTAATTAGGAATTTTGGGCAGCGGGGCGGCCATCCTTGTCCTTTTTTTCTTTGTCAATCAGCTCCAAACGTGTTTTTAGCCAAGAATCACGACTGTACAAATACACCATCCTTTCCCGTTTGCAAAATATCCCCCTGATCAGAAACGAGCCTCAAGAAACAGTGACACCATTGTGTCAAACTCCGAAACGCGTCGTCTTGTTAGAATGGAGACGCGCCCCTGGTTCTCTGTGGCGCGTCGATCCCTTTGATAAAAGTAACAAAAAGCCGACAGATCAGAAAAATGACGAATTGGACGCTAGTCGCAATGAATTTCACGACAATCGCATTGCTGCATCAAGGAGATGGAAGAAAAAAATAAAGGGAAACTGAGCGCATGCAAAATATAATAAGAAATGGGAAGAGCCGGCCTTTTGGAACATCCAGTCGTACAAAGGGACACCAGACAAAGGAACAAAAAAAAAGTGTGCAGAAAAGGTCACGTATGATAAGGTCAGGCTTCAGATCTTGACAAATTTTATAAAATGCACGATTACTCATGACTCAAGTAGCGCTCAAGGGTGCCGCACGGCCCAAACGAAAGCTTTGAGTGACGTCATCTTTTGTGGCACGCTCCGTGGGGCAATCAGCCATAAAAACCTCGTAAAAAATGCAAAAAGTATAAAAAAAAAGGAATTTTCAATGCAAATCGGCACTCCGGCTGTCATTTCACCACGCAATGTCACTTAAAACATTGACAGCAGACGGGGGCAGAACACAATCAAGAAAACAAAAAGGTCAAGCGTGTTGATGCAGACGAAGCAGCAAAAATGTTTGGCATAAAACACATCGTGTTTTATATAAAAAAAGCATTATCACAAAAGGGATGGAAAGAAAAGAGAGCAATTGGGCGTGGGGGGGGGGGTCAACGAGAAGGCAGCCTAATAATCACCGGCAAAAGTGTCCTTGAAAATGCTGCGGAACGATTCTTCATAGCCATTGTAGATGAGCAAGTTGGGCGAGCCCTTGCCAACGTTCGTCAGAGCACCTTTGGTGGCAAGAGAAAGGATCCAGTCCTTGATTTGCTTGGGTGTCGCGGGCTCGTCGAGCGCGCTCAAAAGGTATGCAGCCAAACCAGCGACGTGAGGGCTGGCCATCGATGTGCCCGAGATGGTGTTGGTCGCATACCCTGAGCCTTTCCAAACCGAAAGAATGTCTTGGCCAGGGGCAAACACCTGTCGAATTAAAAAAATGTAAAAATGTGAGTACTCGCCATTTTTCAAGGAAAACAAACAAAAACATACGTCGACACACGAGCCGTGGTTGGAGAACGAGGCAATTTCGTCAAAGAGAGTGGATGCACCGACGGTCACGGCCTTTTCAGCGCGAGCAGGCGAGTAATTGCACGCGTCCTTGTTGTCGTTGCCTGATTTCAGAGGAATTGAGTATACAACGCGTTTTTTTCTCACTTTTTTTCATATTGTACCTGCAGCGACGGCAAAAATCATGCCTGCATCGACAGCATCATTGACGGCCATGTCCAGGGACGGCGACTTGCCGCCGCCTAGAGACATGTTGGCCACCGCGCCCTTGTAAGGCTTGCCCTTTTTGGCCGCTTCGTCCGCGTCCTTGAGATGGGCCTCAGTGGCCCAATCGACGCCTTTTAGCACGTCTGACATGGAGCCCGAGCCATTGCTGCGGAGCACCTTGACGGCCACAGGGCGTGCCTGCTTGGCCACGCCGTATTTGGCGCCAGCAATGGTGCCCGCGCACTATATGTCGTAAAAAAAAAAAAAAGAAAAGTGTCAGGGTGTGGAGGAAGGGCAACTATTTGTTTGTAGCCATGTTTTGTTATTTTTACGTGTGAGCCGTGGCCATTGCCGTCTTCGTCCTCGTCACCGGCGGGGATGGTTTTTCCCCATTGTGCACGGCCCTCAAAATCGACGTGATGGATGTTGATGCCCGTGTCAATCACATACACCTTGACACCATCGCCGCCTGTGGGCTCGTGTTCGTATTTGTTAAAAGTGAGCAATGACAGGCGCTTGCGATGCGCAATGCGCGCAAGACCCCAAGGCGCGTCGCGCTGTAAATCACTTGCATAGACCGTCGAATCCTTTTCCACATACGCCACCTTTTTTTTTTTTTTTTTTTTAAAAAAAAACGCGAGATCAGATGATGCCATGGGGGGCACGACGGGAATTTTTTTTTCTCTTTACATCCTCGGAGGAGCGGATGGCTTGGAGTGTCGCAGCATCGAATTTGCCGGCATAGCCCTTGAGCAAGGGCATATTGTAGACATGGCGCACGCCGTGGCGCGCATGTTCCTCGAGCCATGCGGCAGCGCCATTGGCCTTGACGGCGAGGCCATGAATCCAAGACGTGTGCTCCTGTAGCTTGGCGTCGTGTGTGGGCGCCTTTAGCACAATAATATACGAGTCGGCCAGGGTGTCCGCCTCCACAGGGCTGTAAAGGGGCGACACGTAGCCTTCGGTAAACGAGTGCGAGGGGACCATGGGCACCGCCGTGGCGTAGCCGGCAAATAGCAAAGCGGCAGTGATACTGGTGTACTTCATAACAAGAAAAAGAAAAAAGCAAGTAAAAAAACAAAAAACAAGAAAAAAATAAAGAAAAAACAGTAGAAAGAAAAGCTTGTTAAAAAAAAAAAAAGGGCCGAGCCAAGTTTTTGAACAAAAAAGGGCAAAAAGCAATACGTGGGCCAACGGATTTTGCTTGGACTCCGCCATTTTCCCCCTTTCTTTTTCTCGCTTTTTTATTCTTTTTCAATTTTTTCTTATGCCGTTGCGTGAACGCGTCGCAGAGATCGAGCACGAGTCGGCACTACAGGTGAGCCAACAACGAGGTGCGACAACCAGCAAAGTAGCTCAACTCTTTTTTTTTCCCCTCTCAATTTAGGCTTGGCAGAGGTGTCAGCGGGTGCAGCGTGGCACAGTGTGGCAGCCCCAGTGGCTGGCGGACGCTTTTAGGCACGTTGGGAGGGCGGATGGCGTCCACATTGGTGACACGGTGCTTTTATATGGAAAGAGCGGCAGTGGCAAATCTTATTTGCTGCAGCAGATCGTTGCCGACGCGGGTGGTGATCGACGCAATGACCCTGAGGATGAAAAAGATGGCGCGCTCATTTTGATGCTTGATCGGCCATGGACAAATATGCGTTTGCGCGCGTGCGACCATGCACTCACACCCAAAACACGCGGTGATGTGCTTGCGCTGATCCACGGGCTAGATGCATGGCTACACGCGCATCCGCACACGTCTCTGGTGCTGGTGGATGGCGAGGCAGAGTTGAAGATGGATCTGGTGGCCAAACTGGTCCAATTGCAAAGAGAATGGCCATTTGCCTTGTTTTACACCTTTGCCGCTGCGGCCGCGGGACATGCTTCGGAAGTGCCGCTACCTTATGACCTCCGTATCGATTGCTATCGACAGGACACCACGCGTGGCAACCTTGCCGTGCGCTTGCTCTCAAAACAAGGCACACTCTCCAATCCCGTTGAAATGGTCCATCCTCGCTGATCATCTCCCCTTTTAAAAAGAGATCGCTCGGCCAGTCAGCGGTCTCTTTTTTTAAAAAAAAGTGACACACGTACACTCAGCACGCAGTGGCCACACGGCCGTAAAACGACGAATTGGGCCAGACGACGCGCACTTTTTCCCTTTTTCTTTTTGAAACAAGTGCGCGCGGCCGCCACCTTCTCCCCACACCCCCTTTTTTCCTCCCCCTTTGCCGTCATGCCGAACCTTGTTTCTTATTTTGGGAGAGACAACGCTCACTTTTTTTTTTTGTCCCAAGCGCCCTTTTGTCACTGATTCCCTTTTTTGTACGTTGGCAAAACAACACACTTCCCGAAAGAAATATAAAAAGCTCTTGTGTTGCGCGCCCAACATGACACACGCGCCCATCCACTGTCTCTTTTTTTTTTTGTTTTTTTTTCCTTGTTCTTTTTTTTTTTTTTCAAATTGGTCCTTTAAACGCTTTTTCAATTCCATTCTTTCTTTCCTCTCCTCTCTTTTAATCCATTCATCGACCCGTCGCTGCGCCGTTTTTCCCTTTTTTTCTTTCGCGCATTTCCCCCCTTTTTTAGTCATTCATGCCGTTGGTCTCGCTAAAGAAATCGACACTCTCGCTGAAAACGGCGTTTTCAAAGCATGGTGCACGGAAGCAGGCGCCGATGCCCCCGACCACCGCCAGTGCGACGCGTCCCGCGGCCACCTCGCCATTTTCCGACATTGTCGTTGTCGAGACCACGTCCGCCTTGCATCCGTTACTGCATCTCAAGCTGTCGAAAAAGCAAATCACCGTAAGTTTCTCTAAAAAAAAAAAACACGCAACCCATGAAAATCGAAAACAGGCAAATGGAAAACAAAAGCATGTGTGAGGGTGGTGTGGATACATTTGCGCACAAAAGAAAAACAAGACCATGCGCTGTGTTACCAGCACGATTTTGCCCCTTTGGCCCTTTTTTTTTTTTTGCCCTTTTTGAATGCCCGCCCCGTTCCGCGTCGGCTCATGTGCCCTCTTTTTTTTCTTTGATAGCTTTTCACCATCATTGTGGAGCAAGAGCATCAGCACGTGTCGCTTGTGCGGTACATGGATGATTTCGTCGAATTTGATGCGCTTTTGCGAGCGCATTATGCGGCTGCAGCGCCTGTGCTGCCGTCCCAGTCGGCCGAGCCCGGCAAGCCATTGCTGATGAAGCTGCGGTTCCTTTTGACAAAGTGGAAGCCAAGGCGATGCATGGGACCCAAGCTGGAGGCGTATTTGTGGGAATGTGCATCCCATCCATTGACGGGCATGTCGACACTTTTGCGTGACTTTTTGGCGCCGCAACGCGATGACGACGTGGTCATCAGCAAAGCCGATATGCATTGCATGGTGCAGCAGCATGCGCTCAAATTGGATTACTTGGCCACACGCCCTTTACCGCCATTGCCCGAGCGCGGCCACAGCGCCATTCCCGAGGAATCCGGCCTCAACGAACCGGAAGAAGACGACGACGATCTCGCCGCGTCGCCCTGGCTCCAGGTCGACCAAGGCGCGCGATCTCTCTCGGCCATGTTCCCGCTTCCGCCATCCGAGCCCACCACCCTCGTGTCCGCCACAGACGCAGCCGTACACATGATCTCCATGCCATCTTTGCCGTCGCTGCCTTCGACGCTCACATGTTTCCAGGGCCTGCCATCCATGGCCGCCGCACAAGCACCACCGGTCACCGCCCTCAAACCACTCAAAACGGTTCAAAAGACCCAATTGGCAGGCCGATCCGGCAAAATGACCCTCGACGACCTTCAATTGCTCAAGGTCCTCGGCAAGGGGTGCATGGGCAAGGTAAAAAAATAAAGCAAAAAAAGCGAAATGAATGAACGGAAAAAGAGGCAAAAATGACAAAAATGAACCAATTGTCGCTCATTTCTCTTCCTCCTCAAAAAAAGGTGATTCTCGTTCGCCACCACGCAACGTCACGGTTGTATGCAATGAAGGCTATCAGCAAGAAATGGGTGATTACGCAGCGCGAGAGTGAACACACGCGTATGGAACGCGATATCCTTACAAAAGTGGCCAAGACACAACACCCATTCATCATCAAGTTGCACTGCTCGTTCCAAAACGCCAACCAGCTCTTCCTCATCATGGATTACCACGTCGGAAGTGACCTTGCCACGCAACTCCAGCTCAATTTCTATTTCAATGCGTATCGGTGCCGATTTTATGCCGCCGAGATCCTCATGGGGCTCCAGGAGTTGCATCGCCTCGGCATCCTCTACCGGTAAAAAAAAAAAAAAAAAAGATCGTTAGAAAAAAAAGGGGTCCTGATTTTTCCCATTTCCCGTTTTTTCCCCCATTTTTCTCATGATTTAGTGACCTCAAGCCTGAAAACGTACTTTTGGCGGCGGATGGGCACGTGGTGTTGACGGATTTCGGGTTTTCCAAGCTGTTTGGCTCGGGCGCGTCGGACCAAGAGGAGACGATGCGCGTTGGCGCGGGTTCGCCGCCGACAACGACGACTTTTTGCGGGACGCCCGAGTACATGGCACCCGAGGTGTGGATCAACGAGCCATACACGTTTGCGTCCGACTATTGGAGCCTTGGCGTGCTTATTTACGAGATGCACGTTGGGTACACACCGTTTGGCGGTGATACCGACGACGATGTGTACCGCCGAGCCCTGCAGGATCCATTAGAGATCCCTACGACCATGAGTCCCGAAGCGGCCGACCTCATCTATGGTCTGCTTCAACGCGACCCGCACCAGCGCCTCGGCTGCGCACACTTTTTCTACGACGGATTGGATGGCATCGAGGCCATTCGCGCACACGCCTACTTTGATGGCATCGATTGGGACGATGTCTATCACAAGCGCCTACCAGCACCCTTTGTGCCACGCCTAAAGTCAGAAACAGACGTCAGCCACTTTGATCCCGACTTTGTCAAATTGTCGCCACGCCTATCTTCTCATTGCCACGATTGGCGTCCTCATGATGATGACGATGATGACCAAGATGTTGACAATGACCACCCATTGGGCGACAATGACGACGATATTGACAGCCTCGCGCCCCTGGACGACGACTATGTGGATGACACCACGCGTCGCTGGAAGCCATTGACCGATTCCACGTGTCTCGACGACCAATTCGTCGGTTACTCGTTTGTCAATGAGACAACATGCAACGAGGACACCGACTCGCTGCTGGACGACGAGGTCGACGATGCGCTGCACCATCAACAGCAGCAGGATAAGCTTGATGCCTCCATTCCTCCGCCCATGGAGGCAAATCACCCGCACCACGACGCAAACAGACTCACACCACCTGCTCAGAGACTCGCCTACTCGCGATTCAAAGAGCGACACCATCAACCTACACGCATCTCGTCCTCCTTTACTCTTGACTCTTTAGAAGACACCGACGACGTCGTCTGGATCCAATGATCCTCCTCCTCCTTTTTTTTAAAACCCTTTCCCTGATACCTTGTACACTTTTTTTTTTTCCTCTCTTTGTTTCTTTCTTTGTACTATGCTCCAATAAATCTTTTTTTCTGCATCAATCGCTCAATTTTTATCGCGTTTTAACAAAATAAGGAGAAAGTCACGCCAAATTGACGCTCCTATTGTATTTTGTGACGATGAGGGTCGGATTCATGCAAGACCAGAGAACAAAGGTACCGTGTAAATGCGTTCGCAATGCTTGGTTGCTCGTTAAAGAGCGCGGATTTCGCTATTAAACCTACTTTTTTTCTTAAATCTCTCGCGATTACCCGACAAGGGAACGGATGCGCTGGAAAAGAGCTCATTTGAAAGAGAAAAAAGAGCAGTTTCTGACAAAATAATGAGCCTCCTGGTGATAAAGTAATGATATTCTATGAAAATCGCAAATAAACCATTTTATTTGTATTTTGCTCGATTGTCGACGAACTTTTGGCAAACAATAATGATCTGCTCGTTGAATCGATTCTTCCAGGCTCTCCCGTTCAAATGAGTCTGCTCCGGGAGATTTGGGGCCGCTGGTAAGCGCGTTGCGACGATTTTCAAAACCGCGACTCTTCCAAGGGATATAGTCGATGATTTGAAAAAGAAGAAGTTTTGGTCATCCGATCGCCATGCCACACTGGTAACAGGATAAAAGTTACCCGAATAACCGATAAAAACGCAATAAAAAATAGATGTCCATTGCCTGGTTTCCGCGAAAAATGCGTTTGAGGTCTTATTTTCGACCCAAGATGATCTCGATGAAAAATGCATAAATCTAGAAGAAATACACATTGACAGAAAGAGTACGGTTCGCTTCGTACGTGGACATCGGTGATCAGTGAAAAAGTGACGTTTTGGCAAAAACTAATGCGCGACAAAGATGATTATGAATTTGACGCGTCGAAAAAGCGCGTCAGTTTGGTTATTCCTGCTTCGTTTTTGGCATCAACTCTATGCATGTAGACCATCTCTTGCCGATAGACGCGTCAACGAGACTCTATGACGCGTTTTCCCCGTGGAATTCGTAGTTGAAATTTAATCTAAAATCGCTCATTGCTCGTCACCGAGCTGGTGGATTGCCTTTTTTTTTTGTCATTTTGGTGGTTTTGCAATGCAGCCATTCTTCTGTGCATGTTTGGCGCCATTCTGTGAACCCACTTTTCCTATTTTTGTTTTGGTGGCTCGTCAGGGCTCATTTTTGATTTGCCTGTTGCGCGCTCCCATTCACTTTTTGCCTTGGCTAACCGAGGCCCTAGGAGTTTGTAGCATACTCTTTCTCGTTGCAATAAATTTCGTGGCGCCAAAATACGCCTCGTTTGCTAGTTACCATAGGCAATCTAAGCAAAATGACCATTTTGGCAAATTTGACGACGGCTGGGGCTCTAATAGCTGTCAAACTTTGAACACAGTGTGCTTTGCATTTAGAAACCAAGGAAATGCAATTTGGGCGACTATTGATTAAGTCGACCCAAGTCAGCCTGCATATGGCGTTATTACTTGGGTTGTTTTGCCTTTTTTCATCATGTTGAACCGGTCGATTGTGATCAAATCACGATCCATAGTGCATAGCGCGTGTTCTTGTGGTCAAATGTATCTTCTTCAACTGGTTCTGGCGTAAAATCGAACGTTGTGAGTTTGCCGCTCTAATTCAAGGCTACGTTGATGAAAATTGGCCACAGCACCTTGAAATGCGTATCACCAGAAAGAACGCGACCTGTTGCATTACGTGACCATTGGTGATCAAAAAAGAGCGTCAGCCTAATATACACGACAACAAAACACCCAAGACAGCATAAAAAGGACAGAAAAGATTTCTTTTTGTTTAATGCATCACAAAAAAAAAGTGTGTATATGACAGAGAGATGTGGAGAGGAGAAAAAGGGGGGTTGAAGTGAGGGGTGAAGCGAGTTGCCTTAGAACAGCTCAGCGTTGGCAGGGAATTCAAAGACGACGTCCTTGCCGGTCAACTTGCGGTAGACGGCCGAGAAGGTGGAGAGCTTGTACTCGAGCGAGGTCTGGTCCTTGGTGTCCAAGAAGCACTTGATGGTCTTGGAGCCATCGACCTTGACGCGGGTGCGCTTGCCGACAATCTCGGTGGGGTAGACGAGGTCCTCCAAGATGGCGTCGTGGACGGCCGTCAAGGTGCGCGTGCGGGGACGGGGCTGCTTGGGGTTCTCGCGGCGGCTGGGCTTCTTCAAGATGCGGCGCTGCGAAACAAACACGACGTGGCGGTCAGAGAACTTCTTCTCCAACTCACGGGTCAAGCGCTGCTGGATCTTGTTGAAGGCCTTTTGCTGGGGCACGGGCACAAAGATGACAATGGCTTGCTTGCCAGCACCGAGCTCAACCTAAATCATCCAAAAAAAAAGAAGGAACGTGTTGGTCGTCATGGGCAACGGCAATGGGGATCCATTGAAAAATTACCTCCTTGGCACCGGTGATGGTGAGGGGACGGAGATCCTTCTTCAACTCGGGGACAGAGTTCTCGAGGTCCAAGATAGCTTGGCCGATGGTGATCTCGAATTGATCGATAGGCTTGGCACCAGCCATTTTCACAATCTTGCTAGCCATGTTCTACAAGAAAAAAAAAAGATCATGAGCACTCCTAATTCGTCTGAAAAAAAGAGGTCTATGTGTATTGTGCGCAAGATGAAACGAAGCGTCATGGCCAATATGGCATTGGATAGATCGATGCGAGCGCGGATGAAAGCAAAAAAGCAATGGTGTCGTCGGATGGATGGATAGATAAATGGATGGATGGTGTTGGGAATCAGCGATGGATGGATGCGTTGCGATCTCAAAGGATCCAAGGAATCCATCCATCCTCAGGACAAGGTGCATCCATCCTCGTTTCCAATGTATCTGTATCGTGAATGGCTGTCGATCGATCCATTGCACAAGGCTCATGGCGCCATTCGTTTCATCATGCTTACACGTAGGGGTCGGATACGTACAATAAGTAAAAGAGAAAGAAAAAAAAGGTCAAGTCCAGCGGCCTCACGTCCTCAAGACTTACCAAAAAATCCCAGCTCCGGTCCGGGCACCGCTCTGTCCGGGCCATGGCCCTCGCAAGTCGGCGAATCAAATCTCGTCCTCTCTCTTTAATGCTCATGCTGCGCCGTCTCACATCCAAAAAAGTGTAGGAGACAAATGCAAATGGATTTTTTTTTAAAAAAAAATGAATGTAATTAAAAAATTGTATAGAAATCACAGCTCAATTGCGACCAAAGTGTTTTTTGAAGAAAGGATGGTGCGATTTTGCGGGGCCACCGCCGCGGCTGGTGAATTGGCCGCCGGCATTGCGCGCGTACTCCATGTACGCCATGTTGTCGCCGCCGGCAAGTGTCTTGGACGTCGTCACTTGGCGCCTGACAAGTCCATTCATGTTTTTGCTGGCCACACGCTTGTCCGTAATCGCGCCCACATCGTCCGTGACATCCAGGTCCTCATCCTTCATCTCAGACTGCAAAAAAATTGTGTGAATGGGGGCCATGCGCGCTTTTCTTTTTTTTTTTTTTTTTTTGAATTGTTACCTCGTTGGCGAGCAACACAGATTTCAAGAGATCCATCTGTTCTTGATGCGTCCTAAAGACCAAATCCTCGTCTGCCTCCATGCCCTCCAGGTTGGTGATGACCTTGAACGCGTAGCCTTGATCGATGAGGAATTGCTGGCGCTTGGTCGAATAGTACATTTCTTGCGTATCTCTCGACACCAGCGAGTAGAAAAAGGCATTGAAGCCCTCGTCATTACGACGCTTGGCACGCAGAATGCGACCAAGGCGCTGTGCTTCTTGGCGGCGCGAGCCATAATGCGACGAGATCTGGATCAGGCACGTGGCCTCGGGCAAATCAATGCTCGTGTCGCCAACCTTGGAGAGGAAGATGGTGCTGACAGCCGGGTTATATTGGAAGTTTTGCAAGATGCGCATGCGCTCCTGCTGGCCAGTGCCACCGTAAATGTACGGCTTGTTCAGCTTCCTGGCATATTCCTACGTTGAAAAAAAAAGAGGCATAAACACGGATTCGAGAGACAAATTGGAGCAAGCTTACCACCAGGGCGTAGACATTGTCGGAAAAGACAATGATCTTGTCGCCGCGGGCCTCGTGATACTTTATCAGGTATTGGCATGCCTGGAATTTTTTGGGATTCATGACGTAGAGCAACGTACGCTTGCGATTGTTCTCGTACAGATATTCCTTGTAAAACTCGGGTGTCATGGAGCACCAAACCTCGGCACACTGGTTAAAAAGAAATACCGTCAGCACGTCGCGACACGCTTTTTAAAATCACTCGTCTTTTACCTGGACATTGGCAATGTGGCCCTTGTTAGCCAGATCGAGCCAATTGGCCTCGTACAACTTGGGACCGATCAAAAAGTTCAAGTCGTCGATTTTTTCGTCCTCACGCACGAGCGTCGCTAATCAAAAAATGTCAAAAAGCCATCCATTTTCATTTTTTTTTTTTCATTTTTACCCGTGAGGCCGAGCTTGGCGTGCGCGGCAATGGTGGTGACGACGGTACGGAACATGTTGGCAGGCACGACGTGCACCTCGTCGAGGAGCAAAAAGCCCCACTCACGCGACTCGAGGAATTCCATCATCTTTTGTGCGTCGTACGAGCGCTTGCGCTTGTTGGCCACCATCGAGTACGTCGAAATCACAATGCCTGCGGCGCCGGCAAACTAGGAAAACACAGACTGTGAGCACGTGCTCTTTGTGCTCCTGTACATGACCATGTCACGGTGCCGCAACCTCCCCTTTTTTTTTATACCTTTTCTTTGCAATCGGACGTGAACACGGCGATCTGGCTCTCCTTGATATTGCTCCATTGCAGGAATTGCTGCTTCCATTGCATGACAGACACACTAACAAGTAAAAAAAAATGAGATGTGACCTCGCTTTACAAAAGAAAAAGCACCGATTTACGAGGATGTGCACAGAACAAGGGCCGACTTTCGGATGGTGGCGGCGGCGGTGATGCCGACAAGAGTCTTGCCAGCACCGCATGGCAACACGATGATGCCCGAGCGCGCGCGACCATTACCAAACATTTTGGAAAGCGACTTTTCTTGATAAGGACGAATGACCGTCGTGGGCTTGAGGTCAATTTCCAGGTTGGCGTTGATGGTATCGTTGCGGAAATCGTATTCCTCCAGCATTGGGTAGTCAATGTCATTGCAGCGCTTTTTGATGATCTAAAAAGCCAAAAAAAAAAAGCCCAAAAAAAAAAAAAAACGCGTCAGGGCCTGTCACGCGCGCGCAGCATTTTCCTTTTTTTTTTTCGAGCGTACCTCAACGTAGTCTGGTGCGATTTCAAACGAATGGACCTGGTCGCCCTCAATATCGTCGTCGTCATCGTCATCGTCCTTGTCAATGTGCACGACAGCACCAAAGAGGCTGTCATCTTCTTTTTGCTCCTTTTTGGCATCGCCATTGGCTGGCGCAGCGGGATCTTGCTTTTTCGTGCCGGGTATCATGAGGTCCTTATTGGTGGGCTTGCTGCTCACAAGCAGCGCGGCATTGCCTGGCTTGTTCTTGCCGTTTTGCTGTGCTTGCATCACAGACGGCGGGCCGCTGATGATGACGTCATTGTCGTCGCGGACGACACGGCCAGGGCTGATGACGGCGTCCTTTAGCAGCATCTGCAGGGTCTCTGGGTGCGACGATTCGACATAGTAGCGATTGTGCTTGAGAACAAGCTTGACCTTGCCGTACGACAGCGTGCACGACCGGATAAATTGCACAATTGCGTCGGGCACAGGTACTTTGCTCAGACGATTCAGCACCTCGATGATGTCCTCGGTCTCGAGACCAACAGACACAGCCGCATACAATGAATACGGCGTCAATCGGTATTCCTGGACGTGCGTCGGTCTAAAAAAAAAAAAAGGCAAAAAGTGAGCCAATTTTGCCCTCATCCCCCATCCCCCATCCCCATTGCTGAACATACCTGCTCACTGGTTCGCTGATCGCCACCAAAAAGTCCTGAGCTTGCTCGGCAATGGGGGAAAAGCCCTCGAGGATGATGTGGCCGTCCTCGGGGCTGATCCACAGCGGCCGCGAGCTGTGGTCCGGCTTGAGAGGCAGGTAGGTATAATCCTCTTTGCCGAAAATGTGCGACAGAGGGTCGTGCTCGCCAGACGCTCGCTGGTTAAGCGACGCAATTTCCAAATTCGCGTTCTTCGGCACTAAAGAACATAATGAGTCAGCAAAAGGAGCCCTTACCATGTCCCTTGCCATTGCCCTCGCCCCCTTTTTACCGTTCAATCGAAGCTGAAGGCTGGCATCCAGCTGGACATCGTCGTCCTCATCGTCTGTCTGCGTGTCTGTCAAAAGGAAATAGTGTGAAAAAAGTGTAATGATCGGATCGTTTGACCACTTGCCTTCAATCTTTCTTTTGCCCATGCCGAATACTGCTAAGAAGAAGAACAGAAAAAAAGTGACAAAAAAACATGTTGGCCGATTTTAGGCCTCCCTGCCGCAGGCGTAAAGATTTAAACTGCGCTCACACGCACCGTTCCACTTTTTTTTTTTTTTTTTCTTTCCTGTTTTGCTTCCTTCATGAACACTGACACGACGACGCCGTCGGCCAAGCCTACTGTCAAGAGGTCGCTGGGCAATGCTATCCTTGTCAATCCCACGCAGGAAAAAAACCCAGTCTTGCACTGCGTGCGAAACGTCCCCTACGAGTTTGACGGCTCCCTCAAGGCCGACTATGTCGTCGGTGCCACCACGGGCGTCCTATATCTCAGGCAAGGCAGCAAAAAGCGAGACAAACGAGCGCATCAATGAGGGCAAAAATGAACCATTTGCATGAAAATGTGCTGACGCGCGCCTTTTTTTGCATGTAGTCTGCGGTACCACCGGTTGTACCCAAACTACATTTATGGGCGCATGGCCGCGCTCAAGAGCATGTATGTGTTGCGCGTGCTGATGGTGCTCGTGGACACGGATGATCATTATGCGGCGCTGCGTGAGCTGAATCTTGCCGCCATCAGCCATCAGTTCACGCTGATGCTCAGCTGGAGCCACGACGAGACTGCGCGGTACCTTGAGACATACAAGGCGTTTGAACACAAGCCCGACGACCTGATCCGCGAGAAGCCCACCGACGACACCGACTATTACGCCACCATGTCCGATACCCTCACGAACATCAACTCCGTGAACAAAACCGACGCGCTTACCCTCATGTCCACCTTTGGTTCCTTTGCAGCCATGGCACAGGCAGACGCCGATCAGCTTGGTCTGTGCCCAGGCTTTGGCGAGCGCAAAGTCCAGCGATTCCAAAAGGCATTTACACAGCCATTCCTCATTCACCAGGACACAAAGCGTGCTTCTGATGCCCCCGCGCCGTCGTAAATCATCTTAATAAACCCGTGATGCATGCATGACGCGTTACTGCGTGCGCTGAGCGTTTGTGTTTTTGATAATGTACATACTGTAAAAAAATGTCCATTTTTACCATTTCTTTCTAGTTTTTCTGCTCATCATGTCGCGAATGTAAGATATCTGCAACTTACGACACGAGCGCACGGCGATCGTGCGCTGCAAAAATTAAAAAGATTCCTCCCTAGCTCCCCTCCTGGAGCATGATGGATAGCCTGTTTTTCAGACTTTGCCGGCTTGTTGTGCCATGTGCCTCCAGAATTTTTTTACAGCCTACCGTACCTGCCCGCCGATGAAAATTGCGTCACGGCACGGACTGCAGCCCATTGCTCACGAAGCGTCCGCCCGATTTTTTTGAGCCTGCAAATCCCAAAAACCTTCAATTTGCCCAGTTTAGCATTTATCTCGTCATCTGCATGACCAACCCCGCTCAAAAATACTGTACCTGCATCACATTCAGCGCAAAAGTTGCAACAAAAAAGCTTAAACCCCCAAAGCGCTATGACAACTTTTGAAATATTCAGGGGTCACTCAGGGGTCACACATTTCAATCTCAGAAAGTGCCAAATTTGGGAAATTTCGAACTCCGGGCGATCAATGCATCCCAGACAGGTAACTCCGACGATTTGCTATTGGCAGACAAAATGGCAGAATGCCCCAACAAGATCAGAAAATGCTCAAAGAGTAACGCATGAACGCCGATCGACTGAGAAAAGTGCCTGCTTTGTTGGTCAAGATTTGTTTTCGCCAATTCATGTTTGACACCTTCCCAAAATAGCAATTTACAGTATTTTTGTGTGCTGACAGGCTGCGGCCTGCAAGTCATCCCATTAGATGCTTTGCCTCCCTGCTAGTCAGTAGTAAAACTGGAATACGTAAAAATCATACGTTTATTTATTAGACCGTTGTCGAGCAAATAGCGATCAAAGATTTTGATGCAAAAGTAGATTTTCTCTGCGAGTTTTACGGTACATACAGTATCATAGCCATCCAAATACAGTATGGTGCCCGGGTCGGATGAGGAGCTGAAATGAACACCTGAAATGCTAAGGAAATTCAAGTTCAGGTCACAAAGATTCTGCCTGATCAAAATTCGACGACCGAAAGTCCGAAGAAGAAACCCGACCTGAAAAAAGACCTGAAACCTGACCTGATTTATACTGTATTTTTATTCAGGCTTAAGGCTCAAGGGCCTGAAATGTACGACCTGAATGACCTACGTAAACCTGAAAGCCCAACTTTTACGATACAGTAGAGCGTGCAGGTCGGTTTCAGCTTTCAGGTCATCAATTACTGTATTTCAGGTTGTCGGGCATCAGGTCATTTCAGCTCTATTCAGGTACAAATCGTTTCAGGTCGTCGGTTTTCAGGTCAATTCAGGCAGGTGCGATTCATTTCAGGTCGTCGGGTTTTTTCAGGTCAAAATCGTGAAATAATGGCCTGAAATGAATCGCACCTGAATAGCTAAATTGAGCTGAAATGATTGAGCTGAAAACCGAAGACTTACTGAATTTAATTCAGGCATTTCGGTCGGTTTCAGGCCAAATTCTACAGGTTGATTTTGTAATGTTCAGGTTGGAGCGTTGGACCTGAACTTTTCAGGTCATCAAAGCGGCTATGAGGCTGTTGTTGCCCTGGGAGGTGATCCAAGGCTCGCTTGGTTGGCTCGCCTTGGTCTTAGATAATGGATATTCACGCGGGCATCCACATTTGCGTAATCCATGGCAGTTTCACCAATAGACTTCATCCAGAATGTCTGGCAACATACAAAAGAAGGATGGAACCTTGGGTTTTTAAAAATGGGATCATCCGCGTGGGATGGCCATTGGTAGGCAATTGCCATGGATTATGCAAATGTGGATGCCCGCGTGAATACCCATTATCTAAGACCAAGGCGATCCAACCAAGCGAGCCTTGGATCACCTCCCTGGTTGTTGCTTGATCGCGATTCAGGTTTTTTGAACCTGGAACCTGATTTGTTATTTTTTCGACCTGAACTACAGTACAGTACAGTGCCCGGACAAAAAAAAGTTTCGCTGTGCATGATTCTCTGCAGTGCAAGGTATCAATTAATCGCGTTAATCTCTGCTGTATTGATCAATAATGGCTCCAGTGATATGAAATTTTGCAGGAACAATGATTTAAAAGTAAAAAAACAATTCTAAAATTATGAAATGGCTATGCCAAGCCGGTATTGAAATAGATCAAAAAAGGGATACCTGACGCGTCACGCGACGCGACGCGTGCCTACGCGTATACAATGGCCTGTGGAGATGAATTGGCGTTATGAACACCATCTCCAATTTTTTTTTACAACGAGTGCAATGGTGCCTGATGTATTTTAAGAATCAATTCCATGTTACATGCATTGCATCGGTGCTGTGATCGAATAATGTAAAATCATCATGTGACACGCGTCACGCGTCAGACGCGCCAAAAGTCGCGATTTCCTTCGTAACATGGTCGTAGTGCTCCTACTGGTCAACCAATCGATAACAGTCTATTCTAGTTCTTTAAATTAAATAAGTACAATGGTTTTAAGCCAACTAAGGATTAAAATTAGATAACAGAGATGGCAATTGTTATTCCAGATGCAACTGACGCGTGACGCGTGTCACATGATGATTTTACATTATTCGATCACAGCACCGATGCAATGCAAGTAACATGGAATTGATTCTTAAAATACAATCAGGCACCATTGCACTCGTTGCAAAAAAAATTGGAGATGGTGTTCATAACGTCAATTCATCTCCACAGGCCATTGTATACGCGTAGGCACGCGTCGCGTCGCGTGACGCGTCAGGTATCCCTTTTTTGATCTATTTCAATACCGGCTTGGCATAGCCATTTCATAATTTTAGAATTGTTTTTTTACTTTTAAATCATTGTACCTGCAAAATTTCATATCACCGGAGCCATTATTGATCAATACAGCAGAGATTAACGCGATTAATTGATACCTTGCACTGCAGAGAATTATGCACAGCGAAACTTTTTTTTGTCCGGGCACTGTACAGTACAGTATTTGACCTGAAGCAAAATTTCCTCGGGTCGCCATCCCTGATTTATTTCTAGCATCGGGGTTTGTGCTTTTGTCGGGCGGGGGTACTGTAAAATGGTGACACCCGAGTGCGTCTCCTCATTCTACTCGTGCAATTTTTACAGTACCTGCTGTAGTTAGTACAGTCCGCCAATCGAACAGCAATTTATGATAGTGCGCCCGCGTTGGATTAGTGAATTATGGCAAAACGCCAAATTTCTTGCCAACGACTAATACTGTATACTATACCTGCCGGCGAGCCGGCCCTTCATTACCAACAATGTAAAGGCGCTCCTGCCCGGTTGTTCCCCCCAAAAAAGGGAAACAACAAATGCCAAGAGTGATATGCAAAAGCACACATGTATTCAATCAACCAAGCAAGCACCATGATGATATCATTGACAAAAAAGCGGTGATCCTCTGGTCCATTGTTTAAATATCTTACAAGCCTTCGGCCCTTCGCCTATAAATTAGGTCCACTCAAGCTCATGCTGCACTTCTTGTAACCTTTTTTTTTTTTTTTACTCGCCACCACCACTTTTCTTTTTGTCCCATTTCCTCTTTTTTTTTTTTGGACGATGAGGCACAGAAAGCAAAACGGTAATGACCACTTTTGTATGAGCTGCATCTTGTTTTACGCCGATTTTTTTCTTTCTGCGCAACAGGGACCGCTTCACTGCCCAAGAAGCAAATTGGCTTGAACCAATATTTGCAACAAAATCATCAATCACCGATACAAATGGACTTTTCGCTCCCTGACCCATTTGCAGAAGAGGTACAGCATTCAATCACAAAAATTCATGATCTCCTCATAATATATTGTTTAAAGTTTGCAGGAATGTCTCTCATAAACGAAAACGAAAACACTCGCGCGGACAACCAAGGTAAATAGAGAAGAGTAGACGCAGGTTTTTTGATGGAAGATGCTCTTTATTCGGAGATGCTCTGTGAGAAAAGGGGCTCATTGTAGATGCAAAGTAGATGTTCATTGAAACGCGTGGCACTCAATCTTTTTTTTTTTTTTTTTTTTGGCAGAAATAGCCTCGCAGACAGCTTTGAGCGCAAGCAGCACTGGGGTTCAGTTCATGGGCCACGACAGCAAAGACACAAATGATGAAACAGCAGCCGCCCAGGTGATATACAACATGGTACGTGACAATCAAAAAAAAAGTATACAATGAAGCCATGTTCCTCATTTTTTATCATACGCGCTGACCTGGCTTTTTTACTGCTTTAAAAGGAAACGACAGACTTGGTGCGACGATTGAATGATGCCAGCGACACAAAATACACACATTTGACGGTGAAAAACATGAAGTGCGGTACAACAAGATATGGCTGTCGCAAGGTGCTTCCAATCGACAATTTCCTGCGTGTGACAACAAGCAAAGGACACACCAAAAGGCGTGCTTTTGTGACTTGTGACGGCTGCAGAGCAAAATCACGCGTAAGTAATTTTTTTTTCAAAAACATCGTCAATCCGCTCATGGCACTTTTTTTTTAAATTTTAGACGAGTGAAAAAGAAAAACGTGGATGTTACAACGATGACCTGCAGCACACAAGAAAGGTATGACATTCAATCAAAAAAAAAAAAAACAAAGGGCCATCCAAAAAAAAAAAGCGGAAAAGGCTGAAAAAGGGGGCACACTGAAACAATAAGCAAGAAATTTATGCGCGTCCTCACAACTTCCTTTTTTAAAAAGGTCATTCGTCTGCTCAATCAGGGAAAGCGCGTCCCTGAAAAGCAGTTGCGCTGCACAAAATGTCTGAAAATGCGCAACATCTTGCAAAGTCCCGCAAATCCCGACGAGCCACATCTGACAGGCTGCACCTCCAGAGGCATGTTCTTTTACTTTGTCACCTGTACAATGTGCCGAGATCAAGATGCAGCTGTAAGCTGGAAAGTAGCTAAAATTCGGTAGGTTCTCAATCTATATTTTTGTCTTTATTAGAAAAACAGCAGCCGCAGCGCGCGATTGGATAAATTGAGAAATGCTGATGCATGCGAAGATGCGAACACGCCATATGAATGCCCTCAGTGCGGCTACACCTACCCTCTCTCGTCATACAGAATCATGGACAACGAAAAAAGGGCTGAAAGCTGCAATGAATGCTATGTAAAACAAGGAAATCAACAAATCTTCAAAGCTGCCATGGCTAAAACTATCCGTGAAAGTCGAAACGAGGTAAGTTTCGTTTTGCGCTTTTTGCCAAGACTAAAATTTTTATGTCTTTAGATGGACGACCATTGGGACTGCACGCGCTGCCTCCGTAAATTGCCATGCGCAAACTTTATAAGTACAAGCAAGCAAATCAAGGATAAACTCAACGATCATTGCAATTTCTGCCGCTTGGATCAAGGTCGCCAGGTATGATTCTGTGACGTTGAAATGAAAAAAAAAAGATACGTGGCTCACGCTTTTAAATACAGAACATCCCTGGCAAGAAGCTTTGCATGCGCTGCAAGAAACAAGTCAATGAGGATCACTTTAATAGCCCCTATTCGTCGACATGCATTCACTGCCTTGAATGGCGCAGCAATTACGAGACCAAATCACGGGAAAAAGGACGTGTAAGAACGAAAATGATGTGCTCGCTAATCATATGCTTATATTTCTTGCATTTTTTTTTTTTTTAGACAACGTATCATTCTGACTATGTCATGCGTCTAACAGCCAAGTCGATGGTGTACAAGAATAGGCAACTTCGTACGGAGTTCACGCAAAAGCATCCAAATGTTGCTGACGCTGATCTTGACGCCATTGCCCCTGTTTTGCAACTCAATGACTGTATGGTTATGATTGAGAACCTGCTGGCGGCGACGGGTGGCGTCTGTGAGCTCTGTGGAATTCAAAATTTACGATTTCAGCTAATCGAGGATATTGGTCACCTGAATCGCGCTTCTGTTCAGCGCATCAGTTCGTTGAATGGCTACATGGCTTCCAACATCAACTTATATTGCACCACTTGCAACGCGTAAGTTGATTCAGCCGGGGCATTGACAAACAAAAAGGAACTAACGGCATGATATTGTCTTTTCTTTGTCTTTTTTCTTTTTGTATATTACGTAGGTTTATCAGCAACTTTGACATGCAAGATGCATCCAGCCTCATTGACCATGTTTTTGGCAATCAAGACGACACCGAAAGTGATGGTCATCTGCACGACAAGGAATACCAAGCTTTGATCAACAGGGCGAGTGCCAAGAACATCGATCCTGCCGTGCTTATTCAGGCAGCGCAGGCCAGCCGCCATCGGTGCGCTCTGTCAAAGAGCAAAGGCACTTTTGTCAATCTCCCGGAACTTGATGTGCGCACAAGCTGCTCGCGTCGCTTTGAGCGCAGCAGCAACCCATATAGCATTGATGGTTTGACGTTTGATCGTATTATCCCAGGAGCTCACGACGGCCTGTACGTGTTGGAAAACATCCAGGTCATCAATGGATTTCTCAATCTGGCTAAAAAAGACATGCCAAATTCCGTATTTCTGGTCTGGTTCCACCGCCTAAAGGACCTTGGCGCGCTGAGGCTCAAATACAACTTGCAAATGGGCGCCGCACGGGCAACAAGCTTGAACTGAGGCATCTGCGCAATGGTTTGCCCGTCATCCAGCCTTTTTTTTTTTTATGACACAAGAAATTTATCGTGCGTTCTCCTCCAATTCAACTTTTTATTATGATGCTCCCCTCCTCTTTCCACTATCATAGTTTATTTTCTCAAATCAAGTAAAATTGACATTTGTGACAAAAATGGTTTCTTTTAGACGCGCTTTGATCTGAAAATAATTGGATGTCCGATTTTTTTTTGACATGTTGCCATTGCCCATGGCGCAACACACGGGGCTCTTGATTCATAAAAAAAAAGTCATCCTTTGGATAGCGAATTAATGCAAATTGTGTTTAAATGAGGCAAGAAAGGTGACAGATCCGACGAATTGCGTTGCCATGAAGCCCACGGGACACAGACAAAAAGAAAAGGACACACCAGGCTCAAAAAGGAAATGGCCAAAATCAAAAAAAGGCTGTCACGGCCGGTGGTGGCCGGCCCGCCAACCACAACAATAAAACAGAGGGGGCCAAAAAGCCTGGAGATTGTTTTTCTTTTTTTTTTTTTTTCCCTTTAGTCAAGAAGAAGCCTTCGCCTCCCCCCTCTCTCTCTCCCCACTCTTCTCCTTTTTTTTTATTATGGCTTTTGCCTCTCGTTTGTTCGCTCGCCGCTTGGCCACGGCCCGCCCCTCGCTTTTTAACGGCAAGCTCGCTGCCCAAAAGCCCATGGCCTGGCGCTCGATGGCCACGGCCGTCAATCAGCAAGCCCAGCCCGCCGTCACGACTATCACCGAGGACGAAGATCGCGAATTCGGCTCGGGTAAGCGCAAAAATAGCCATTGGAGACGACGCATGCTTATTTTGCCTTTTAATAGCTCTTGAAGGCGAAGAGGAGACCAAGTTGCGCAATTTTACGTAGGATTTTGCATGGTTTTGCTGTCGTTTTGTCACTCATGCTCGATTTTTTTCGATTTTAGTGTCAATTTCGGCCCGCAGCATCCTGCCGCCCACGGTGTGCTCCGTCTCATTCTTGAATTGAACGGTGAAGAGATTGTTCGCGCCGATCCTCACATTGGTCTGCTCCATCGCGGCACGGAAAAGCTTATTGAGGTAAGTTTGTTCACGCAAAACCCAGAAAATCGCAAAATTGCAAAAACGAGATACTGATTCTTGGTTTTTTCGTTGTTTATCTAGTACAAGAGTAAGTGAAACCGATGGCAACACGGTGAAAAGCCATTATTTTTTGTAAGACCACTAATTGTTTTTGCCTTCAAAGCGTATTTGCAAGCTTTGCCCTATTTCGATCGCCTGGATTACGTCTCGATGATGACGAACGAGCAGGCTTACTCTCTCGCTGTCGAGAAGTTGCTGAACATCGAGGTCCCTGAGCGCGCGAAATACATCCGTACGCTGTTTGGCGAAATTACGCGTATTTTGAACCACATCATGTCGGTCACGTCTCACGCCATGGACGTTGGTGCCTTGACGCCCTTTTTGTGGATGTTTGAGGAGCGTGAGAAGCTGATGGAGGTAAGGACACTGAGCCGATGAACTTGCAAAAAACGCGTCAATGGCTCATTTTCTCGTTTTTCTCATTTTTTTCTTTTTTCTTTTTACTTAGTTCTATGAGCGTGTCTCTGGTGCTCGTCTGCACACAGCGTATGTGCGCCCCGGTGGTGTTGCTCTCGATCTCCCCCACGGTCTTTTGGATGACATCCAAGACTGGGCGATGCAATACGGTGACCGCATTGACGAGATGGAAGAGATGCTTTCTGGCAACCGCATCTGGCGTGTGCGTACCGAGAACATTGGTGTTGTGACGGTCCAGGAAGCGCAAGACTGGGGTTTCTCTGGCGTGCTTGTGCGCGGCTCGGGCATCAAGTTTGACATTCGCAAGAACGCGCCTTACGACGCGTACGACAAGGTCGAATTCGACGTGCCCATTGGCCAGAACGGCGACTGCTTTGACCGCTACTTGTGCCGCACCGAGGAGATGCGCCAATCGCTGCGCATCATCTCGCAATGTATCAACCAGATCCCCGAGGGCCCCATCAAGGTCGACGACTGGAAGATTGCGCCTCCTCCCCGCGCCGCCATGAAGGAAAACATGGAAGCGCTCATTCACCACTTTAAGCTGTACTCGGAGGGCTACTCGGTTCCCGCTGGCGACACCTACACCGTCATTGAGGCCCCCAAGGGCGAGTTTGGCGTCTACCTCGTCTCGGACGGCTCCAACCGCCCTTACCGCTGCAAGATCAAGGCCCCCGGCTTTGCTCACTTGCAGGGCTCCGACTTTATGTCGCGTGGCCACTTGCTTCCCGACATGGTCGCCCTCATTGGCACCATGGTAAGTCCAAAAAAATTGCAAACAAATGGAAGGAACGGATCAACTCACTCTTTTTCTTGCTTTTCTTACGCGCAGGATATCGTGTTTGGTGAAGTCGATCGATAGATTCATCATCCCCCACTTTCGTTTCATCCTGTGTTCCTCGCTTTTCAATCCCCCACCACCTTTTTTTTTTCTCCCACTACGTGTTTAGATCATGCTTCAAACAGACATATATCTCAAAATTTTTCATTAAATCCTTGTCTCCCCTTCCCAATTGCTTGTTGCAAGCTTATATTGCAAATCTTGAAAAAAAAGGACAAAAAAGAAAAACATGCCGAATAACGGACTAAGTCCTGGCGGCCGCGTAGCGTTGTCTTTTTGTGCACCCATTGGCGGGTATTTAATCCGTATGCAAGAGCCCAATATCTCTTTTGTTGCCTCACTCTCACCTTTTTTTTTTTACATTAATTATGACCAACGATTATGGTTTTGCCACCAAGGCCGTGCACAGTGGCTACAAGAGCACCAATGACCAATGCGCGATTGTGCAGCCGATCACGCTGTCTACGAATTTCAAGTTTGCGGACGTGGACAAGCCCAATGTAAGCAACCTTTGAGCAAACACACAAAAAAGTGGCGTGGGAGCTGATGGCGCGATGTTGCTTTTGCAGGATTTTGCCTACTCGCGCGTGGACAATCCCAATCGCCAGGCATTGGAGACGGCGATTGCTGATCTCGAGGGCGGGGCGCACGCGGTGGCATTTTCATCCGGGATGGGCGCGATCACGTCGGTTTTGTCACTTTTGGATGCGGACGACCATGTGATTTCCATGAATGACGTGTATTCGGGCACGAATTTGATGCTGTCCAAGATCGTGCCCAAGAAAAAGATTCAAGTGACTTTTGTGGACTTGCGCGACAAGGATGCCATCGTGTCCCACTTTCAATCCAACACCAAGGTAAGGTCTCAGCGCGGTATCAGGGGCAGACAACGTGGATGTGTGTTTGTTTGTTTTTTACCGACAATACCGTGTACGTGAGAAAAAAAAGGAATTGACTACGCCATCTTTTTAATTTTTTGGTCAGATGGTGTGGATCGAGTCACCGACAAATCCGACGATTCGGCTTGTGGACATTGCGGCTGTTGCTGTGCACGCGCACGCGCACGGAGCGCTTCTTGTCGTGGACAGCACATTCTTGACGCCTTATTTCCAACGTGCGCTACCTCTTGGCGCGGATGTTGTGGTGCATTCGGCGACCAAGTTTCTCAATGGGCATTCCGACGTTGTGCTTGGTCTTGCTGTGACAAACAACGCGCATGTGAATGAGCAATTGCGGGACATTCAATTCCTTGCAGGTGCGGTACCATCACCTTTTGACTGCTACCTTGCGCGGCGCGGCATGATGACGCTACCATTGCGCATGGAGCAGCACGCGCGCAACGCACACGCGCTCGCGACTTTCCTGGACGCGCACGACCGCGTCGATGCCGTGATTTATCCGGGCCATGCATCGCATCCACAGCACGAACTTGCCAAAAAACAACAATCTGGCTTTGGCGGTATGCTCGCCTTCCGCCTGCGCTCCGAGCCGGACCTCGCCAGGATGCTCGAGCGATTGCAGCTCATTGAGCTCGCCGAATCGCTCGGCGGCGTCCACACGCTTGTTCAGATCCCCGCCACAATGACCCATGTCAATGTCAACGAAGACCAAAGAAACGCATTGGGCATCACAAGCACCCTTGTGCGCATGTCCGTCGGTATCGAGGACATCAAGGATCTCATCAAGGACCTCGCACAGGCTCTTGCGGATTGAGCTCGACCGCAGCAAATTAGGGGACGAAAAAACGGGAGTCGCTTTTTCTCTTTATATTCCGTCTCCGTGCAGGACCCACAAGTCACTTGCTTAATTCAGCCATTAAACCCCGCGCTCCGAAGCGTATTTTTATTGAACCTTACCCACGCACGCTATGTCAAATTCCAGATGCCATCTTGTATTTTTTTTTCTTCAATGACGTCTGAGCCGAAAGTAGTGCCAAACGATACCTGGGGTTGTCTTAGTCACCCAACGCGGGCTCCATATCTTCAAAGAGCTCTCGTGGGTCGGTGAATCCTAAATCGATTGGCATCAAAAAGAGAAAAAAAAAAAAAGAAAATGAAAAAAAGTTTGATTTCCGTGTTGAAGACGGGGTATTTGGCATATTGACATGGTCATCACGAACAACATGGTACTCATCCGCATTCACGCTCCATTTATTTTGTTTCTTTTTGAGCGATGGTTTTATGAAAAAAAAGAACGAAAACCGCGATTGCGACGTCATCTGGTGGTTAGAGAGCAACCAAACAACAGGCTTTTATTATGTCGTGTGCAACGGATGTCTTCAAAGAGTCGCGGGCTGGTGCTCTGTAAAGTATCGCGGGCTGGTGCTTGCAGTGTGTGTGATTATGCCTGAAAATTCAAAAATCGCTTAAAGGCGGCCAATTTGTCACTGCATTGGCGTGGCGATCTGGGGACAAATTCACCTCATTTCAAACCCTCGACTGTCACCCTAGGAATATCCACGATTTTTGAAAATGGCGATTGCGCACGATCTAGCCAGTACATTGGCCTGAGAGTGGGCTCATTTGAACTAGAGCGCTTGACACTGTCGAATCAAAGAGTTTGTTGGCAGAAAGTGCACACTTTTTGGTGGTTTTGTCTTTTAAAATGAACGAAATGGTTGCTTTTTGGTGATACATTGTGAGATTGCCACCGAGCCGTCTCGCGAGATCAAATCGTTCTTTTGAAGCCATTGCGCTGATACATTTGAGGAATACAGCTTGTATTGGATGCTGATGTACTCGCCGAATAACTATTGTAAAGGCGAAAATGCGATACGTTTTAATTTTTAGTGTCCCAGGAACGGGTAAAGGCTCGTCAAACGCGCCAGAGACGTCAACGACGCGCCGGGAGTGCAAAAGAGAAGGGCTAAACGCGTGGTTTTGCCGTGTGACCAATGCAAATGCTTCGGATGGCCTTGGCGCGGAGTGATTTTATCTGTTGTTTGAATTTTCATGACAAGACAACAGGCGGATATGTGTCGGAGTGGAAATCAGTGCATTGTAAAGAGCAACATGATGTCATTGATCACAGGGACGACAGGATCGCATTCAGTGCATTTTTTGTTATTTACGCGTTGAATTTTGCGTGTGATCCTTGTAAGACACCTTGAAATGATCTGATTCATCATGAATTCATTGTTGCTTGATCCATTGCGTGCGACAAATACCGGTAAGCGGGACCAAGCGGGATCAAAAAAGGCGCGCAGATCACAAAAACACCGTTATCATACGGGGCTCAAGCTGGCCGTTTTGATGCTGTGCACGCTCCCATGACACGTGTCTCGGGATCCAATTGCTACTCAATGGACACTTGAAAGGTACCTGAGGGCTGGGATGTGTCGCAAGAATTCACAAATGATGTGATCGGCGTCCCATTTCCCCACCTTTTTGTTGTAAAGTGAGTGCAGGAACTCAAACCTTATTTCTCCTTTTTTTCTTCTTCTCTCTATTTCTTCTCATTACTTTTTCGTTTCTTTTCTTCGTTTCTTTTCTTCATGGTGCTGCCCAAAACCGGCACTCTTGTGGCAGAGGGCGCCTTTATTGACAAACAAGCGCTGACTATCGAGTTGGACGGCGACGGTGCGACGTCCCCGTTCTTTGCGGGCGACGCCATTCAAGGTACGAGCCCCTTTTAGGACTTTGACGCGCTTTGCTCATCGGCTATGTTGCTGTCACACGCATCATTTTGGCTATTTTGGCTATTTTGGTTGTTTTTCTAGGCAAAATTGTGGCGCCTGGTGCTGTGACCGCGGCGTCGCGCGTCGCGGTAGCGCTGTCGTGCACGTATCGCGACAGCGAGTCCAAGACGACGCTGTTCAAGCTGCTTGTGTCGCCCAGCCCCGTGATCCAGGCCAATGAGACGTCTGTCGGCTTTTGCCTGCCATTGCCATCGAATCTGCCCTGCACAATGAACGATTCGGTAAGATAAAACAAGGAAAAGGGGCATGAAACTGAGGGATAACGAGATTTACTCTTTGGTGTAGTCCTTGCCGGGCGCTGTGACGTACAAGATCAAGGCGATGCAGGAGGTGCCGTCCTTGCCCCTCTGTTTGCAGCCCAAGGCGTCGGTACCATTGACGATCCTCGACCACATCAGCAGCACGAGCAACGCCTACCAGTCGCCCATTAGCAATGAAAAGGAGATCAAATTCACAACAGACAAAGATCTCACTACCAAGGAGAAAAAGTGGACAAAAGGTGCGGCGCTGCCCGTGTCTGCCAAGCTCTCGCTGCCACATTCGTGCTTTCTTCCAGGTACAATCAGGAAAAAAAAGGATTGGGCCACCCTGTCTTTTTTTTTTTTTTTTCTTACAAATTTTGCTTTTCTCCATTAAAATAGGGCACAGCATACCCATTAGCTTGGTTGTTCAGCACGTGGTGCCTGTGAAGCACATGCAGGGCGTGCAATTGCACCTTGAGCGGCTCGTGGTTGTGCTGCGGCCTGGCGGGGAGCGGTCAATGGACAGCCAATTGGTGTCACATGCTACACTTCCCTTGATTTGTGACGTTGACGCGTCGCGCGCGTCGATCCACACGCGTCTTGCGGTACCCGAGGCCACGATCGCGTCGACATTGCATGCGAGTGCGCCCATGCAGGTGTCGTACCGTGTCCGAGTTGCGATTTCCGTGGATCCGTCGCAATTGGTAGAAGACGGCTGCTCGCCAGTGCGCAAGCGCGACCAGGTAAAGTCATGGGGCAAGCGGCTCGTGGTGCTGGCCAATGACGATGGCGACGATGGGGCGGTGCCTGCCAATGCGCTTTTTGGCAATGTGATTGACCTGGAGCTGCCCATTGTCATTGGTACGACGGAAAACGCGGCGCTACAACCGAACGATGACAATGACGACGAAAACGACAACGAAAAACATCAGCCTTATCGTGTCCATTCTGTCGTCACGCCATCAACGCATTTTTTGACTGAAAATTGGGATAAAAAGGATAAAAAGCAGCTGTTCTTCCTGGAAGATCGCTCGTCGGCGCACTCGCCGCCGCAATTGCCTGCGCGACCGCGATCGACACTTGGCTTGTCGCACCAGGCAAGCTCGCCTGCCCTGTTTGCCGTGGAAAAGCACTACAAGCCGCCACTGCCACCACGCTCCGTGACAGACCCATTTGCTCTGGCCAATTTGCAAGCATGGACTCTTGTCGAGCCGTCTGCACCAGATATCCACGACTTTGACACCAAATCTTAGCGATTAAAATCGAAAAAAAATGGCGCAAAATGGGTAAAAAAAAAAAAAAAAAAAAGGGGAGAATGGCAAATTGGCAAATGCTCGCCTTGGCGCTTGGATGAAACCTAGCATGAAAAAAGGCGGAGTCTATGGCGTTCCGCTCAGCCCAGTCCTCATTTGGGGAAAATAAAAGTCGCCTCGGCTTACACTTTCTCCTTGTTTCCCTCCTTTTTTTCTTTTATACCATTTCTTTTTTGTTTTTTTTTTATTTTTTTGCCCCTCTCGTTCTCTCTCTTTTTCTTTCGCCTGCTTTCTTTCTTTTTTTTCCATGTCACAAGACGCGCCCACACAAGACCATGCCTCTGAGGTGGACGAAAGTCAGAGTGCGGGGCACGGCAGCACGGGGTTTGCCTTGGCAGGCGACGACCTTGAGCAGCAGCAGCCTCTTCTTGGTCATGGCCAAGACAACGGGGACGACAATGACGACGACGGCGACGAACATGAGCGGACACATCGGATTCAAGCGTCTGCGACGCCGTCCATGATGTCGCGGTCGGCGTCGACCGAGAGCTTTGTGAGCACGCAATCTGCGCCGCCTCCGTACGAGCTTTACCCACCAGCCAGGACGTGGACGGGGCGGATATACAATTGGGTGCGGCAATTGCCCAGGTTTGCGACACACCAGGCGATTTATTTGCCGACAATGGGCAGCCGACGGCGGCGCCGGCGCAGGCACGCGCACACGCAACATTCACAAGGCGAGCAAGCGCCGTATAATCATCAGCCGCTGCCATCGACAGCGACATCGTCCTTGTCGTCCACATCCATCGATTCCATCGCGTCCAATGCGTACAGCTACTATCAGCAGTGGGTCACGCGCGTTCAAGCCTTGCCAAAGTACCCATTGCCGTCTTCCGTGGCCCGTTACAGGCCATTGCTCGTGTGCCTGTGCATCTTGGCCTTGTTGTTGTGCTCATTTTTGCTCTTTTGTGCCATCTTCTTTGCTCCCATGGACCTGCCGCCACCCGTCATCCCTGACCAGGTGCTTGTCCCGGGTTCTGCTGCACGCATCCTCACCCAAAACATCATCATGCGCCCGCCAGGCATCAAGAACAATTGGTCCGACTACAAGGACCAACGAATTGATTATTTGATCGAGCACATTTTCCCGCATTACGACATCATCTGCCTCCAAGAGGCCTTTGCCTTTGCGACGAGGCGCAAGGACAAGCTCATCAAGGAGGCGCGACTCCGTTATGGCTTCAATTACCACGTCGAATCGCCTCGAAAATACCCCTGGAACATTGGCATCGACGGCGGCCTCCTCATCCTCTCAAAGTACCCCATCCTTCAGGCCGATGTCATCCAGTACCCACGCGGCAAGCATAGCGACTGGTAAAAAGAGATAAAAAGAAAAAGAAAAAGAAAAAGAAAAAACGTGCTCTTTTTATTATTTTTTTAAAAAAATGGACTCATTTTTTCCCAATTCTTCAACTTAGGCTATCACTCAAGGGCGCGCTGCATGCCAAGATCCAAGTGAGCTCGTCGTCGTCTTTCCATCTGTATACCACGCACACGCAAGCGTCGTACGATTTGAACAACGTGATCAATCCGGACGACACACGCATCCGCTTGTCTCAATTTGCGCAATTGCACGAGTTCATTAGCGCGACGGCACGCGCCGACGACGCACCGATCATGGTGCTTGGTGATTTAAACGTGGACGCGGCGGTGCATCACGCGGATTTGCCGCCCACTCATCATTCCAAAGAGAGCTCCGTGCACTACACATGGATGACGCAGGTGCTCAAGGGCGTGGGCGTGCCTGCGCGCGAGGTTGGCGGCGACGAAGACGACAGTGACATCATTTACCAACACGACTGGCGACTGCTGGACCTCGTGGACAAGGTGTACGCCGAGTATGGCTATCACCCCGTGACATTTGGCGACATTGACATCCTCCAGGACCCCACGCGCCTCGTCCCCGGCGAAACCATCCTCACCGACCACGACCAGCTCATGACCATGCAGAGCATCGATCGCCTGTATTGGTCTGCGCGCAACACCACCGCATTGACCGTCATGCACGCCGTCGTCGAGCCAAACAAGGTCAGGGACAACAAGGACTTGTCCGACAATGACCGCGCCGCCATTGACTTTACCCAGATTTCAGGTAAGAAAAAAAAAAGGATGAGAAAGAGAGGAGAAAAAATGAAAAATAAAGGGGGAGACGGTGGCGGGAAAAGCGCGGGCTACGGCCCTTTTTGGCTCCATTCGTTGCAAAAATCTCACGATTTGCCCCTATTTGCCATTTTCGCAATGTAGATCACTATGGTCTCAAGTGTCAGTTGGCGCTCTCTTGATGCTCCAAGCCAAATTATCGGCCCCTCCAGTGGCGCGCCTCTTTGTACCATAGAATTCATTTGTTTCTCGCTCTCTTTTTATTTTCTATCTCTTCCCTTTTCTCTTGCTCGGAAGGGTTTCTTGTTCTTTTCGTCTCTCGTCGTCTTTCATTGGAAAATAAATCGCAGGTTGTCAAACTCTGAATGGAGGATCCCTGAATCTTCGCTGCTCGGCCATATGCGCCTGGATTAAAGTTGACCGCGGGCTGGCCGGGGCAAAAGGGAAATAAAATGTCCCCAAATTCGCCGAGAGACCCTTTTTGCCTTGTTTTGGCACTGATTGGGTGAAGCCAGAAAAAGCAATAGGTCCTTGCGCGAAAAAAAAAAAGATTATAAAAAGGGGCTAAGACGCAGAAAAAAATATAAAAAAAACTCACACAACACTCTTTTTCTTACATTTATCATGACTCAAACATTGACCATTACCAAGTACGAGGTGCTGGATGTGCGTTTCCCCACGTCCAAGCACTTGGACGGCTCGGACGCCATGAACAAGGACCCCGATTACTCTGCTGCCTATGTGATTTTGTACACGGATGGCGCCCTGGAGGGCCACGGCATGACGTTTACATGTGGTCGTGGCACCGAGGTGTGCTGCTCAGCAATTGAAGCGCTCGCATCCAAGTTTGTTGGCAAGACCCTTGCGGAATTGACACAAGATATGCGCGCCACGCACCAAATCTGCACGGGCGACTCTCAATTGCGCTGGATCGGTCCCGAAAAGGGCGCGATCCACCTTGCCACGGCCGCCGTCATCAATGCCGTGTGGGACTTGTGGGCCAAGCACGAGAAGAAGCCCCTCTGGAAGCTCATTACCGACATGACCCCGGAACAAGTCGTCGCCTGCATTGATTTCCGCTACATTACCGATGCCCTGACCCCTGACGAAGCCCTGGAAATCCTCAAGGCCAATGAGCCTACCAAACATGAGCGCGAAAAGATCATGCTCGAGCAGGGTTACCCCGCATACACCACTTCCGCTGGCTGGCTTGGTAAGTTCGTGAGAAAAAAAAAAGATGAAACGCGGTCGGACCCCGCTCGACGCTAGTTTGAGACTCACACGGACCGTTTTTTTTCTTCTTTTTTTTTTTTTTAACAGGCTACAGCGACGACAAGGTGCGTCGTTTGATCAAGGAGGCGCGTGAACAAGGTTTCAATGTGTTCAAGCAAAAGGTTGGCTCGGATCGCGAGCAAGATATCCGCCGTGCGCGTCTGATTCGTGAAGAAATTGGCGACGATGCAACGCTGATGGTTGATGCCAACCAGGTGTGGGATGTGCAAGAGGCCATTGACTGGATGAAGGATCTTTTGCCTTTCAAGCCCCTTTTCATCGAGGAGCCCACATCTCCCGATGATGTCTTGGGCCACGCGACGATCCGCAAGGCGCTGTACCCACACACCAAGGTGGCCACCGGCGAACACATCCAGAATCGCATCATCTTCAAGCAATTGTTCCAGGCCGGCGCCATCGACTATTGCCAGATTGACTCGTGCCGCGTTGGTGGTGTCAATGAAATCTTGTCTATTCTCCTCATGGCCAAAAAGTTCAATGTGCCTGTCGTCCCCCACGCCGGCGGCGTTGGTCTCTGCGAATACGTCCAGCATTTGTCGCTCATCGATTATATCCTCGTGTCCGCCACTCTCGAAGATCGCATGCTCGAATACGTTGACCACCTCCATGAGCACTTTTTGGAGCCTGTCATCATGAAGGATGGCCGCTATGTCGCGCCCCTCGCCCCCGGCTACAGCATTGAAATGAAGCGCGAGTCTCTGGATGCTTACACTTTCCCCACTGGCTCCCAACACCAGGTGTAAAAAAATCGCGCAAAAGATCAGCCATTTAGAATAAATTGTGTATTTTTATTGTTGAAATGACCGCAATTGGCCTGGGACAAGGCCCACGGAGGGAATAATCGCGTCTAAATAGCGGAAAAAAAGTGAAAAAGTGAGGGGGGGGGAAATCGAATAATGACAGCATTTGACAAGTCGCCTGGCTTTGATTTTGACCGGCAAGCGCAGCAAAGGTTGGCTTTTTCATGACGGAGACGATGTTGCGTAGTGGTGACAGAAATGATCAAGATTGAGGCGAGAGTGGGTGATTTTTTTTCTAACAAAAACGTGGAGCAGGGCTTTATCACAAAAAAAAGCCGAGGGTGGCCAGGGCAAGTTTTGTGCAAACAACGACAAAAGTGGAGGTGGCGAGGAACGGGGGGAATGGCGAGAAAATAAAACGTGGCGAGAAAATATAAAAAAAGTGGCGAGAAAGCAGGAAAAAAAGAGCCCCTTTTTTACAATTCCATGGTCTTTTGCTGGCCCAATTCCCATCGCCACTCGGGCTTGGTCATGGAGGCATCACGGTAGATGCGCTTGGCGAGGACACCTTGGTTCTCGAGGTTGTTCAAAATGCGCTTTTTCATGTGGCTCTTGGACACGAGCAATTGCTCGTACGCGGGAATGTGCTTGGCAAGCGCATTGGTCGTCATGGGGCCGTGCTGAGAGAGAAGGTGCTTAATGACTTTGCCGCCGGTGTTCATGGTGGAGGATATGTTGTGTGTTGAAGAAGAAAAAGAGGCAAAAGAGATGGTCAAGGGCCAGAAGCCCAAAAAAAAAAAGTGGCTTTTTCGGGCATTACCAAATTCGGCCGCGGCCTGCCAAAATCTGCATACATTTTTTGGTGGCCCCCTGGCTCTCGCCATCTGGGGTGGCAGATACACTTCTTTTTCTTGCTTTTTTCTCTTTTTCTTCCTTTACACCATGTTGCGTTCCGCTGCTCGCACCGGTCTCGCTCGCTTGGCGGCGACCACCAAGAACTCTGCTCGTCCCTCTTCGGCGTCGCTGTCGCGCGTGTTGGTAAGACACTCCCCGGGAAAAAAATGCCAAAAGAGGACACTTTCTCACTTTTTTTTTTTTTCGTTTCAAGAACACTGCTCGCCCTGGTTCGGCGTCTGCGGCGTCCCGCCAGCTGTGGCAGCCTGTGGCCCAATACTCGACGGACGCCACGTCCAGCAAGGACGACGAAAAGGAGGTTGTCACGGGCGAAGAGCAAGTCTACGAGTTTAAAACCGAAACCAAGCGCTTGCTCGATATCGTGGCCAACTCGCTGTACTCTGAAAAAGAGGTAAAAAAAAAAAGAGCGTTCCCCTTTTCACCACCAAGGCCTCACGCGTTTGGCCCCGCCCATTTTCTAGATCTTTGTGCGCGAATTGATTTCAAACGCGGCAGATGCGCTTGAAAAGCTGCGCCATTTGCAGGCGACGGAGAATGTGGACACGGGCAAGCCGCTCGAGATCCGCATTTCGCTTGACCAGGACAAGCGACAATTTGTGATTCAGGACCACGGCATTGGTATGACCCTCGACGAATTGAACGATCATCTCGGCACCATTGCGCGCTCCGGCTCCAAGAGCTTCCTCGACAAGCTGGACAAGGATGCCTCGGGCTCGCGCGAGAACATCATCGGCCAATTTGGTGTCGGCTTTTACTCGACGGTAAAATCTGGGTGATTTTTTTTTTCAAAATGGCCCTGTTTACTCATTTTTGTTGTTGTTTTGTGTTGATTAGTTTATGGTTGGCGAGCGCATCAAGGTGTACACAAAGTCGGCCAAGCCTGGTTCCAAGGGCTACTGCTGGACGACGGATGGCCAGGGCTCGTACAGCGTTGCCGAAGCCGACAATGTCGCTGTTGGCACCAAGATTGTCATTGAGCTGCGCGAGGACTGCAAGGCGTTTGCCACGCAATTGGAGGTGGATGCCATCATCAAAAAGTACTCAAAGTAAGTGTCAGGGAAGGAAAAAGGCAAGGGGGGAGACGACGCAAATGTGTTTCGCATTTTTTTAATTTTTTTTTCCACAGCTTTGTCGGTTTTCCCATTTATTTGAACGATGGCGAGGTGAACACGGTGGAGCCATTGTGGACAAAGAACAAGAATGAGGTTACTGCGGAGCAGCACAAGCAATTCTACAGATTTATCGCGAATGCATGGGACGATCCTCAATACACGATGCATTTCAAGACGGACGCGCCCATTTCGATCTCATCGGTGGTGTACGTGCCTGAGCGGCACATGGAGATGCTCGGCGAGCGCCAGGAGCCCGGTGTGTCGTTGTACTCGCGCAAAGTGCTGATCCAGCCCAAGTCGCGCGGCCTTTTGCCCGATTACTTGCGCTTTTTGAAGGGTGTGGTCGATTCCGAGGACATTCCGCTCAACGTGTCACGCGAGCTTCTCCAGGACAACATCCTGGCGCGCCTGCGCAATCTCATGACGTCGCGCGTGCTCAAATGGCTCGACTCGGAGGCCAAAAAGGACACGAAAAAGTACAACAACTTCTTTTTGGACTTTGGCCACTTCCTCAAGGAGGGTGCGTGCACGGACCACATGCACAAGCGCGACCTTGCCAAGCTGCTGCGCTTTGAGAGCTCGAAAACGACGTCTGGCGAGCTCACGAGCCTCGAGGATTACCAAGAGCGCAAAAAGGACAAGCAAGAGGCTATTTATTACCTGCTGACACCCAAGCGCCGCTATGCCGAGGAATCGCCCTACACGGAGATGTTCAAGACCAATGATGTTGAATTGTTGTACTTGTACGACACCGTCGACGAGTTTGTCGTGAACCACCTCAAGGAATTCCAGGGCATCAAGCTCATTGCCGCCGACTCGCCCGAGGCCGCCGCCGACCCACTCCTTCAGCAGCAGTCCGCCGACGCGTCGCAGGCGTCGCTCTCGGACGCGGATGCCAAGGAACTCGCGCAATGGATGGAAAAGACGCTCGGTGCCGACGCTGTCAAGCAAGTCGACGTGTCGCGCCGTCTGGCCACCTTCCCTGCCATCGGTAAGACCCTTCAAAAAATTGGGGAGGGGGGAATGCGCCATTAGACCCATCTTTTTCTCATCTTTTTCTCTCTTTTTCTCAGTTTTGGAGCACGAAAGCCCCGCGATGCGCAAGATGATGCAGATGATGCAGGGTTCGGCCAAGCTGGACGAGGTGCCTCCATCGCCGTCGCGTCTTGAAATCAACCCGGATCACGCCGTCATGCGCGGTCTGCATCAAATCCGCGACCAGGATCCTGAATTGGCCAAGATGGTCGCGGAACAGGTGTATGACAATGCGCTGTGTGCCGCCGGCGTCTTGGACGACCCTCGCTCCATGGTCCAGCGCCTTAATCGCTTGCTGGAGATCAGCATGAACAAGACCGTCGAGCAGGACAAGAAGGTGCAAGCTTAATTGGCATCTTTTTTCGCTCTTTTTTTTATTTTTTACTTCTCCACGCGCCGTGCATATCCCTTCTCCCCAATCCTCCAATCCTCCAATCCTCCAATAGACAATGTGAATACAAACTCAGTAAAAGTACATATCATATCCTTTTTATTTTAAAAAGATGCGTAATGTGTTTTTCACGTCGCGGACCCCGTTACAGCCGCTGATTCCGTGGGCGACGCCTGTGGCTGGCTGCTGCTGCTGCTGCTGCTATTGTCGTTCTTGTTGGCCTAGGATTTCAAAAAAAAAAAATGAATTTTATGACCAAATGAAGCGATTCAAAAGGCTTACCTGAGTGCCTGCTATGGAGCCTGGAGAATGGAAAAAAAAAAAAAGTAAGATACACGCCAGCCCACGATCTCGAGTTTTCTCGCCTCTTACCAATGATGACGGCCAGGATGATGATCACCGTAAGTGCAATGATGATTTTCCACTTGCAATCCTTCCACCACATTCGCTTGCGCACCTGATTGGCGCCTCGGCGGAATTGTGACGACGTCGCATTAAGATCCTCTGTAAAAGTGGATAAGGAATCAAATAAAATAAAAATTTTCCCTTTTTTACCTGTTTTGTTTTGTAAATCATCTAAGCGCTCGCCGCGATTCATGGCCTTGTCAATGTTTTGCTGCATGATATTGACGACATCGTCGACTTGCTGCTGCACGTGAGCAGTTTTGCTTCCACCGGGCTGCTGCGGCGAATTGGGAACATATGGATCGTATGGCGTGGACCTACAAGAAGCGTGGCAATGATGAGTGAGCATGTTTTTGGACGCATTGTCATCTCAATTCCTGCTTAAAGCTTACATGATGTGTTAAAAGAGAAAAAAGGGTGAAGAAAAAAAGAAACCCATTTGCCAAATTCCTTTGTCATTTTATTCATTCTGACGTTCGCATGGCATCACACTGGGCGTCTCACTGGCACAGGGGTGCCATTGTTGCAAATCCCCCGCTCTTGCATTGTGATTGGTGTCACCTGCCGGACCTCGGAGCTGCCTGGCGGACCAAAGTGTTTTTTTTTCTTTCCCAAAGGATCACGGTCATTTTTGCCTCTTCTCTTCCGTCCAAAAGGTTTTTTATTGTTTTGTCTTTTTTTTTTCTTGCCTTTTCATACATCACCTGTGGATCTAGTCATTGGTTTTTGTATAATACCCCTTCCCATTTCCTCTCTTTTTCTTTTCTTTTTGTATTTTATAACGTTGTCGACGTTTTTTCTTTCTTTTATATTAAATTTGGTTTGAAATTTTGTGGACCCTCCTCATCTCATGGAAGCCATTCGACAGTCATTTCACTCTGCGCTGGATGAATTGACGTTTAACAGCAAGCCGATAATCACGGCGCTGACGATTCGTGCCAAAGAAGGTCAAGCGGCCTCCAATGCCATTGTCCGGGAAATCGAGCAGCGCATCCGTATGGTAAGTCGATATTTGAATCCATTCAGAAAGGAGGTTTGGCATTTGGCAAAAGGAGGGAGGCGAGGGCCTGGGCTCGGTTGCTTCATCTTTTTAGGGTGTGCATGGCTAAGATGAGATAAAAAGAGACAGTGCGCGTTGCACACACAAGCATACACACAGACACCATGGACGCGACCTGGGTGCCATTTTGATGTGATCTTTTTGCATTGCCACGCCAGCAATTGCTCGTCAAATCGCCTTGACAGGCCCCCGGCGTGTGCATCCCTCTCTTTCTCTTCTTTTTCATCTCGACCTGCACACCCAAAAGCTGCATTGATGCCTGGTGTCTCTGTCTCTCTCTTCTATCTCTCTCGTGGTGTGAGTGTGTGTGCCTATGTGGCCTCTGTTGAACTTGCTTATATCAATAAAATGAATATACCCTTCAATCTTGGGATTGGATCTAGCCAGCCCCACCTCAACCTCCAACCAATTCCTCCTCCTTCCTTTACTATCTCTCTCTCTCCTCTCTCCTCTCCACCTCAAGGCAAATGGAATGGCTGACACCCCTCTCTCTCTTTCTTTTTTTTTTTCTTTTAAACTGTAGAATTCCCCTGACCAGAAGCTGCCCATCTTGTACCTGATTGACTCGATATGCAAAAACGTGGGCGGGATGTACATTACACATTTCTCGCGCAACATTGTGTCCGTGTTTATTGATTCGTATGCGCTTGTGGATGCCGGCACGCAAAAGAGCTTTGAGCGCCTGTTGCACACGTGGAAGAACGGCATGCCCAACGGCGGGCCCGTTTTTGCACGCCACATCATCGAGTCCATGGAGCGCTCCGTCACGTACATCAGACAAAAGAATGGCCGGCCGCCACTCCAGCCACCACCACCCACCAATGCGCCCATGGTGCCATCCCCACAATCCATGCCACGCCAACCGATGGCGCCGCAGCAACAACAGCAGCTACAACACCATCAGCAGCAGCAGCAACACCAAACACAGCAGCAGCAGCCCATCGTCAGCCGCGACCCGCGTCAAAGGCATGCCGCCGACCCCGCCACGGGCACACCACCACCCAAAATGATGCCGCCACAGCCCGTCCCTTTCATGGGCCAGGTAATTTACAACAAAAGCACGATCTTGAAGGGCCAAATACTCACCATTTTTATGTGATTGTCTTTTTTTTTTTTTTTTTGTTTGTTTGCAGATTTTCCAGCCGATACCGTCGACGCCGCCTAATACATCCATGCCGCCGCAGCAGGCCCCTGCGCCACCCGCCGCGTTTAGCCCATCACCCGTGGATACCAATGCGCTGCTTGCATCGCTTATGTCCAAGGGCATCATTGGCCAGTCACCACTTGCCGCTGCGCTCGCCACAGCGTCGCCGCCCAACGCCTCCGGCAGCCCTTCCGCAACGCTGCGTGTCATTGTAAAGCTGGACAGCAAGGATCTGCAGCGGACGCGTCCCAATGCCGTCGAGTGCCTTTACGCGGATTTGCCACTAAAGTGCAAGCAATGTGGCATCCGTTACCCCGACACACACGACGGCGAAACGAGGATGGACGCGCATCTGGATTCGCACTTTCGGCAGAATCGGCGCATGAAGGATCGTGGCAAGCGCGGTCTGTCACGGTCGTGGTTTGTGTCGGTCGATGACTGGATCGAGGGCGCCGAGGGCCAGGTGGCGCACCAGCAGATGCCCGTCTTCATGTCCGACAAGCATGACGGCGCCACGGACGACGACCGCGCGCAAAAATCCGATCCGCTCGCCGACAAGCTGGCGCTCGAGGAGTGCATGGTCGTCAAACCTGCCAACGACGCCGACCGTGTGCCCTGCCCCATTTGCGGCGAACCCTTTGTCGACGTGTGGAACGACGAGCAGGAAGAATGGATGTACAAAAACTCGGTCCTCGTCGACGGAAAGGTAAAAAAAAAAGACCAAAAAAAAAGTGTGCACGCGTGCGCGTCGCCTCCAATGACCCAAAGCTCACGCGCTTTATTTTTTTAGATTTACCACGCGACATGCCGCGCCGACGTTGACAATAGCAACGGCCCACCAAAAGTCTCCACCCCACAGAAACGCAAACTCGATACCGACAGCGACAGCATCCTTGCCAAGGTGGCCAAAACATAACCTTTTTTTTTATTTTTGTCTCTTTCTTCCCCACCCCATACTCCTCCTCGGTTTACTCCCCCCACCTCGATAAATTAATAAAATGACCCACTTTTGTGCAGAATCAGAATCATCAATGCTCAGAAATGCCGATTTTTCGAGACACGATACAATATCATACTGTAGCATCATATGATACAGTACCACCGTATCATACTGCTGTTTTTTTGCAATTTGTGGAGCCTCTCGCCATTGCCGTCCAGTCACACGCTCACACCTCACACGTGCACATAATTGCAAAAACGAGTACTGTATCATGCTGTAGGCGGTACACATTTGCCTGTCAAAGACGAAAAGGTGTGTTTTCCGGACTTTACCGGCGTGTTGTGCCTCCAGAAATTTTTTTACAGCCTAGCTGCCCGCTGTTGAAACACGTGTCGCGGGATGAGCTGTCGGTCTGAACACTGGATGGGTCCACCCGATTTTTTTTGGCCTCGCAAATTCCAAAAAACTCAAATTTGTTCTATTTTGCATTGATCTCGCCATCTGTTTGGACGACCCTGTTCAAAAACAGCGGCATTGGAATCAACGCAAAATTTGCAACAAAAAAGTTCAAACCCCCCAAAGCGCTACCGGTACTGTATCTACGACCACTTTTTAAAAATTCAGGGGTCACTCAGGGGTCAGGGGTCACACATTTGAAAGTCAGAAAATGCCAAACTTGGGAAAATTCGAACTCCGAGCGATCAATGCATCCCAAACAGGTAACTCCGACGATTCGCTATTGGCAGACAAAAATGACAGGTCGCCCCAGCTTAAGAAAAAAGGACAAAGAGTGACGCATGAACGGCGATCGACTGAGAAAATTGCCTGCTTTGGGCATTTTTTTTGCAAAATTTACAGTAACGTTTGAGAGTTCCAAATTTAGTGCGTGGATTGCATGGAATTTTTATTTTTTATTTTTTTTATTTTTTTATGATATGTTGTGTCAAATTTGGCATTGATCTGGATGATGCGCAGCAGATCAGACCTGCATTTACAGTAAGCTCACGACGAGTTGCATATGGTACACGCTCTGACGTGTGATGCCTGACATCTAATTCGCCTCATAGCCTATTTCCATAGCCTATTTAAACGTCTCTTTCCCCTCTATTTTCCCTTTCTTTTCTCTCTCTCTCACTTTTGACATACAGTAAAAGCCTACCTTTAGTCCTATCATTTGTCCTTTTCATTCACAGGTCGCAAGAAGGAAATGGTGATTAAAGACAAATTTTAGAAAATGGAATTTTTTGCTCAGTTTTGGTCGCGCGCCGGTGAAACTGTAGAGAGCTCATTCGACAGATAGAGAATCGCATGATGCGCCTTTTGTCACAGAAGCACGCTGTGGGTTTGCTTTGCACATTGCCGAGCAAAATGGGATTGAAATCGTTGATCGCGTGTCGCAAGTGTAGAAATATCACGCATCAACTTTGTGGGCAGAGACAAAATGATTCCCAAACACGTATCTTTCCGCGCGTGCAAGTTTCAGCGCGATCGAGGCACAATTTAGCGCGTCATACTGTAGCGGAAAACGTGAATTTAAAGATAAATGTTGATTTTCTCGCCAACGGCTCGATCGACCCCCAATTTTTACGACTGTTCTGAAAAGAGAAAGGCCAAAATGCTTAGATGGCAAAGTTTCAACGGGCTGCAGTCACTTGACGACGCGCCATGTCAATTCGGAAAATCGTGCTTTTTTCACCGATTTTCCAAGCATCCAAGGGACACAGTCGATCATTTTCAAGCGGTGAATTTTTTGTCCTCAGATCACCGTGCCATTCAACCACATGGTGCATCGTGCCTGTTTTCCAATAGAAATGATATAAAAACTCGGGGTCCGCCACCTGGGTTTGGAGGAAAAATCGAAAAACCTCGGTTTGACATACAGTACAACGTTGATTTTCGCCCATAGGCCATCTCGACGAAGATTTGCTGCAGTGCGCTTGAATGCACACCACCGAAAAGAGCACCCATGATCTATGATAAAACGCGTTCTGGAGACGCTGACACGTCCGCAAAGGCGAGCCTTATGATATGATGGGCTGGATTTGTGTGTGCGATTTTTCGCGCTACATTGGTCATAATACCGACTCGCTGCGCGCAGCATATTCATGCGCCAAGAGCGTGTCATACCGATGGGTATGATACATCAGTGCGACTCTGGGGTGCGTTTTGCCGGCGTTAGTCGCCTTTAAAATATGATACCGTATGAGCTAAAATTGCCCGTTGCTCGACAATAATGTGCAGATAAATCCTCGCCTTTTTGCCATTTCTCCGGGTTTCCATCCCCCTTGACTCTTGTGTGTGAGTTGGGCTTGACACTGCGGACCCTGATTTCCGATTTTCGATTAGGGCACCTGCGGTCAGGGCTTGGATAATACCGCGCAAAATCGGTGTCCAGAAACCGCGTAAAAGTGGTGCCAATTGAAGCACTGGCCTCCTGTTGATTAGTATCATAAAACCGGGATTATCAAATAAGAATGAGCATTCGGTGGGATGTATGATGGTTTTATTTTGTTATTTTGTCTGTTTTGGCGCCATCTCATGCAAAGGGGTCTATTTACAAGTTTCAATGGAGGAAGGGGGGAGGAGATATTGATTAAAATTATGCTACAGGTAGACACGTCGCAGGTCGGCGGGCGCAGTGATCTTTTGGCACTGAGGACACAATTTCTTGGAACTCAGGGTTTGCATCCAGCATTTTTCACAGTGGACATGCCAGCACACGACGGACGCCACGGGCTTTGTGTATGGCTCCAGGCAGATCAGGCACCGTTGCACACTCTTTGTTGCCATTTCCTGCTCAAAAGAAAAAAAAAAAGTGGGTCAATGTCGTTATTTTTTTCTTTTGGCATCCGCGTCTTTGTTGTCTGGATTTTTTTTTTTTTTTTTTTTACCAATTGGTGTATGCGTGCTCTGAGTGCGTCCATGACGAGGTTGCCTGTGGGCGGGTATGGGTTGGGTGCGGAAGTGGAAGAAGAGGCGCCGGGCATGTCGCCGTCATCGTCGATGGAGAGTTCGGCGTCGTCATCGTCGTCATCGTCAATATGGATATCCTGTTCTGTGTACTGGGCCTGGCCGTACGCATTGTCGTCGTCCTCGATGTCCAGATCCTCGTCAATGTCGACGTCTTCTTCCTTTTTGGTCGTGGCGAACCCGGCGCCGCGGTAGCCGCCTTCCATCATGGCCGATGCGCGCACGCGCACCTCGCCGTCCCACTCGTACACGTCCCAAGCACCCGGCTGTGGCGCGGGCGATGCTGTTTCCAGTGATGGTTGTGATTGTGGTGTTGTGGTCTGGCGTGCAAAAGACGAAGATGGATCGTTCATGTTTTCTAAACAGTGGTCAATGTGTGCATTGATGGCGTCCGAGTCGCCAAAGAGCACCTGGTTGCACACAAAGCACGTTTGCTCGCCTTGCTGGCTAAAGATAGCTGCAGTAAAAAAAAAAAGGAATTGAGTCTTTTGCAAGTTTACACGCGTGGTTTTTTTTCTTTTTTTCGCTTACCTTGATCGATCTCCTGTTGCTGGCCGGCGCTGTTTCGTGCTGGCGCGTCGAGGTGCTTGAGAACATTGGATCGGCGCTTGGCATTTTGCTTGATGGTATCGAGGCGTTCTTCGTAGACAGACCCTGGGCGCTTGCGCTTCTTTTCCATGTGCTGGCGTGCTGCGACCGCCGCGCCGCGCTTACCATTCCTGGCAAAACGAATAAACAAAAAACGTGAGCGGCGCGTGTTTTTTTTTATTTTGAGCGTGCGTGTCGTACGTTTTGCTTAGTGGGTCAGTGTACGCGTTTGACGTTGGGTCGTTTAGGCGCGCAACTTCATAGTCGTAGTGTGCTTGCTGGTGCTTTGGCGGGATCCGTTGCAGGCATATCGGGCACTTTGGCGCACTCTTGCTCACTAGGAGAGAGAAACGAGGGGATCAGACGCGACTGGAACGTAATAAAAGTGAAAAAAAATGACGTTACCACCGCTTGTTTCGGCAAGCGACGACAATTCGCGCGTGGCAATACGTATGCGCGGTCGTTTGGCACTGGTGAGGGTGTACAAAAAAAGAAATAAAGCAATTGAGTGTGAGAGATTCCTAATTAAAAATGGCATAATGGCGAATTGCTCGGTCGTACGCGTCCGGGGCCTTGGCTTGTGAATTGATGGCAGTATCTTGCGTGTCGCTCATTCAAGCCGCGTGTCGTAGGTGGCCGTGGGGGCAATTTTGAAGATGGATTGATAGACACGGATGAGATTTCCTAAGCGCAATGGTCAAATAAAGCAAAAAGATCCGTGTGCGCCGCATTGGCGAGGGCCGGGCGATCGCATGCCCCGCTTGTCCGACAGGGTCCGGTGCTCGCCATTACCCTTCAGCGCCCGCCCTTTTCCCCGCGGCCGTGGTCTTACCTCTTTTGGTTCACCAATTCCAGCGGGATGTTTGCATCACCCAAATGAAGCTGCGCGTTGCACATCACCTTTTTTTCATCTCACACCTACCGAATCAGTTCAATCCAAGGTGACGCGGGTCAATTTCATTACAGAAATAACCGGTGAACCTTGTGCGACGCCTTGTTTTAATTAAAACGACGGATTGGCCAGCTTTTCTGTAAGCTAGGCTTATTTGGTAATTCAGCACGCATGTTGGAAAGCACGAATCCCTCTTTCCAGCACTCTAGTGTCCTTTACAAGCGGATACTCAAGGTTACAAGGGAGGAGGGAAAAAGGAGGAAATAAAAAAAGAGGTTACCATTGAACGAGCGTGCACATTCTACTTTCACGGCCGCCTTTCCCCCAAGATGCACCTCGTTTTTTTTTTCTTTAATGCGTGATTCAAGTGATAGCCATCATCACGGCCCATGACACGATCTCATCGACACGAGCCAAAATGACAAAATTAAGCTCTTGGCTCATCCTTTTTCATTTTTCATTTTTAGATGTCGACAAGCACATTGTGTCACCCATTTTCCGCGATTGATTTTCGGGTTTGGATGCCCTGTTTCTGATCAGCCTCACAATTGATTGTCCTTTTTTTTTTTCATTTCCATTATCCACTTATTTTTTAACCTCTTTTTTTCTCTTTCTTCTTTCCTTTACGCATTCCTTCGCCCAATTTTGTCATTCATTTGATTCCCCTCTACATTCCTTGATCCTCCTACTCTTTACCATCCTCCTTTCATCCTATCCTAATACGAGCCTTTCCCCTCCTTTTTTTTATTTTCTGAATGGCCACCCACATGTCGATCAAATCACCCACCTTTTTGTGCTTGATCTTGTGTCTGTGCCTGTTGTTGGCGTCATCCACCCATGCAGCCGCAGGTAAAATAGCAACACGATAAAACAAAAAAAAAAGGGCAAATGAAAATGTCATCCCGACGACATCCCATCAGTTCGTCGTGCTGTCGTTTTCTCCTTCGTTTCCATCCACCTTTGATTGTCCCCACACCCCCCTCCCCTGTGCCCTTGTTCAAGAAAGACTCATTTCATTGTGTTACTCTAGTGAATTTGGACAAGAGCCCTCAATTGGTGCGTCGCGCAGGGTCAGGTAAGCTTGCTTTTGCCTCTTTTGCCTCTTTTTTTTCTCGTTTTTATTCATTTCCCCCCCTTTTCCACGTTTTTAGGCGTCCTTGGCAATCTTATCAACGACAGCCCTACTGCTGACGCTGCTGGCAGTGATGCGTCGCCGACCAATGATAGTGGATCCAAGGCCACGGATGTGGCGACGCACGACAATGGTCCCACGGACGCGCCGACCAAAGACAGTGGCAATGGCGCGTCTCCCACTCAAGGCAAAGGCGGCGATGCGACCCCTACGCAAGACAAGGGCGGCAACGCGACGAATTCGCCTACGGATTCGCCAAAGGCGACGGATTCTCCCACCGACGCGGCTACACATGGCCATTCGCCCACGGATTCGCCCACAGACAAGGCGACTGGTTCGCCCACAGACAAGGCGACCGATTCGCCCACCGACGCGGCTACACATGGCCATTCGCCCACGGATTCGCCCACAGACAAGGCGACTGACTCGCCTACGGACAAGGCGACTGATTCGCCCACGGATAAGGCAACCGATTCGCCCACGGATTCGCCCACTGACAAGCCCACGCATGGTCCATCCGCGACGGATTCGCCTAGCGATTCGGCTACCGAGACGCCCACGCCCAAGGACACGCCTACGAACACGCCTACGGACACGCCCACGGATTCGCACCATCACACGCCCACGGAGGCGCCCACAGATACGCCCACTGACTCGATTTCAAGCACGCCGACGGATTCGCCAACGGATTCCCTCTCCAGCACGCCCACCGACTCGATGTCAAGCACGCCCACGGAGTCGCCGACGGATTCCTTGTCAAGCACGCCCACAGACACGCCCACGCCCACGGATTCCATGTCCAGCTCGTTTTCGACCACGGATTCCATGTCCACGACGGAAGAATCGACCACGGTGGTGCCCGTGCCCACGTCGTCGTCGTCGTCCACGACCATGTCCTGGGAGTCGTCGACATCCGACACCAGCTCTTCATCGGAGGTAACCACGTCCGAGGCGTCCTCCACGACGGAAATGCCCACAACCACGTCGGAACAGCCCACAACGACCACGACCGAGTCGTCCGTGTCCGCAGCGGCCATCATCCCGACATCTAGCACCACCACGCAGGAATTGACGTCGTCCGCGTCATCGCAACAAGAGCAAACAACGACGCAACAAGTGTCTTCGTCGGCCGTGGAGCCCACATCTATGGATCACTCGACGTATTCGACGCCATCGTTCTCAACGACGATCACTTCCACGCCGTCATTCTCCATCACGTCGTCGACGGCCGTGCCATCGCTGGTGTTGGGCACAAATCAATGCAAAGATGATCCAATGGCGTCCAATGGGTATTGCCCGAACAATTACTATTGTAATGCGGCATTGGCCAAGTGTATTGCTCTTGAAAACAATGGCAGCCAATGCTACGAAGACTTCCAATGCTTGTCGTCATACTGCGGCACGGGTGGCACATGCCAAGATCAGCAATCCAAGAATAATGTCACGACCATGAGCGGTGGCCAAATTGCAGGCATCACTGTTGGTTGTGTTGCCGGCGGTGTGGCTCTTGTTGTTGCCTTTTTGCTCTGGCAGCGTCGCAATCGACGCTTGCACCTGCGCGCCGCGCGTTTCAAGGAGCACGATATGTTGGAAACGCCGGATTTCACGGATCATCGCCAGTCAAAGTACAATTTCCTCACACAGGCGTTGCATCCGAGCCAGCAAGATCTTGCAGAAACTCAGCACGGCACAAATGACATTGATGATGCTCAATTCTATGGTAGCGTGGACCACACGCACCCGCAATCCATGCTTTCCTCCTCTTCCACGCATGACCCGTACCAGGCCGTGGCCGCCCCTGCCGCCGGAACAGCAGCAGCAGCAGGCGTGCTCAGCCAGCCCATGTACAATCAAAGCAGGGTCAGCAGCCAAGTGTACCAGCCGCAGCTGCTTGCCGCTGCCGCTGCCAATGGCTCCGACACGGACCTGGACAGCAAGCATGAATACAATCCCTTCCGCCACAATGACAATGCAAGCCAGGCGTCAGGCTCGTCCAAGAATTATACCTATTTTTAGGCTCCTCTTTTTACTCTTTTTTTTCCCTTTCCATGGATGATCCTCTTCCCACTTTTTTTTTCCACCGTCTTTTTTTATTTTTTTTGCCCATTGTCCCCCTCCTTTTTGCGTTTTTTTTTTTTATTCTTCTGCTCCGCACCATCCATCGTCCCCTATTTATTGTTTTTTATTGCCTGTAATATTATGTATAAAAGGAAAATCTGTTTGGGACCCTTTTTTTCGCCCCAGTAACCATTTTTTTTTTTTTTTTTGCAAATTGAGGTGTGCGTGTGTTTTTTTGATCCATCACAAAAAAAGGAAAGTCGTACACATCAATTGGCCATTTCATGTCGGGGGGTCAATCACAGAGCGAAAAATAAAAAAAGGGCTTTTCCTCTTTTCTCTTGTTCTTTTTCTTGGCTTTCCCTTTTGTGTGTCTCATTTTTCTTCTTCTTTTCGTCTTCCCTCCCCCTTTTTTTGTCCTTCTTGTCCAGCCCCGGCCCAAGCTTCGTCTATATCACTCGCTTTCCTCCTCCACCACCCACCCACCTCCACCCTTTTTTCTTCTTTTTCTCCAAAAAAGTGCGTTTGCTAGGTCTCCCTCTCACTCCAGTCTCTCAAACAACTTGCACGCACGCCTCGCCTTCGTCTCTCTGCTCCTCCACACGGTCAAAAAGCGAAAAAGACCCTGTTTTCTCTAGTTTTACATGTCCGACCACAACTCCACGCTACCAATAACACCAGAAGTGCTTGACACGCACGGTGCGCTTTACAAAGGCATAGGTGTCACGCTTGCCGTACTCAGTGGTAAGTTTGGCGAGATGGAACAACGACCGGCCGACTGACCCCCCCCTTTTTTTTAAGGCGTCTTTATTGGCAGCAGCTTTGTCTTTAAGAAAAAGGGCCTGCTCGACTCCAATGCCCGCTCAGGTAACGCAGAGAGGATAGACACGCTGAGCTGAGCAATAGCAAAAAGGCACGGCGCACCCGTGGACAGGCGGGCCAATGCGCCGAAACAGAGCGAAAAGAACCAAAAAAGTGCAAAAAGCGGGAACCAGGTCGCCTGACGACCCTTGTTTTTTTGTTTTTTTTTTTATCCTTAGGTGACGCGGCCGGTGAAGGCTACGGCTACCTGAAATCGCCCATGTGGTGGACAGGCATGATCCTTAGTAAGTTTAGCCGCTCGTGGGCAAAAAAAGGCACTTTTGAGCTAAGCATCCTCTTGTTACAGTGGTTGTCGGCGAAGGCTGCAATTTCGTGGCCTATGCCTTTGGTCCTGCGATTATGATTACACCCTTGGGCGCCATCTCGGTCGTCATCAGGTAAAAAAAAAAAAAAAAAAGGAACGAGAATCCGAGAAAAGCGAGCAAATGGCTCATTTTTTGTTATTATTATTTTTTTTAAAAGTGCTGTGCTGTCGTCCATCTTTTTGAAAGAGGGGCTGACGTTCCAAGGCAAGATTGGGTGTGTACAATGCGTTTTAGGTGCGATCATCATTGTGTTACACGCGCCTGAGGAAGGCGCGGCTGACAACTCAATTGCGACGTTCCGGACACTCATGCTGTCTGGGGGCTTCATGACGTACTCTGTGATTGCTGTGGGCGTGTCACTGTTCCTGGTGTACTACTGCGGTCCACGCTGGGGCAACAAAAACATGCTTGTGTACATCACCATTTGCTCGTTGATTGGATCTTTGTCTGTGGTGTTTACACAGGGCATTGGCGGCACGATTGTCCATTCGCTGGCGGTGGAGAATCAATTCAACGACTGGTTTGTCTACCTGGTGCTTGCACTGACCATTGTCACGCTCATGGTCGAGATTGTTTACCTGAACAAGGCGCTCAATATCTTCAACACGGCCATTGTCACGCCAACCTACTACGTCATCTTCACCACGCTCACCATCATCAGTGCCACTGTGTTTTATCGCGGGTTTGACGCTTCGGGCACCGACGTGACCAGCTGCGTCTTTGGCTTTTTGATCATTGTCAGCGGTATTTCGCTTTTGCACCACTCGCGGTCGCAGCCGCAGGATCACCAGCCCCTTGACGGCCGTGGCAGCCTCGGCAGCCTCGAGGGCGGCAGCAGACCGCGTCGCCCCAGCCTCATGCACCTGTTTGAAAACGAGAAATACCTGGATGACGACGATGACGACGATGATGAGGCCGGCCCTGCTGATTTGTTCCCCAAGCCGCTGACCGGCGTGTCCCATTACGCGTCGTCGTCGCGCCGCTCGCTGTCCATGCGCCGCGCCAACCAAAATTCCATGGACCGCGGAGAAAGCATCGAATTGGTTCCTGCACCACATCCCTATGGCGACGCGATCCACATGGAACCCGTGAAAAAGAACAAACAAAAAGGTAAAAAAATGATGGAATTGGCAAGGGCATGGACATTTAATGGAAAGATCCATGAATGGGCGCAGACGCGGACGAAAAAAAAAAGTTTAACTGACACGCCCTATTTTAGATTTCTTGTCGCACCATGACGACGATCAAGAAAACCATGTGCTGTTTGATGCATCCAATGGCATGACCAATGGGTCGCCGCGGCAAAACGGACACAGCCGCCGCGCACAGGATCAAATCGACCCCCTTTCATCCTATAGAAACGGATTGAACAAATCGGATGGTGACGACACCAATGGCCTGATGGAAGGCTGGGATGACGAGTAGATTTTTTTTTTTTTTTTTTTTTTTTTTTGCTGTCTCCCCAATTCATTGTCCCTCCCCTCTCATTCCCCCTCCTTTTTTTTTTTTTTTTATTTCATGTACCATACTTTTTTACTCTCTTTTGTTCTCCTTTCCTTTTTTTTTATATCGCTCATGCTTGCCCTCCGTTGTTGTTTTGCCTGCATCCACATAGTTGACCAAATAAAGCGTTCTTTTTTTTTTTATATCACATAATTAGTTTGGTACAATCATTAAGGCTAGAAAAATAGGAAAAAAATGGAAAAATGGGCGAAATTGGAGGAGATTTGTGTGTATGTGGAGCAAAGGGGAAAAGGAGGGGGGAATCTACGACAAATAAATTTAGCCGATGACGGTCTGAAGCGCAGTAAAGATGGTGCTAGCATCCTGCTGGCGCTCGGCGAACACCTGGTACGACGAGCCATCCTTGTTGCAAATCACAAACGCATTGGACAAGAACGCGTCCACCTCTGGGTCGGCCCAGCGCAGGGCCACCGTGCCGGTCAAATCCACAACCGTCAATGGTTGCGAAGCCTGTACAAAAAAGAAATAAAAGAGCACGAAATCGGCGCGTCAGTTCTGGTTTTTTTTTATTTTACACGTCGGCATGCCAAGGGTGACTTACAAGTTGGTCAGCATAAAGAGACAGCGATTTGCCACGAATCGTGAAGAAGCGACGATGCCAAAACTAGAGAAATGCACGAAAAAGCAAAAAAGTATAAAAAAACGCGTTGAGTTTCTCTTTCTTTTTGAAATGAAGCGTGTATTTTTTTTTTTACCGGGCTGAGGTGCGATTGAATGTTGGCCACGCCTTGAATGAGCACCTAAGAGGAGAGAAATGGTGCGTCAAAGGAGGAATCAATTGGTTTTTTTATGGCTTTCTTACGTCTTTTGTCTTTTCAGCCTGGCGCATTTGCTGCTGAAGCTTGCGCTTTTGCTCGTCCTCGGCCTGTTTCTTGAGCTGCTCGATGCGCTTTTGGTCCTTGACGCGCTTTTCTTCCTCTAGGCGGCTTTGTTCCTCGGCACGGCGCTTTTCCTCGGCGACGCGCTTCTTTTCCTCATCTGCACGTTTTCTGGCCTCGGCTTCTTGCTGAAGACGGCGCTGCTCGACCAATTCTTGCTCACGGCGCTGTCGCTCGGCCTCTTCTTGTTGCTTTCGCACTCGCTCGGCTTCTTCTTGCTGCTTTTGCGCGCGATCGGCCTCTTCTTGTTGCTTTCGGACGCGGTCAGCTTCTTCTTGTTGCTTTCGAGCGTGTTCGGCTTCTTCTTGCTGCTGACGAGCGCGTTCGGCTTCCGCGGCGCGCTTTTGCTCGTCGGCGACGCGCTTTTTCTCCTCGGCGACGCGCTTTTGCTCCAGTGCGACGCGCTTTTCTTCCTCTGCGGCGCGTCTTTGCTCGTCCGCGATGCGCTTTTGCTCCGCAGCGGCGCGTTCTTCATCCTCGCGGCGTTTCTTTTCTTCCTCGATGCGCTTTTGTTCGTCGGCGGCGCGTTTCTTGTTCTCCTCGTCGACGCGTCGCTGTTCTTCGAGGCGCGCGAGCTCGTCCTGGCGTTTCTGGTCCTCGATGCGCTGGTGTTCGAGACGCACGCGTTCGAGGCGCTCCTGCTCGTCGGCTGACATTTGGTCGTTCATTGTCAGGTGTTCCTGCGCTTCTTCAAACGTGTCGACATACGAAGCTGGCGACGATGGCATCGACGGGATGTTTTCTTGCTGTTGCAGCGATTGACGCTTCGCCTGCAGCGAGTTGCGTTTGCGCTCCGACAGCGATGGCGGACGTGAGCGGTTCGGCACCTGGTTCTCGCCCAGCTTGAGGCGTGTGCGCACGTTCAAATCGCTCAAATCTGACAAAGACGATGCCGTCAGCGACGCGTGATGCACTTGCAACAGTGCCGCCACCGACCGACTATGAACAAGCGTACGTGCTAATTGAAAAAAAGGAGAAAAAAAAGCGCCCATTTAGATGCATGAAAAACCCGTCATCGTGAACAAAATTTCACACAAAACGCCCATTTTCTATTTTTTTTTTTTTTTTTTTCGCATTGATTGACCCCTGGTTTTTTTTTTTTTTTTTTTCGTGTATTCGTCGTCGTCCTACCTCGTCGAACACCACTAAATCAATGAGGGGAAAAAAAAGGGGAGAGAAAAAAAAAACCAAGGAGGTGAGTTTCCCCGGAAAAAGGTGGCCATTTTCAATCGTTTTGACGCGTTTACCTGACTTTATCGGGCACGTAAGAGATCAAAATGAATCGGTCTTCGACGCGCACATAGCCAAAGAGGATTTCCTCCGTAAGCTTGGTGCGGAATTCGCTGTAAAAGGCACGAGTGAGCGCGACGCGTCCAATTTTTGAGTAAATTTCCCTTTTTTCTTTTTTGTTTTTGTACCCGAGTCCTTGGCTGCCGCTTTCATAAAGAGAGATCACATCGCGAGAGTCATTGTAGCCAAGTATCATCCTGGGCAAAAGAAAAAAAAAGTAGAAAAAAGGGGGCAGAAATTAACAAAAAGGGCAAAAGATAGGCAAAAGGCGGTCTTTTACCAGTCGGTGGCCGCGCCGTCGACGATATCCTGGTATGTCTGCGTGATACGTGGGTCAGAGAGATCACACATGGCAAAGATGAAGGGAGCGAAAAAGTGAAAAGAGGGGCAAAGAAAGCGGTTGCTAGGTTCAATCGTCCCCCATGGTCGCACAAGGCGACAGGATGAAATGAAAAAGACATGGCGGATGAATCTAAATTGTTCAGATGCCCTCTTTTGATTGGCCGCGCATTTGCGCGTCCTTGCCCCGCCGTTCCCCGTACCTGGTGTTCCGTCTTTTTCACTATAAAGGTTCTCAAAACGCGTGATTCACGCCCACTGTTTTTATTTTTTTTCCTGCCATTTTCATGATACGTTCCACAATAGTCCTCTTTATTTGATAAAAAAGAGGATACAGCATGCAAAAAAAGAAAAGAAGCCGGCCAAAAGATAAAAAAAACGAGAAGAAATGGACGAAATGAGGTGAATTGGCTAGTAAAAAAAAGTCAATCATGAAGAAAGGGGAATACTACAGTAAGCCGCTGACGAGCCCGCGTGTGATGTGCCAATGGCTCGGGCCGTCAATGCTGAGCCCATTGGGGGTCTGTCAATTTTATAATTTTTTTTTTCTGGTGTTTTCCCCGCACAAAATTGGAAGCTATATTTTGCTGTGGGTCCCCCCGTGCACCTGTGGCCCCTGTGGCATGCAATGAGTGGAAATTGGCCATGCAAAGCCAAGGACAGGTGATCGATCATGGCCTTGCCAATGATGAAACTTTGCACCAACACCCTGGATCCCTTTTTGTTTTTCCGTGAATGAATGTTTCTGTTTTCATGTCGTTGTGACGGGTCAATAGCTAGCGTGAATGGCTGGGGGGCCACATGAAAAAAAAAGTGGATGATCTGCATCATAGTGCGGGCGGTGCACCCGCCCTTTTTCGCTGGTGCGACAAAAGACAGATATTGGACGACAAATCTGATAGGCGAGCCGGGTGGATTTCACCGGGCCGACCAGGCCCGAACAAGAAATAAAAATCAGATGTAAAAAAAAGGGGTGCCGCTTCTTTTTTCTTTGTTTCTATTTTTTTTCTCTCTCTTTTTTAATCCCCCCGTTCCTTTTTTTTTTTGTCGGTTGTTCTCTTTTGCAATGTCTCAAACGACGCCCTCTGTGATTGACACATTCGACCTTATCTTGCTGGGCACCGTGGGCCTCGGTACCATTGCCTGGTTTGCTCGCAAGCAGCTGACAGATAAGCTGTTTGGCAGTTCGGACGCTTCGACGGCCGCCAACAAGCCTTCAGCCGCCCCTCAAGCCCCCAAGCGAGAGCGCAACTTTGTCAAGCTGATGCAGGAACAGGTATAAAAAAAAGCAAGCTTGAAACTTTTTTGTGCGATTTTGCTCATATTTTGTCGTTTTTTGCCGTTTTTCTTTTGCAGGGTCGCAAGGTCATCTTCTTTTACGGCTCGCAGACAGGCACCGCTGAAGACTATGCGGCCCGTCTCGCCAAGGAATGCTCGCAGCGTTATGGCGTTAGCTGCATGACCGCCGATTTGGAGCTTTACGATCTGACCTACTTGGATACCCTCGATGAGGATTGCCTTGTGTGCTTTGTCATGGCCACCTATGGCGAAGGTAAGCAAAGAGAGGTGGGGAGGAGAGCACGAGAGAATCCCCTTGGAGACCGAAATCGGGCCAATTGGGGCATGTGCATAAAAAAGAAACGAAAAAAAGGGAGAAAATGGACCACTCAATTCTCTTTGTTCGTTTTCTGTGTCTCTTTTTTTTTTTTTTTTTTTTTTTGTTTTTTGTTAGGCGAGCCCACGGACAATGCGGTTGACTTTTGGGAGCAATTGGTGACGGATGAGGAGCCATCGTTTTCACAGGGCGAATCGTTGGAAAACCTCCGCTACATGGTGTTTGGCCTGGGCAACAAGACGTACGAGCACTACAATGAGGTGTGCCGCGTGCTGGACAAGCGCCTGACCAAGCTGGGTGCCAAGCGCGTCGGTGAGCGCGGCGAGGGCGACGACGATGGCTCGCTCGAGGAGGATTTCCTCGCATGGCAAGAATCCATGTGGCCCGCCTTTTGCGAGGCCCTCGGAGTCGACGAGAACAGCGTCAAGCAGGGCCCTCGCCAGCCCATCTACAGCGTCGAAGAGCTCGAGGTCTATGAAAAGGACGACGTGTACTTTGGTGAAATCGGCCCAAAGGCCAAGCCTGGCAGGTAAAGAAAGAAAATGGAATAATGCTTTGCTTTTTTGCATTTTTTGACAATTTTTTTCTTTTTAGCAAACCCATTTACGATGCGAAGCGTCCTTATTTGGCACCCATCACGACGCGCGAGCTGTTCCAGGGCACGGATCGTCATTGCTTGCATGTGGACATTGACATTAGCAACACGAACTTGTCGTACCAGACGGGCGACCATGTGGCGATGTGGCCGACGAATAGCGAGGAGCAGGTGACGCGTCTTGCGAGCGTGCTTGGGTTGACGGACAAGCTCGATGCTGTTGTCACGGTCAAGGCCGTGGACCCGACGGCGTCCAAGCAGCATCCGTTCCCTGTGCCTGCCACGTACCGCGCGATTTTCCGCCACTATTTGGACATTAGTGCGGTGGCGTCGCGCCAGGCACTTCTTCCGTTGGTTGAATTTGCGGCGAATGACGAGATTAAGCAGAAATTGCAGGAATTGGCCACGGACAAGGACGCGTACCGCCTGCAAGTGGCAGAGCCTGTGCGCAACTTGGGCGAGGTGCTTGAATTGGTGGCGCCCAATCAGGTGCATGCCTTTAGCTCTGTGCCATTTGACCTGATTGTGGAATCCGTGTCGCGCATGCAGCCGCGTTACTATTCGATTTCGTCGTCGGCCAAGGAAAGCCCCAATGCCATTAGTGCCACGGCCGTCACGCTCGCCTATGAGCCTGCGCCCGAACGCACGGTTTATGGCGTCAACACCAACTTTTTGTATCGCGTGCATCTTCAGCATCACCCTTCCACTGAGGAAACCGCGTCTTTGCCCGTTTACGACCTTGCGGGCCCACGCCAGTCGTACTTGAACGCCGACGGCCTGACCACCAAGCTGCCCATCCACGTGCGCCGCTCGCAATTCAAATTGCCGCGCAACACCAGCGTCCCCGTCATCATGGTCGGCCCCGGCACCGGTGTCGCGCCGTTCCGCGGCTTCGTGCGTGAACGCGCGCTCCAGAAAACCGATGGCAAGCAAGTGGGTCCCACGGTCCTCTTCTTTGGCTGCCGCCACTCGGAACAGGACTTTTTGTACAAGGACGAATGGGACGGCCTGTTTGCCACCCTCAATGCCGGCAACGACACCCAAGACTCGCGCATCATCACCGCCTTCTCGCGTGAAACAGACCACAAAGTCTACGTGCAGCACCGCCTCGAGGAGCACGGCGAACAAATGTGGAAATTGATTGATGCTGGCGCGTATCTGTATGTTTGTGGCGACGCCGCAGGCATGGCGCGCGACGTCCAGCAAATGTTCGTCAACCTCGCCGTAAAGTACGGTGGCAAGGAGGAGGCTCGCGCCACCGAATTCATCAAATCACTCCGCAACACAGGCCGCTACCAGGAAGATGTCTGGTCATAAGCCTTTTTTCGTTTTTATTCTCTCTTTTCCCCTTTTCCCTCCAAATGTTGCATTATAGATCCCCCCTCACACACTTTTTTAATTATTTTTTTTACGAGTAGAAGATTAAAAAAACGGCCAGCAAGGTGGTCAGTTTAGATTCCAAATTTGTCTTTTTTTTTCATGATTGACATTTTAATACGCGGTTTACGCGTCTTTGTGCGCACGCGACGCGTCATTGACGTCTCTGCGCGCTTGCCATACGTTTGACGCGCTGTAACGCGCTCTTGCGGCGCCAAAAAGTCAAAAAGCGGTGCATTTTGGGAGCTTTTCGCCTTTTTCTCGACAAGGACAGCTACCGCCCAAGGCGAGCGAGAGCGTCGTATGAACCAGCGCGACAGCGTGCTTAGAACGAGAGTCTATCATATCGAGACGAATCAGTTGCGTTCTCGGCGAGCTAGCCACCAAAAGTGGCGCTTGGCTCATTTTAACCGACGAGATGGTTTGAGTGTGCAAAAGTAAATTGCCATGAAAACGAGACATCGAGGACACGGGCGGCGGCTAGTCGTCCGATGAATCAACTTCGGGACCAAAAGAAACAAGATCCAGGGACGATTTTCAGTAAATGAGCCATTTCAGCGGTAATCCTCTTTTAATTGGCCATGAGGACACAGCAATGGCCTCGAAACGATGACATGCATGGAAAGACGGACCAGAAAATTGGTGTAGATCACGGTTTGCAGCTTCTCAGTCATCATTTGAGCGTGCAACGCGCAGAATGAAAAATGAGCCGAATCGAGCTTCAAAACCAAAATGGAAAACTTGGGTCTCCAGAATGATGCCATACTTGCACACAAGCAACATTGCATGGCGAAACGAAGAAAAATGGAAAAAAATGGATGCCTCATTTCTTAGTTGCCGAGCAATTTGAAATTTTAGAATTAAATTCGCACGCGAATGGCGCAACTGAAACGCGCGATCGAGCCGCGCCGACAGATCCATTCAAAAGAGGTGATGCAGATGTACAAATGTGATGCCCGTAGCAAGTGGATGGTTAAGGTGGAAGCCAAGTAATCGCGAGTCTAACTTGCCCCGCAAAATCAAAGCTCGTGCAAAATCCGGCAAAACCTGGTCCTTTTCATAAATCGTCGATATCAACATGCGCGCCAGAATGTCTTCTTTCTAATGATGAGAGTTTCCGGACGCTACACCTAATCCTCGTCGGCTTCGACCAATGGCCAAAAAATAGCCCAAAACGCGTTTTGCTCCAAAGCCAGTCAATGGACCCCTGGTTTTTAATTGATTTTCGTCGGTGAATGAGGGCCGTCTACCATGGGGTTGAATGGCGTGGCGATCTGACGACCTAAATCTCATCGATTTCAAATGGGCGACTGTACCCCCAGGCAAATCCGTAATTTTTGACCATGGGCATTGTGCACCAACCAGGGATCTCTGTGCCTCGTGGGTAGGCTCTTTCAAAAGAGCAAGGCTGCGATTACTGGCACAAAATGTGACGGACCATTGCACTAGTTATTTCGTTGACAATGGATCAAATCACTCATAAATAGCTAAAATCGGCATTTTCTCGATCGCCACCGATTGATTTCTCTTTTTCGTTTGCATGAAGCGCGACTGACAAGAGGACGAAGGCATCTGAAAAAAAGTTTCATACGCGTCAACTCAAACACTATGGAGCTATCATCGATAAAAGTGTCACTGCGCACTTTTTTCAAGATTTCTTGCGATACTCTTATCATACCTTTGTCAAATCTGAACCGGCCATCCTTTGCAGACATTCCCGCAGTGGCACACAAAGCATGAGAACTCTTTGGACTAGCTCTTCCGAAACAGCGTGCAAAAAAGAGCCTGAGCCAGCACTGCTCACCAGATCATCTGCTCTTTGATCTGGACGAATGATCTCCAGCTGGTGAGAGATCATATTTTCTTGGCGTCATGCTCAGCGCGTCAAAAGTTTCAATTGGTTGTAAAGGGTTTTCCGTGGAAAGAATCAAAAATATCGCGAGTTTTGAATTTTGGTGGGCGCTGTGGCATTTTGGACGCGTTTGGCACCCGTTCAAGTGGCTTCTAGCACGCCATGCGCCTCTCGAACACACACGACGCGCTTTCGACACGCATTTCTCGTGTTCGACGTGCTTTTCAGGCACTTGACGCGAATTTGACGCGCGGTTATGGCACTTACGGTCCAATGATTTGCCTCTTTGGATAGATTAGGATGCTCCGTCGCCTCTTTATTCTGTACAATGACGCTGTCAGCCTCTTTATGGCCGAGTCCAACTGTTTCCTTTGCCCCAAACCGAACTTTTATGCTGTTTTTATTGTTATTGAACATTGTTGTGGTAAATATCATAGTTGTGTTGTTTGTTTCAGTGGTGCTTTGTCTTTCATCATCGAGAAATGGGCCATTTTAAAACAAAAAAAGGTATCTAAAAGAGGATTTATCTCTTTAAAATCAGCTATACGAGGTCGTCCGAATCATTTGAATTGGTCACGCGACACGCAGCCATCGTTCCGTATGATGCAGCATGCGCGGCGTCATCTTCCGAGCTCCGCAATGCCTGATGAAAAAAAAAGAATTGAGACATACATGAGAGAGAAATATCATTTTTGTTTTTTTGTTTTCCGGTTGTACCTGGCGCTGTTGTTGTTGTGACTCGGTGGATGGCAGCGGTGCAAAGTCGAGGCTGGATTTTGAGAGTGTGCGTCCGAATTGCTGTCCGAGGCGGAATATAGGGATGGTGCATCCGTGGACGACGACGGACGACAGGACCATAAAGTAGGTGATGGGTTCAAACATGGCGATGGTTGACGACGCCAGGGTATAATGGTGCGCGGCCTCGACGGCCACCGTGTAGTAAAAGATGGCGCCGACGCCAATGGGGCCAAACCAGCCCAAAAACAGCGCCTCGCGCCAATTGCGCACCGCAGGGATATACTTGTACAGCGCCATGATCACGGGCAGCCGCCGGAAAAGAAGCACAAGCACCGCAAGCATCACCAGCTTGGACCAGTTCATGTGGATGTCGGCATTGACAAAGCTGGACCACGGCTAAACGCGAAAAAAGTCAGTCAAACCCAATTGGCTATTTTTAAACGATCATCGCAATGCCTTACAATCGTAGCGCCAATGTACACAAAAGTATTCAGATTCAACAGCATCTCGGTCACCTGAAAAAAAGGGGTGAATCGACGTGTTTTTCCCCCTTCATTTTATATGTTACCTCCATGATTTTGCTGTCTTCTGTCTCGTTGTTGAACCAATCATCCCATGTGAGGGCATTGCCTGCAATGAAGCAAGCGAGCAAGTCGTCGCAACCGATGAGGGACACGGCACCCATCAGGAAAAAGGTAAAGGCAATGGTATACGCGAGAAAAGACTCATGGTCGATGATTTTTCTACATTTGGCAGAAATGGAGATGAGAATAGGCTCGTTTTTTTTTTTTTTTTTTTTTTTTTTCCCGCCATTACCTGTCCTTTGCGAAATGCAGGAGTCGTTTGGCCCCGTGACCTAGGAGAAAGCCAAGGACAACGGACATGCCGATGTTGTACAAGAGAATGCCAAATGTCCATTCACTCACCGCCTTTGTCACGGGGTCTTTGATCAGGTACATGGCCAGGAACAAAAAGGGGTAGCCAAGTCCGTCATTGGCGCCGCTAAAAAAACGCGAAAGAAATAGCGCACATGGTGAGATTTTGGTTACTCCATCCAAGATTTTGCTTTTTACCTCTCTGCCGAGATGATGTGGCGCACGTTGCGCGGGACGTGCTTCTCAGCAAAGTGGCCCTGGACAATGGAATTGGCAAGCACAGGGTCCGTTGGCGTGAAGCAGGACGCCAGCATCAGCGCTTCGAGCTGTGTGAGAACAAAAACAAGGGATGGGATGGGAAAAGTGATGAGCCATGCGTATTGCTTCGACTTTTTTTTTTTTTCTTTTTTTTCTATTTTACTTACAAAGGATAGAGATGGGAAGATGTATTTGACGCTCACGGCGCTGGCAAGCCACATGTAGATCATCACAGGGCCCAACAGGACGCTGAGGGATTTTAATTCGGTGTACAAGTACCGTTTTGGCAACATAATCCCAGCTGCCATCACCTAAAGGGAAATTGAGCTCTCGGATGCTTTGCGATGCGCAGTGCATCGCGAGTTTTCGTGTTTTTACCTGAATGGCAATGACGATGCGCGTCAATTGGCCGGTGAATTCGTCCTTGTATTGCCATTGATCCATGTTGATCACATTGAGACACACAGGGCCAAACAGGACGCCAAAAACAAGCGCGACAACTGGCCCATCAAAATAAAAAATGCGTCACTTCCATGCCCTCATTTCCTCATTTTCTCATTTTCTCATTTTCTCATTTTCTCGTTTTCCATTTGCCATTGCGGCGACTCACAGGCTTCAGACATGTACAATCGTTCCTTGATGGCCAACGAGCACAATCCAAAGAGCAGGATGAAGCCGCCCAGCGTGAGCGAGATCAAAGAGACGGTGTCGTCCAGTGACATCATGCTGAAAAAGAATAAAATGAAACTGGGGGGGGGGTGAAAGAAAAGAAAAGGGGAGCCAATGGGCAAGAAACCCAGTTTTTTTTTTTAAACTCGAAACGAGAAAATTGGCTAAAAGGTCATGCACATTTGACTTGAAAGTTGCTTTATTTGTGCTGCTGGCATAAATGACGCATGTCGTGATTGGCAGTGCCTGGGCTGGAAAAAAAATATGCGTATGTGATCGTCCTGACCTTTGACGTCACTGCCGGTCAGCAGAAAAAAAATAAGGACAACAAACTAGAAATGATGCATCCTATTGTAATTTCTGTCATTTTGGTTTCTGCCAACATCCATGCAACCCCGTGCGCACTAGTGTTGCATACTCCCAGGGTTCCCAAGAGCCCAAAAAAAATAAAAAAGACGACGACGTCATCCATCCTCCGCGCGCGGAGGCAGGCGCGTGACACGAACTCACCAGATTGAGGCATTTTGGCCATTTTGATCATTTTCACCAAGAGCCATCTTATAAGCTTTTCTTACAAAACATTGCTTATCATCTATGGCTTGTCATGCGGCCTTTTGAGCCCAGGGATAAGCGTCTGAGGTTGCGTTTCGGACTAAAAACGAGTAAAATGCTTGGTTTGGATGCCAACGCTCCCCTGCCGCCGCATCAGCACAAGGGCATCCAAAAACACACGAGAGCACAAATGTACCAGAGAGCAAGAAACGCGGTGAAAAAGGAAAAGAAAGGGAATGGAGGCCAAAGATAAGCATACAAAAGGTCGTCGCGCAAAGAAAAGGTAAAACGCAAAGGCAAAACGCATAAAATGGCAACAGGGGCACATAAAACGCGTCGCGTCCCACCCTGGCCGAAATCGGCGCAAGGCTCAGCGGAGGCCAGCTCCGAATTGACAATGCAAAAAGCGCAACAAACAAAAAAAAAAAAAGAGAAACATATGGAAATGGGCGCAGGGAGGCGTAGAACATCGTGCACGGTCGTCTGTCTCGGTCCCTGTTGATGCACGCACTGCCATTGGCCAGATTGACCGTTGCCCAAATGCGGCGATGATGGAGAAATTCCAAAAGGTGATGGAGAAATCACATGCAAAACGCCTGGATGCGAAAAGAAGGCAGGGTGTGCCTTTTTTTCCTCCACCCTCGAGGTCTTGTGCCATTTTCTTCTTCTTTTTCACATTTCTCTCTCTTTTTTTTTTTAATCCCCCTATTTCTCTTTTTCTCCTCTCTTTTTAATCAATTTCATCAAGATGTCCAGCGACGTGGCGCAAGTGGCAGGCTTCCAGCTTGACAAGGTGAGCAATTGTTTTTTTTTTCGCGTGTGGATGAGCCCCATTGCTAGCGGATTCATGCACAGCATCGGTTCACGAACAGCTCACACGGCCTTTTTTTTGTATGTGTGGGGAAAACTAGACGACCGATTTGTCTCTTTCGGTTGAAGATGCGGTGACACAAGGCACCCACACGGCCAACCTCCTTGAAAATATGCTGGAAATGCTTGCCCCTCAGGACGTGGCGACAAATGAGGTTGCAAAGGTAAGAAAGAAGAGGGTGTGACCAAGCCCATCAGCTGATTTGTTTCCTTCTTTTTTTCTTCTCTGGCTTAGGATGCGTACATGGCGTGTCTCAAGCTGCGCGAGTACTTGAATGAGCAATTGTGGGCCGTGACGGACAAGGAGGGCATCGACAATGTGCAGCAGACGCTGGACTTGATTGCGCGCGCGACAGTGAGCTACGAAATGATGAATGATGCGGCCCAAGGTGATTGGTAAGACGCAATCACTCTTTTTTTGGCTCTTCGAAAGCGTGTCTCTGACCGTGATAGAATAGAGACGTTTCCCTCCCCCTCCCCGCGGCCCATGGCTTTTTTTCCCCCTTTTTTCATGCAATTGGCATGCCACTCACCAACATTCTTTTCCTTTTTTTTCATCTTTTTTTTTTTATTTTTGTGCAATTGACACTTGCAGGGAACTCGTCGACGTGAATATACCTTGCTTGTAGCAGTTACCCTTGTGTCTCTCATATGCTTGAGCCATTTTATAAAAAAGTACAATGTAGGGCGAAAACGTGCCATGCAGCCCGTCATTCAATCTCAAAACGGGATGATTCAATAAAAGCATGTGATTGCGGGTCCCCCTTTATCTCTTAATTTAGCAAGAGGATGCATGAAATTATTCAATTGAGGCCATTCAAAGAGTCCTCGCCTATGGATGACGGGTCCAATGGCAATGTCGGACGATCGACCAGTGCGCGCGAGCAATAAAAAGTAGAAAGGCGTGCCAAAGGGACGCAAGGTGACACAAAATGGGATGAAAAAAGGGATGCCAAAAAAAAAAAAAAGGCAGTCCGGGCTTTCTTGGAGCCGGAAAATTTTTTCATGACCATTTGGACGTCGGCACTGAGAAACAACAACAAAAAGGTTGCGCGAGGCCCGGCAAGGTCTCTTTTTCGCATACCTCTCTCTCTTTTGCTCGCCCGTCCCTTTTTTTTTTTTTTTCCTTTTTACAAAAAAGACGCGCAGTGTTCTTTTGTTTCCCACTTTTTTTTTTTCGTTCTTGCTTTTTTGTTCCATTTTTTTGCTTGTGTCTTTTTTTTTTGCCAAGCAAAGCCACCGCTCTTTTTTTTTTTTTGACAGACTGACATGGACCACCACACGCAAGACGACACGTCGACCCACGCGTCTCCGTCGCAAGTTGGAGGCGATCCTGCGTTGACGGAGGAGCAGATCAAGGGTGAACACACGGAACAGGTGCATGACGAAGCCATTGCGGCGGTACAGCCACACGAATCGCACGATGACAGGCAGCACGAGGCTGCGGGGGCTGCGCATGTGCCATTGGAGGGCGCTGGCAAAGAAGACGAGCCGATGAGCGAAGCGCCTGCGGTGGACGGCGGGGATATGGCGCAGATGGAGTGCACGATTCTTGCGCCATCGCTGCAAGACGTGCTGACGGACCCTGCCATGATCCGATTGTACCAGGATGTCAAGGAAATCAAGGTGCGACAATCGCCCGAGGCGACGAGTGTGCTGTTTTACGCGCTGTATCATGCCTTGGGCGACGACGTGACGTTTCTCAAGGTGCCCAACATGAACAAGATCATGTTTAGGCAAGAAAATGGGATTTTTGCCGTCAATTTGCACGGAACCCCTGCGGCGCACGAATTGGAGCAATTGGAAGCGCTTGTGCAGCAACAACAGCACCATCATCATCACCACCACCATCACCCACAGCATCTCGACCAGGGCCACACGTCCACGCTTGCAGCCGCCGCGGCCGCAGCCGCCAATATCTTCTCCATGTCCGATTCACAGCAACTCTTGCAGGCGGCTCTATCATCGGTCGGGTCACATGCCAACGGCGCCTTCGGCTCCCCTGACCTTGCCGCCGCCGTCGACGACTCAAAGCGCAAGCGCAAACAGGGTGACAAGCGCAAAAAACCCAGCCCCCGATCCAAGGAGTATGCCGTCCGACGTAAGATGACTTTTTTTTTTTTTAAAAAAAAAGAAAAAAATAGGTCAATTGGGCCAAAAAAAAAAAAAAAAGAGAGACAGGCTTGGGAGAGCCAAAATTGGACAGGATAACGAGGAAACAAAAAAAAAAAATGCTCACAAATGTTGAATTTTTTTTTTTTTTTTTTGATTTTTCTTATCAGGATCCGAGATCTTCCAGGACCTGATGAAGGTGACGGACGACGAATTGGCGCATCAGGCGCGGTCGATCGACGACCAGGCACGGCTTGTGATCCAAGGACGCGAACGCGAGACACGGCTTGCGTCCATGTCGCCATTGCACCGATTTTCGGAGCTTGCGAATATGCCTGCGCACTATGACACGGATTTTGCGCCCAAGAACGCGGGTGTGTATTTTAATTACGAGTATTTCCAGCTGTACTTGGCGTTCCGCGATCTTGAGATTGAGCGCACGCTTGAACGTGAGGAGGTGCTCAAGCAGCAAAAGGAGCGACAACGGCAAATGGAGCAAGAAGCCAAGCCCGGCAAGAGCGCGGCAATGGCGATCAACCCGCCGCGGCCGGTCATGGTGCAGTGCCGTGCAGACATTGAGAAGGTGCTTGTCAACACCAATTGGGAGGCCATTCGTCGGCGCCTGACCATTGGCGAGCGTATCCATCAATTGTGCAATACCCTCGGCCGCGGCTTCCTCTTGCTCTCAAAGCAAGTCTCGGGCCGCAAGCTTCTGCACAACTTTAATGCCCAGGAATGGAACCAATTCTCTCGCGAATTCGAACTGCCCGAAAACGCCCAATTGCTCCAAATGCTCCAGACAAAGCTCTCTCCAGACAGACTCTTTGAGATGGCCAATGCAACTGCCGCCGCCTCGGCTGCTGCTGCTGCTGCTGCCGCCGCCGCTGCTGCTGCCGCCGCTGCCACTACTACTACTGCTGCGACCACTTCCAGCAGCAGCGCCACGTCCACACCGACACATCTCGCCGTCGATGACACGCATCATCATCAACATCATCATCATCTGGCCCTGAGCGCCGAGGCCGCCAATGCTGCCGCCATGGAGGTGCTGCCATTATTGTCCAAGGCCCAGCAGGAGCAGCAGCAGCAGCAGCAGCACCAATTGCACGCCGAACAGCACGACAATGCATCTTCCTCCGCAACCCCCATGGAAATCACACCTACTCTGCCCGACAATGATCACCACAATCACCACAACGACACCACGGCTGCAGACGCCGCCGCCGCCGCTGCTGCTGCCATTGCCGCCGCCGCCGCCGCCGCCTCTGCCTCTGCCTCTGCCTCTGCATCCACCCCCGTCACCCCCGTCGCCGAAGAATCAGCAGCAACAGCCACAGACACCGCTCCTGAACCCATCCACCATCAACAGACCGACGACGATGACACAGAAAAACCCGACGACGAGCCATCACCAAAGAAGCCCAGGCTGGATTCTTAGATTCAAGCTGTCTATTTTTCATTTTTTTTTATTGCTGCCACCATTGTCCCCACTGACTTCTTTTTCCGTCTCGTTGACCTTGTTACCCCCAACCCGATTGCAATCATCCCACACCTGACACCACTCTCCCTTCATATTTTTCTTTGTTCATCTACTATTTTTTTTCTCTCTAAAATTTGATGCCACCCCCTCCCCTTTTCCCCTCCAAACACCCTCAACTATTAAAATAAAAAAAATCGTCTCCACGGCTCCGGCTGGAGGACGTTCAGTGCGTCCCAGTCAAGCCAAATCAAGCCAAAAAGGAAAGCAATGAACCGTGACCAACCCCCCAGACGCGTGTCAAAAGCGCGTCAAACGCGTGAAAAGCGCGTCGAAAGGCGCATCTTGAGTGTCAATGACGCACGCAAGACGTGCTAAAAGTGATATGGACAAACCCCAAGCGCGTCCGAGATGTTGTTGCACGGTCAAAGGTCATACTGTAAATCACCCTATTTTCGGTATTCGCCACGAAAACTCATTACAGCCATTCTAATCTTGAACACGATGAATCGCAGAAGAAAAAGAGTTACCCTCAGTTGGACATGCAATCAACTAGATCAAAAAAGTAAATGTTCCAAGCGTGATGTCGATTTACCCTCCTTTTCACGTGTTGCACGGGAGAACCTCGTTCAAAAGGTCTCTCCAACTTGGCGTGGTTGCTTTTCCATGGCCTTGAAGAACAACTCGTTTAAATTTGGCAGGAATTGGATCATAAGAGCGCGAGTAATATCAAATAAGTGCCTGCGGACACATTTAAACGATGAATAGATCAATCTTGCTTAAGCCGACGCGGATGAAACCTTCTTTTGGTGAGTCGATGTTGTTGTTCACTGCATGCTATGCAAAAGTAAAAGCACCAATTATTCAGTAACGATCGAGAAAATGTCAATTTTAACGTTTTCTGCTTCTTTTGATCTCCGTTCAACGAATTCGTAAATGTAAAAGAAAAATTTGCATGATAAACCAAGATTGGCCGTCTGACTTGTTCAAATGAGCCCACCCACGAGGCACTGTGGCTGCTGGATGGCGTGCAATGACCATTTTCAAAATTCACGAATTTTCCAAGGGGTGCAGTCGAGGACTTGAAATCAGTGAAATTAAGGTCCTCAGATCACTACGCCATTCAACCACATGATAACCACATTGCATGCACAGACGAAAATCAACTAAAAACGAGGGATCCATTGACTGCTTGTCGCGTAATTCGCGAAAAGCTGCAAATTTTCACATCAAGTCAAACTCAACGAAAAGTATCTGGATCTTCTCCAAGCACACACCACAAGAAAGAGCATGGTTCGCTGCGTTTATGGACATTGGTGATCGATGCAAAAAGTGATTTTTGGGCACTTTCGACGCGGTTTGAAGAGCATAGTAAAATTTCGACGCATGAAAAGCCGCGTCAAACGTCGATCGACACGCGCCAGTTTCTCATCGTCCATGCACTCGGGGCGTCTCTTTCGGATGGACGTACCAAAAGTGGATTTATACTGCACTTTTCTGGCGCAATCTGCCTGCAAAGTTTAAGCCAAAATTGCCCATTATTTGTCACTGAGCAGATGGACCTCGCTCTTTTTCGGCATTTTCCGTGGTTTCTCCCTGGCAAGCTTCGTGTGTGTTAGTTTGGTGCGATTCAGGGAACCCAAGTTTTCGAGTTTGGTTTTCGAGCTCGACATGGTCCATTTTTGATTTTACGTGAAGCGCGCCCAAATGATAATTTTGAAGATGCAAATGGCGGTCCATTCAGATATTCTGGCCTGCCATGCCTGCTTACCTTCGTTTCAAGCGCTTCACAAGTGTCTCGTGGCCGCGTAAAAAGCAAACGACCAATAAAATCAGAAAATCACGCGTTTCTCGTGATTCAAACTATCCAAGCGACGTGAAACTCGCGTGTTCTAGTAAATAGTAAAGGAGAGCGCCAACTTACTTACGGGTGCGCGAGCGCTATATCAAGGCGATCCAAAGGATACTGCACTTGAAATCACGGTCCGCAGCAGATCAGCCTATGATTTCCCGGCAGGGCAAGGCAGCAAAAGGGCGAGGCACAATTCATCAAGCCCGATGATCGCAGAAAGCAACCCTGTATCTGTTTTTGATGGAATTCCCCTTGTCGCATTCCTAGATTTGAGCATTGGAATCAACTTTTTCCAAGGAAGATGGCCGGATTTGGCCATAAAAGAGGTTGGCAGCGGCGTTGCACAAAATTGGAGAGGTGAGGGGGTCAAGCGGACGGAGTGTCAAAATTGAACGGGGGTCGACCGAGGAACAATCACGGCCCAAACATCGTCCTTCTTGATTTTTTTTCTTCTTTTTCTTTCACTCTCTACATATCTGCCTGACAGCATGAGCGACGGAAAAATTGCTAGTGAGGATCTCCTCTCTCACAAGGTATTATTTTGCGGCGCTTGTGTTTCTGTTTTTTTTTTTTGATACACGAGACAAAACAGCGAATTTGACGTTTTTTTTCTTTTTTTTTTTATGATACTCGTTTTAGTGGGATCGTGTTGTTTCCAACTTTGTTGTGAAGACTGGCCTTGGTCTTAGTGTTGGTATTGTTGCGTCGGCCCTGCTGTTCAAGAGTAAGTCTGTGATTTGAGGCGAAATGAGCCGTTTTGGCGTTGCATTGGCGGCCATGGAGGGGCCATGGATGGCTGAAATTGATTTTGTTTTTCTAGAGCGAACGTGGCCCATTGCCATTGCGTCCGGCTGGGGCTTTGGCGTGGCGTATGCTGACGCTCAGGTAAAAAAGAGTGATGACAAGAGCATGTTTTTGTCAATTGTGGGGGCTGACACGCTCTTTTTTTTTTTTCGTTTTAGCGCATCTTCCACCCATACCATGTGCCTGGCGTTGAATTCAAAAAGGAGAAGCCCACCGTCTAGATTTTCTGTAGCACCATTTTCATCTCATCTTTTTGCCGAATTAAAGAAAAAAAAACACTAAAAAGCATCTTTTTGAGGCTGCATGAGGGTGTGTGTGGCACGCGTCGCGTAGTAGGCGCGCCGTCGTAAAGGCAAATGGGCTGAGTGATGATCCATTTTGCTTTGCACGTCACAATTGAACTTGTAGATGCGGTGTTTTAAAAGGATGGGCCACTTTTTGCAGCCTTTTCCCTCGGCGCCTCCTTATTTTTTCTTTTTCTGTTGACTTGCACACACACCCTTTTTTTTTTTTTATTCTTTTGTGCTGTGCTACGACTCGTTTTTTTTTTTTTTTTTTTTTGTTTCCGTCGTTGGAGCGTGTGTTTTCTTGTTTTCTTGTTTGTGCCCTTTTTTTCGCTTTTATTCACGCCTCTCATTTTTTTTGGCTCTTGCGCTCGTTCCCCCTTTTCCCTTGATTCGTTGCCTTTCTGGACGGTTTTGTTGTCGTTTTACATCGTTTTGTCATGAACACGTTCCAGCAGCAACAACAACAACAACAAAAGCTTCAGCAACAGCAGCTCCAACAGCAGCAGCAGCTTCAGCAGCAGCGTATGGCGGCCATGCTTGCTATGCAGCGTCAACAGCAGCAGCAGCAGCAGCAGCAGCAAGTGCCACCTGGCGCCACTGCTGGCATGTTTGCGCCCAATGGGTCGATGGCGGGGCCACCAGGGATGTACATGCACGACAAGTTGAATGCGCGACCGCCGATGCCTGGACAGCCCGTGGCGATGGCACCGCAGCAGCAACAAGCGTATTTGCAGCAGCAGCAGCAATTACAGCAGCAATTGCAACAACAACAGGCGCAACAACAGCAATTACATCAGCAACAGGCGCGTCCTGGGATGATGGTGTCGCCCACGTCGGCTGGCACGCCACCCAATAGCAAATTCCACGCGGGCATGTCGCCTCACGGCGTGCTGCCTTCACGCCCGCCTATGGTGCCCACCGCCACGGCTGCCAATCTCATGCGGCCTGCGGGACATCCTCAACATCCGCATCATCCACACCACCCACAGCAACAGCAACAGCAACACCCGCAACACCCGCAACACCCGCACCCGCAACCACAGCAGCATCCAGCATCGTACCCATTGCCCACGTCGTTGCCCATTGAACCCGTCAAAGCCGAATGGCCCGCGCAAAAAGAGATTTTGATCCAGTATCAGCACCGCGATCGCGCGTACCAAGAAATCCTCAACGTGCAACAAAAACACCATTTGCAGCTTGCCCACGAGAAGAAGCGCGAAATTGAGATCAGCTCCATCGAGCGCCGCACACGTATGCAAGGCGGCATGGGCATCGTCGCCGCCTTTGGCCCCGGCTACCAGGGCAATGGCAATGGCAACACAGGCATGCACTCAAAGGTCGTCTACCCGCGCGACAAGAAGCACGTCCGGAGGACACCGCCCTTTAAATTGTAAGAACCACTTTTTTTTTTTTTTTTTTTAAAAAAAAAAGCGCAATCGAGGGCTCATTTCTCTCTCTTTTTTCCCCCTCATGCTTTTAGCGCGCTCAAGGACATGAAGGAGCAGGCGGGCAAAAAGGATAATTTGCTGCCGATTCGCCTTGAATTCGAGGCGGATGGGTACAAATTGCGTGACACGTTTACGTGGAATCTCAACGAGTCGCTGGTGACGCCCGAGCTGTTTGCACAGGTGATGTGCGAAGATTTGCGGCTGCCGCCCGCCTCGTTTATACCTCAAATTGCTCGATCCATACGCGAACAAGTTCAAGATTACTATTTGCACGCGTCCAGCATGGTCACTACCGAACCATCCGACGCCGAGGAGGCCAATGCCGCCGCCGCCGCCGCTGCTGCTGCTGCTGCTGCTGCTGCCACTGCTTCTTCCTCTGACATGGTTGTCGATGTCAAACAAGAGGAATCGGTCGAACCTGTCGTGGAGGAGCCCGCACCAGTCTCGCAAAAATCGTCCAAGCGCAGCGGCAGTGAGCTGCGCATGATTATCAAGGTATTAAAAAAAATGATGAAAAAAAGAGATGAAAAAAAAGACGAATATAGACTTCTTACATATTTTCACTGTTGTTAGCTTGACATTACGGTGGGCCACAAGGCGCTGATTGATCAATTCGAATGGGACATCAGCTGTGCGGACAATTCGCCCGAGGACTTTGCAGAGATGCTTTGCAACGAGCTCGGTTTGGGCGGTGAATTCAAGACGGCGGTGGCGCACTCGATTCGTGAGCAGGTACATGTGTATACCAAGTCGCTGCTGCTCGTGGGCCACGAATTCGATGGCCCCGTCGTTGACGACGACCTCAAATACAGCTTTTTGACCCCTGTCAAGACCGTGGTCCGCGACAATGACACGTTGCACCGCTACACGCCCGCCATCCTCGAATTGACCGACGCAGAGCTACAAAAGAACGAAAAGGATCGACTGCGTGAAGCCAGGTAAGCATGTCAAAAAAAAACGCGAAAAAAACGCGAAAAAACGCGTCCATCACGCGATTGACGCGTCGTTTTACAAAAATAGACGGAAACGACGGCAGACGCGCGGGCGTCGTGGCATTATTTTGCCGGACCGCGAGCCGCTCAAGACGAACCGCACGAACCACGAGACACAGCCGGAGATTGAGATGACGGATGAGCAATTCTTTGCCAGCATGAATGCCGTCAATGGCCGCTCGTCGACACCCGAAGGGGCCACCTCACACTCCCACCGCAAGAGCGCTATGCGCGCGCGCCAAAACATCGCCGCCGAGGCTGCAGGCTTCCCAGGCAGCCAGACACCGCCAAACGCGCCGTCCCCGCGCCACATGCCACCGTCATACTAGATTCCCCCCCCCTTCTTCTTTTTTCTTTTTTTAAAAAACCAAAAGAAAAAAAAAACCATCTCCCTTCCAACACAGGCCGCCTTTTTTTTTTTTCTCTCTCTCTCCTCCTTTTGCTCACCCCGCTGTTTTTTCTTTCTTTTTTTTTTCCCCTTGTCTCTCTCTATTGGCGATCTCTCCGGTATTTCGTTATTTAACCTATTAAATTGTGATTCCATTGTGCTTTTTTTTATTATTTGTCTTTTTTTTTTTCTCTATTGCACGACCAGGCTGTTGACCATGGCCTGGCATTCATCGGCATTGAGGTATTCTGAGTTTTGGATCGCGTTGCTAATCAAAATGGTTTCTTTGGGGCTGTTGCTATTGATCCAAACGCGTCCGTTCATGCCGACCGCCATTTCAAAGGGGATGTGCTCGCCGAGCATGCTGAGGATCGGCGTCGCGGGGTCCAACAGGCTAAAAAAATAAAATAAAAAAGGGGCATCGTCAATGGATGTAGTTCTTTTCACGTCTTTTCAGCTTTTTCTTACCGTCGGCACAGGCCCAGGGAGCATGAAAAGACAAATCCATGCTTCAATTCGCCAAATCCGTCTGCTTTGGATGTCGTCGGGTTGATGCAGTCGAGCTCGGCCTCCATGTCCGGATTGGCGAGGCTGACGCGAGCATAAACGAGCGAGCGCAGTGCCAGATTGGGCTTGTTGCGCTTTGTGGCGCCCTCAAAGGCGAGCTGATGCAGGATCGCCGGCCGTGCCGTGCCAATGTCCACGCGGTAATATTCCCCCAGCTTGGCCACCACAATGCCCAGCACCGATTCGCCCGACGCCGCAACATACTATGAAAAAATGGAAAGAAAAGCGCGTCAATTGCCTCGTATTTCTTTGTTTCTTTTTGCTTTTATTGCTAGAAAACAAAACTCACTCGCTTTTGGTTGCTCTCGATCCACCAGCGATCGGTGGCGTGTTTGAGCATGCCGGCCTTGATGGCGACGATCTGATCGCCCTCTTGACGTAATCCGGGTCCAAGCACCAGAGTGTGGTCGCGGCTGTGATCGCTGTCAACGGGTATCAGATCACCAGGCATCACCACTTGCAGGTCGTCCATTTTTTTATTTGTGAAAAAGAAAAAAGAAAGAAAAACCAACAAAAAAGCAAAAATGGCGGCCATTGAATCGTTTTAAACTTATTTATGCCTGCGCCGCCCCGACCCTTTTTTTTTTCACTCCTCTTTCCTCTCTTTTGCATTTTTTTTTTAAATGGCCTTGCCGTCTGACGCGTCGAGTGTGGCCGAGGTACGCGCGCTGCCGCCGACGGCCAACTGGTACACGTGCTACAGCACGGCAGCATCGCACCAATTCTTTGTGTACGCGACAAACAGTCTCCTGGTCGTCATGGAACGCGACTCGCTCAAGTATGTGCGCACCATCGACGCTGCGCAGGCAAAGATCAACGCCATCGACATTATCGACCGGTTCTGCATCGCCGGTGGCAACGATCCCGTGCTGCGTGTTCTCAACTTGCTCGATGGCGCGCTTTTGACCAGTCTGCACGGCCACAAGGTACAACCTATTTCTTTTTTTTAACCCATTAACGCGTGTTTTTTTTTAATTCTGTTTGCAGACCGAGGTCCGGGCGCTCAAATTCTTGCCAAAGACCGCGGACGACGTGCTTGTGATCTCGGGTAAAAAAAATTGGGAAGAAATGGGAAAAAAAGGATCATCTCACGCGTTTTTTAGGCGACAAATCGGGGCTTCTGATTCTGCAGCACGTGTTTCTCAAGAAGCGGTGCGAGCTGACGCCTGTGAAATCAGAGATCACGTCTCTGGCGGTGACGGAGCGGCAGGACGAGACGTTTGTCGCGGTCGGGTATCAGAATGGGATGATTCTCGTGTTTTCTGTGGACCGTGCGGCGATGCAGCTCAAGGAACATTGCCAATTCTCGCAGCCCAACGACATGGTCAATGCGCTTGCATGGTCTGTGCCTGGCGTCGGGTCGTTGTCGGCGGCATCGGCGGCGCCTGCGGGTGGGCGTGGATCGACGCTTTCGGACGATCTCGACGCGTACGAGGAAGCGACGATGGCGCCCTGGCCGTTGCTGGCGTCGAGCGGGCGGCGGACAAAGGCCGTGGTGGTGTGGTCGCTGGCGACAAGGGAAGAAAAGCACACGGTGCGTCTACCTGCGGCGCCTGCACACGTGACTGACGCGCAACGCGCCAAAGTATGGATCGATGTGCTGTGGCAGCGCGACAAAAAGGGTACAGACGTCCTCATGGTGTCCACGCATATGGGCCACATCTGCGCCTTTGCCATCCAGGGCAACCACGTCCGTGAAATCGTCGTCAAGGGCGCACGCGACACACACACGCGCTCCGTCTTTAATCTGTGCCCGCTAAACACCTATGATCGCTACATCAGCACCGGGCACGACAAGATGGTAAAATCATGAAAACGGAAAAAAGTGGGCGCGAATCAAATCTGATCCCTTTTTTTTTTCATTTTTTCATTATTATTATTATTATTTTTTTGGTCAGATCATCTCGTGGTGTGCGCAGCAGCCGCAGGTGGCGATCAAGACACATAGCGGGTTTATCCATTCGATTGCGATTTCTGCGCTGAATCCGACGCAGGCGGCGGTGGGGCTTGGCGATGGCAACATCAAGCTGTGGCAGCAATTGGCGACCGCGAAACGCGGCAAAAAGCGCGTCAATCCGTACGCGAGCGTGGTTCTGTGGCGTGGATTGCAAGGACAGATTGTGCGCGTACATTGGCACCCTCAAATTGAGGAGACGCTCGCGTACGCCACGGAATACGGCCATGTCGGCCTCTACGACCTGCGCAAATCCACCCCCGTGCTCTTTTCAAAGCACCACGCCGCCTCCTCTTCCAACAACGCGTCAGCGCCCGCCGTGTCACTCGCATGGCTGCCGCCGCTCATTCCGTATCTGCTCCCATCCGAATGTCAATCGCTCGATTCCAGCCAATGGGCACAAGAAACCATCTTGGTCTCGTGTGGCGCCGACCATGTGTATTTCCGCACGCCAAGCAACCCACGCAATCCCCCGATCGATGCACTCGACGTGCTGCGCTCGATCAACCCAAAATGGCACACGCAGACCGAGTCGCGCGCCATGATACCCACCTGCGTCGCGTCGCTGGCGGACAACTACCTTGCCATTGGCTACAGCGATGGATTCGTCGAAGTCTACAGCTTCCACGGTCTGCGCATCCACTATGCGTCCATCTGCCAGCGCAACACCATCACTTGCATGGATTGGAAAACTCACAAGGACGGCACCGCATTGCTCGCAACAGGATGCCAAGATGGCTCCATCATCATCCACAAAATCGATCCCCCCGCACAACGCGTCAGTGGCAAAAACACCGAAAAAGAGAATGAAACAGGTACACAAAAAAAAAATAGCAAAGAAAAAAAAAAAAGAAAAAAGAAACTCAATTCTCGTTCTTTTTAGCGCTCCCCGTCGCGCAAACATCGGCATTTTGCGAATTGCGGCAGCACAAGGGCAAGGTGACGGATGTAAAGTGGAGCATGCACGTGGACCAGTGGCTGTTGGCGTCCAGCTCGGTGGATGGCTTAATTTTGGTGTGGGACGTGTGCGATGACACGCTGCATCACCTTGCCGCATGCTTTGATCGCCACCGCCAGCGCGCTCTGTGTGTCCAATGGCACCATCTCGAGCCCGATATCGTCCTCAGTGGTGCAGAGGACCGATTCCTCTACATGTGGAACTGGAAAGGCCACAAGGTCGCGAGCAAAGATGAAATCGGTATAAAAAAAAAAACAAGATCCAAAACGATCAATTCGACTAAATATCCCCTCTTTTTTTACGCGCAGACAAACTCGTGCAAAAGCGTGATCTTGGGCGCAGGCGGCTGGAGCAACAAAAGAAGCGCACAGACCATGTGGATGGGCGAGGCAATGGCGCGTCGCCGTCGCCCGCCAAAAAGCAAAAGATGCGAGCGAGTGCGCCATTGTTTGAGCACGTGGCGACGACGCTCGATGCCAAGTGCAACGAAGGTGACGCGCTCGCGCTACAGCAACATTGCTTTACCACGGCCGCGCGTCTTGCCGGCCACGACCCCACCGACGCCATTGACGCCACACTGGCCACCGCCCCGGAAATCGACGATATCATCTCACACTACAGCCTTCTTCCCTCGGAAGACGCGCCCATGCCTGCCGGACTCGCACCCTTGGTCGTCGGCGGCAAGAATGACGTGCGCAAGCTCATCAAAATGGAAGGTACGTTTGATTTTTGTTGAAATTTAGGAGAAACTGATGGTCAACCGGCTTTTTTTCTTTTTTTGCTAGTCGAGCACATGCAACAGCAAGACATGACCGGTGCCAAGGCCGCGGTCATGCAACCCGACACGTACACGGATGAGCAATTGCTGCTCCATGTGATGCAATCCGATTATTCCGCGCTGGCGACGCATTTCAGTAACTCGGGGATGGCCATGATGGATTGGGTCGCGCTTGCACTGAGCCCAGCCGCCGGAAAGGAGGCATGGCTGGCCATGATGGAGGACCAAGCCGCCAAGTTGCGCGCCTGTGAAAAGTTCCACCTGGCCGCCAGCTGTTACCTTGCATGCTCCAAGGTGTACGATGCCATTGCCGTTTACCGGCAGGCAGGGATGCCTAGGTAACACCATAAACCCGAAGATGAAAGCGGCAAAAAATTCATTTCTCATCGCATGATTTTCTCTTCTTTTTTTAGGGAAGCGCTTGCCGTCGCCAAGATGCGGCTGCCCAATGACCAGGAACTCAATGCACAATTGCTCTCCGAGTGGGCCACCACCTTGCAAAGTCAGGGTCAGGAGGAATTGGCAGCCTTGTGGTAAGAAAAAAAAAAAAAGAAAAAAAATAGGAACGGTGCCTGATAAATGATTTTTTTCATGTTTTTAGCCACATCCAAGCGCAATTGCCTGGCTGGCAGGCTCAGGCGGCGAGCCTCATGGGCCGACGTGATGCCGAGTCGGCGTGTTTTTGGGCAGCCTGTATTGCCCGCCTGCAGGACCAGACGCCGCTCAGAGACACGTGTGACGGCCGATGGCATCAGCTCGTGAAACAGCGTGTCAATGCGCCCTAGCACTCGTAATCTCTTTTTGGCCCCAATGCTCGTCCATCGGCAACAAATACCCCCCTTCCCCGAAAAATAAAATAGTTTGCCTCCTTTCGAATGTGATTGCCCCCTTTTGTTTGCTACCTTGCTGAATAATCTTGTTGCGCGCTGCGCCATCTATATTATATGCGCCCCCTCTTGAAGAGCCCCATGCTCTGTCCCCGACGCGGTGTATCATAAATCGCCAGATCCACGATCGTCGCTATCATAGAGCCCAAAGGGTGACAAAGAGATCGCTTTTATTTTTTTTTGTTGCAATTGCTGCGTACAGAGAACAGAAGAAGTATCATCTCGGTAAAAATCTGCGGTTGCATAAGTTTAACCGATTTCCGCTTGCCTCTTCATCTGACATTTGTTTGGGATTTTAAAATCTTGCGTTGTGCCGCTTTTTTTTGCATTTTTTCATCTTTGCAATGTTCACCTTCTCATTACAGCACACAAAATCACTCATCAAGCGCCGAGTATTTCAGTACGAGCTGATAACAGCAACGTATGTCCTCGAGCCTTGGGAAAAGGCCATCTTTAGTGAGTCTCGTCAATAAAAAAGGAATAATAAAAAAGTAGCTAATCGCGATTCCTTTCGTGACCTATCATAGACGTTCTTCTCTGGGTCATCCTAACTCTCTTGGTGACAAAGCTGCCTGTCATTGTGCACAAGGCCATTTGCTGCCTGTAATTGTCTTATTCCTTCATACCCATTATAATAAATAGTCTCTTTGTGGTCGCCCACGCCTCGTGTACGTCGCGTCTTCAACACAGACACATGCCGCCCCTGGTCAGACACGCCATTTTCCCGGGCCCGAGCGATGGAGCTTCATTTTGAGCTGAGATTGACCTTCTTGCATGAGCCGTGTGCTACACGATGCGCGCGTGTCATCGGACTGCGCGACGAGCCGAAGGCTCAACATTTTTCCTGGACCGCCCAGGGGTCACAAACCCCCCATTGTAGTACCAACGTTGCATGGGCCAGCGTTTTCTCATCATCCTTCTTTTTTGACTGTGCACTGTCACTTTTTTTTTTTGGGATTTTTAAAAATTTTCTATGAAAAGAGAAGCCAAGAAATATCAAACTGGCTGCCTTTGGCAGTGATTCAAGCATGACTCATCGGGAAAGACGAAAAACGCGTAAAATATTATTTTGGCACTGATTTTCACTAGCAGCCGATAATTTCGAGATTTCTCAAGATTGAATAATCCGTTTTGCAAAAAAAAAAAAAAATTGGCAACATCTGCGCGCCTTGAGTTGATTAACCACTGGTTTAAATTTGGAGCCATGCGGTTAAGCTCACTGGGAGAAACGCGTAAAATATTATTTTGGCTCTGGGTTTTCACAAGCAAACACGAATCTCGTTCTCAGGACTGAGTGATGCGACCTCTGAAAAAAACTTGATACCGTAGGATTTTTGAGTCGAGCATCCACTGGTATAAATTTGGAGTCATTCGGTCAGGCTCATTGGGAGAAACACGTGAAATGTTACTTGGCACTGGGTTTTCACTAGCAAACATGAATTTCGAGATTTCTCGAGACCGAGAGACCCGATTCGCGAAAAAAAAAATTAACACCACTGGAGAATCGGGTCTACCGGCAACCGATATAAATTTGGGACCAGATGAGAAAGTTTCTGAAAATGAAGCGCCATTTCATTGGCATAAAGGGGGTACTGTAAAATTATCAAGGACCTCTTAACGAGCGTTCGACGAACCATATGTTTAACGAACGCTTTGGCGAACGTTCGTAAAAAAAACCGAACGAACTAACGCTGTGAAGAATTCGCGAACGTTCGTAAAAAATTGAACGCACGTTGTAAAGACTTCACGAACAAAGTTCGTAAAAAATCGAATGAAAATGGTAAAGACTTCGCGAACAACGTTCGTAAAAAAAATCGAACGAACGCTGTTGTGTGACTTAGTGAACAACGTTTGTGCGTAAAAAAAAACATCGAACGAACATTGTTGTCAAGACTTCGCGAGCAACATTTGTGCGTAAAAATTCGAATGAACGGTGTGAAGACTTCGCAAACAACATTTGTACAGTAAAAAAACAAACGAACGTTGTGAAGACTTCGTAAACAAAGATTGTAAAAAAAAAATTGAATGAACGCTGTTATCAAGACACAAGACTTCGCGAACAACATTTGTGCGTAAAAAATCGAACAAACGCTGTGAAGACTTCGCGAACAACCTTCGTAAAAAAATCGGACGAACGTTATTGTGAAGACTTCGCGACAAACCACGTTCGTAAAAATTCGAACGAACGTTGTGAAGACGTCACGAACAACGTTGTATCACAAATATCATGGCCATTGGACCTGATTTGGCCCTGAATTTATGCAAAATGCATTTTCTCAGGAATGAGTGATTCGATCTCTCGAAAAACATGGAATCTTCAAAGTTTTGGGTCGAGTATCCACTGATCTAAAGTTGGCCCCAGATGGTCAGCTTCATCGGGAGGAACGCGTAAAATATTGTTTGGCCCTGGATTTTCATTAGCAAACACGAATCTCGAGATTTCTCGAGACTGAGTGATCCGATTCGCGAAATAAATTACCACCGTTGGAGAATTAGATCTACCATCAACTGATCCGAATTTGCGAGCTGATGAGCAAGTTTCTGACGAAGCACCAGTTTCAAGGGCGTAAAGGGGTAAGATCACCACCATTTGGTCTCGTACAGCGGCAACAGCTAAGAGCCCCGACGCGAGAGCCACCTCAAATGAATCAGCAGCCAAACACGGTAAAAGCGCTTGTGTCTTGGGGACATCGCTTCGAGTTTTCGGCAAGTTAGCCTTGAGGGCTCTTTTGGACCCTGGTTTGGCCCTGATTTTATGAAAAATGCATGTTCTCAGGACTGAGTGATCCGAATTGGGAAAAAACTTGACATCGTCGACTTTTTGGGTCAAGTATCCACTGACCTAAATTTGGAGCTAGATAATCAGCCTCGTTGAGAGAAACACGTAAAATATTGTTTGGCGCTGGGTTTCCACCAGCAAACACGAATTTCGAGATTTCTCGCGACTGAGTGATCCGACTCGCGAACAAAATTAAGTACACTGAAGAATTGGGTCTACCATCGACTGATCCAAATTTGGGACCAGATGAGCAAGTTTCTGATGAAGCGCCGGTTTCATAGGCGTAAAGGGGGTAAAATAAACACCATTTGGCCACGTACTGTGGCAACAGCTGAGCGCTCCGACGCGTGAGTCACCTCAAATGAATCAGCGGGCAAACGCGGTAAAGCGCTTGTGGTTTGGGGATATCGCTTCAAGTTTTCGGCGAGTTAGCCTTCAGGGCTCGTTATTATTCTGGTTTGGCCCTGATTTTATGAAAAATGAATGTTGAGTGATCCGATTTGGGGAAAAAATTGACATCGCCGGCTTTTTGTGTTCAGCATCCTGATTGACTCCCATGCGCATCACAGTCGAATGGAGCAATCTTTTTCGTTCTTTTTCAAAGTAAAATTTTTAAAGATTATGATAAAAATTTGAAGACGATCTTGTAGCAGGCACCGGTACGTAAAAAAAAAAAAAAAAAGGCGCGACGCGCTTTTCTTGTCACGCGACGCGCCGTCGTGCCGCGTGTCTGGCCATGATGCCATTACAATATGATGATCTTTTTCATCGACGTATGTCTCTGAAGCCACTCTCTCAGGACACATTTGTCTTTGCCTACGCCTCTTTTCCTTTGAAACAAACGTGTAGAATGGATGAAAAATGCAATTTTTTTATTTTTTTTTCGTATTTTGGCTCATGAGACATGTTTTAGATAGCCTGCCTTGATGAGGGATTCGACGTCTGACCGGCGCACGTAGTACTGGTTGCCCTTGACGAGGTTGAGGACGCCGTATTCTGTGTGGATTTCGCCGATTTCCTTGAGAACGCGTACTTCGATGAAGAGGTCCTTTGGCGGGATGAGGCCGACGCCGCCGTTGCCGCCGAGGTCGATTTCGAGGAAGCTCTGCTTGTAGGTGGCGATCATTTCGCCATACTGCTCTAGGAAGCGGTGTTCTTGGGGCCCCAATGCCGATTTAATCTCGCGCTGGTACTCGCCCTGTCGGCCCACGTCCCATGATAGCTCCTTTAGCTTGTCCATGCGCTGGCGGTGGTAGGCGAACAGGACGCGCTTATTGTGCTTGACGGCGGCGTGGTGCAAGACGAGCTGCGCAAGCTGGCTCTTGCGGTCTTCGCTGTCCATGGAGACATCCTGGTTGTCGCGCATCGATTTTAAAATGCTCTCGGCCTTGGTGTGCAGCATCCGGATCTCGCGACATATGCTCTGCACATGATCCTCATTGTAAGGCGACACGAGCAGGTCCGCCGTGCGCTTGGCCTCCTTTGCAAGTTTGTAGCTGGTCTCGCCGAGGGACGCCATAGTTTTAAAACAAGAGACTATAAGATAAAAGGGAGAGGGGGGATAAATAAAGAGAGGAGGGGAATACAGGCGACAAGAAAAAAAAAAAAAAAGAGGAAAGAAGGGCGACAGAAAAGGCAGCGACACGCTTTTGGAAGAAAAAAAATAAAATTTGGCGTAGCGCGCCGCCCCCGCGCGGACTGACTTGCCGCCCTGGCTTGCCGCAAGGTCATGTGACCACTGCATCAACCTCTTGGACATGGCTCGTGGAAAAAAAGGGGGCACGAAAGCAAGAAAAAGAGAAAAAAAAGTAAAAAACGAAAAAAGCTTAAAAGTGCGCTTTGCTCGCTTTTGATGCCATTGAGAAAGCAAGGCGGTGTGCCTGCACCATCTCTTTTGCATAGTGCGCTTGCATGAAGATTGTGAGGGGAATCAATTCATTGAGCGGGCTCACTCTGACCCATTTTTGTGCCCAATGGAAGGCGCCGATCCATTGATAAGATCATTGTGCTCTTCTTGTTTTGATTCCATTGCTTCGCTTTTTCTTTTTCTTTCACCCTTTTCCTTTTCCTCGACGATCACATATGACCTCGCCTATCCCCAGTGCGCTCAGCGAGCCTCTGACACCATGTGCCTTTGATACCGACTATGAATTTCCTAGACATTTTCTGCCCACCGTCATGAAAGGTAAGGGTCCTACTTCTTTTTGACATAGAAGCTTTGCGGACAGGTCTCTGAATCTCGTTTTTTGCCAACTGACGTTGTGTTTTTGCTATTTTTTCAATTTTTGCTAGACGACTCCAAGATACCACTTGTTTTGGTGGCCTGTGGCTCGTTTTCACCCATCACATACTTGCACCTGCGGATGTTTGGTAGGTTTAAAAGGCAGTTGGGGCGGCATGGCTGCCGAAAACGCGCTGTATTTTTAATTTTTTTACTGCTCGTGCCATTGTGGACGCTGACTAATTGTGCCTCACGTGCCTTTTTCGACATTGCAGAGATGGCCAAGGACCACTTTATGGAGCGAAATGAGTTTGAGCTGCTGACAGGTTACTACTCGCCCGTATCGGACGCGTATATGAAGGAAGGATTGGCGTCGGCCGAGCATCGCGTCAAAATGTGCCAATTGGCCGTCGAGAGCACATCGGACTGGTTGATGGTGGATTCTTGGGAGCCTAGGCAAAAGACGTACCAACGCACAGCCGTCGTCCTTGATCACTTTGACAATGAACTCAACAAGGCTGACGGCGGCATCTTGACTGCGTCAGGTATGTTTCCAAAAAAAAAAAAAAAAGAAGAGCCAATGGCCAACGCTTCATACTCTTATCATCATAGGCGAGCGAAAGCGCATCAGGATCATGTTGCTGGCCGGTGGTGATTTGATTGCGAGCTTTGGCCATCCTGGCGTGTGGGCACCCGACGATTTGCATCACATTGTCGGCCATTATGGCAGTGTCATTATCGAGCGAACAGGCACAGATGTTTATGGCTTTTTACTATCACACGACATTTTATATCAACACCGCGTAAGTCGCATGTGATACGGTTCATGTGGGTCCAAAAGGCTTACTTTTTATTCTTTTCTCTCATTTTTTTTGGCCATTAGATGAATGTCACTGTGATTAAGCAGCTCATCCACAACGACATTAGTTCCACCAAGATTAGGTGAGAGCAGGGGGAGAGCCATTGGAGCCATTGGAGCCATTGAGGCCGAGGACACGCGTACTCATGTCCTTTTTTTTTTTTTGCCTTTTAGACTGTTTGTCAAGCGCGGCATGTCGATCAAGTACTTATTACCTAATCCTGTAATTGACTACATCCACGCACACTCCTTGTATGGCAAATAAAGCGTCCCAAGTGTTGCGCACGGCTCTTTTTGATCTGTCGCAGCACCATTGGCGCGGGCGCATAAATGAAACTCCGTCTTTTTGCCATTTCTTCTCGCTTTCTTCCCAATTTCCCCCCACTTCCCCCCTGTTTGTCCTTGTCTTCATGAGTCAACTTGTCGCTGTCTTGTTTGTCTTGCTCCTGCCTGTGGTTGTCTTTGTACTTTTACGTCAGACACCCGCGGATACGGCGATAAAAAAGGCAAACAAGAAAAAGAAGAACAAAAAAAAGAAACAGACAAAGGCGAGCGACTCGCCATCGACAAGCGGTCCCTCGGCCACGTCAACAAATGTCTCGGTCGCTTCTCAGCCGCAGCCAGCACAGCCTCGTGGCGAGAAAAAGAGCAAAAAAGGCACTAATGACAAGACTTTGGGTGAGAAAACGCGTGACACGCGCGCCGTGTCGCCCGTGACGCCTGTGCGCAAGCAAGAGGACACGCCGCATGCTCCAAGCCCGTCGAAATCGCCATCGACGTCGCCATCCAATACCAGTGCGCCAACACAAGCTCCCAAACCGGCGCCATCGTCACCTTCAGCGTCGCCGTCATCGTCGACTCCACCAAACGTGGCCAACGCGACTGCAGCATCATCAAAAGCATCGCCGAATGCGCGCATTGACGACGATTTCGACGAGATGGGCACGTCTTTGGGCACCACGACGCGTGTTTTGAGAATTACGCGTCCACAACCGGCCAATGCGCCATCCGCTGTGCCCTACGAGGACGGATGGTCGCAGATTCGTGAGTGTTGAACGCATTTAGAAGCGATTGGATCTCATGTTTTCTCTTTTTTTTTTTTTTTACTGATTTAGCGGTCAAGGAAGCTGTTGTGCGCAAGTCGCCAACCGCGGATGAAGAGGCATTGTCCAAGAAACAGCGCGAAAACATGGCGCGCGCAGCGAAAAAGAAAGCGGCCAAGGCACAGGCGGACGCGCTGCAGGAAGAGCGGCTGCGCAAACATCAGCGCGAGCTGCTCAACACGCGCATCAACGAATTTTACAAAAAGCCATCATCGCCGTCGTCGTCCACGGCCAACAAATGGCAGCCGGCACCCTCGTCCAAGAGACCCACCAGCACAGCAAGCTTGAATGAAAAGGGCAAGCTGATTTGGGATTGAAATAAACGCAAAAATTGCAAATTAATGCAAAACTTGATCCTGTGACAGGCCAATTCTTCAAATTGGACATGTTTTTTCGATTGTTCTTTTTCTTTCTGGGGTCGTACCGTCCCACCGCTTGGACCCTCCTTTTCTGGTCACAATTGGAGCACGGATTGAGGCTGTGCGCGCGTCGTCGTCCTCTTGAGGTCTTGACGTTGTTGTGGCTGACGCATTTTTTGCATTGACAGGTGCCGCTGAAAGCCATTTCATAAGAATTCATGCCGAATCTAGAATTGGAATACTGTACTGTACTGTACAGGTCAGATGCGGCATTGGCAGATGTGCCCTGGGCAGATGCAGCAATGGTAAATGTCTCAACAAGGGACATGAACAACATGCATGGTCATGAATAGTCCGCTAGGCCCAATGCTGCCGCCCAGATCGACAGGCAGGCAGCTGATTACCCTGGACGTGAAGCACAGCATTATTTTAGAAATCGTTCTTGCCAAAAAGAACGCGACTCGGCCGACTCAGCGACAATTGGGTGCTTGCTAGAAGGTCACCGGTTCCACTGTGAACAAATACGCGAAAAAGTACTCCAAAGACTACCCATCCGGCTTTCAGCAACTTCGCGCTGAGGAACCGGAGTTGTATGCCTTAGTGCAAGAAAAAATATGTCAATAAACTTTATATCTCACACATCTTGCTGCCTGCGTGCAATGAACTTGGAATCCATACCTGTTCATTTTGTTCACTTTTAAAAACCTTATTATTGGTCTTGCGGGTTCCAGTTCATTCCAGCCTATGCATATTCGTTTTTGTTCTTTTTTGTTCTTTTTGTTCTTTTTTGTTCGTTTTTGTTCGTTTTTTTTCGTTTTTATAAACCTTAATTCGTTGTGCTTGTGGCATTGAGTTCATTCCACCTGTGCCCCTTCGTTTTTGTTCGTTTTCAAAAAATCTTATTCATAGATCTTGTGCAATCGAGCATATTCCAGTCGTACTGCGCAAATCGCACGACGCAAGGCGCTCAAATGTTGCACGCTTAACAATGGACGCATCGAGTACATTTCCGGAGTTTTTGTGCTTTTTTTTTCTTTTTTTTTTTTTTTGTTGGAAAAATCGCATTAAAATGACCAAGCCCAAGCCCAGGCCCAAGAAAGTATACTCTGCCAAAACAAAGCATGATGTAGTCAAACACATTCTGGAAACTCGCTGTAGCGGCCGTGCTGCAGCATTGAAATTTGGTGTGTCAACTCGCATCGCTCAGTACACCGTTTTCATGAATAAGTTGCGCCTTGCAAGAAATAATGTCGTATTTTGAGTAACCAAATGTCGCGAAATTTGCGACATCTAAGCCCTGAAACGGCACTTTTTTCCGCGACATTTGATTTCTCAAAGCCCGTCATCCATTTTCATGAAAGCCGCAACTTATTCATGGAAACGGTGTACTACACTGGATTCACATTTTGTTGTCACAATTTGAAATTAAAGATGTCGCACCGTCCCATTTAGGTTGTCGCGGTCCAAAATCAGAAATGTCGCTCGATAAAAGCTAAACCGTCATTGTCTGATTCTTTCATAACCATTTGTTCTTCTTTAAAACACTCGCGTTTGAAAATCAATTGCATTTTGTCTTTTATGATGTGGTGAACAGCGGTGTGTTGGATAACGACATGCCCAAAGTGACACGTCACTTCGAATAGAGCGACGCTTAGGGCTGTGCGTGGATTGAAATCAAATTTGCTCGTCGTCACACGAAACATGGAATCGCCCTTGCTGGGCCCTGCAGCCAACTGGTTTCTGAAGTCTTTCATCCATCGCTGCGCTAAGAACCACTGGGTAACAGCGGTAATATTAGCGATACAGTGTTCGATGGCATTCTCGACGACGAGTACGTACTTAATATCTCCCCTTTATATTTCGATCGTGCTCTTTACAATGCTGTGCTTCTGTCCGATTGGAGTGGTTAATTTAAAAGTCAATGGGTATTGTAACCTTGAAATATAAAGAAAAAAAATATTTAAAAAAAATCAGAGAAAGAAAGGATTCCATATTTTGCGCGGAGGTGATGCAATGCCGGCGATGAAAACAACACGAAAATCGGGAAGTGGTGATGATATGACTGCTCCCGCAAGTGTTCCTGACGTGAGTGCAGACGTAGCCAAAAATAGGGGGCCAAAGAGGGGCAAACCCCGCTCCCACCAATCTTTTTTAAACCCCCCCTCCTCGCCAAGACGCCGTCTAGATTCCAGTGCCGCAGCGGTCATGTACTGTGCTTTCCAAGAGGCGCGATGTCCAGCTATTATTGACGAGCACAACAGAAACATGTAATGCTCTAACATTCATCTAATAAAGTGTTCCGCGGGATGGAAAATATCATACAAGCTGATGATTGAAAACGGTGGCAGTTATTGAACAATGAAAATCAAATTCAATGGAACAATCAAATCAAAGCATGAAGGATCTGCAGCGCTTGATTGTCCTCTTCAAAGGCCGTGATAGTTGTTACGGTCGATTGTTTTTTTTCTTTCTTTTTCTTCTCGTTTTACTACGCATTGTCTTTTTCGAATGGATGAAATCCCGCTGCAGCACCATGTCATTCGCCGCACGGAGCTGGACGTACCTGGAGGCGGTCCCCAAACCAGATACACTATCGTGAAAACGTCCATTTCGTCTGTTGGATTGAATATTGGCAACATTGGCAACAATCTCGAGGACTATGTCATCCGTGTGAATTACTTGATCAAACATCAGTTGCAAGCCTTAAAATACATTTATCTGGCGCTCTTCGACATCCACGGCAACACTTTACTCAATAGCCAGCAACAAGCCCATCCTGACATGTCCAGACTGGTCAATGACGAATACTTCAGCCGGTGCGTGTTTACCTATCTTGCCGATGGCACCATTCCAGGCCAACAGTACATCCTTGTTCCCGGTTTTCAAACACTCATGGAAGAGTACATCCGCCATTCGCAGTTCCAGCGCTCGGTATTTTTTGGCCGTGTGCAGCAGACGTCGCATTACGCCACCAATCAGGTCAACGCCGCCTACCTGAACAATGTGCAGCAGAATTTCGAGAGGCGAGTTCTGTACACGCTGGACTTTGTATTCAAGCGGCGCAATGTGCGCGAATGGGCCAGACGACAGCGAAATGCCGAGAACCCTGGTGTCGAGGACGACGAAGACGAAGAAAACACCGAGTTCAATGAGGGCGCTTACGCGACAAATGTACGCCAGCTGAAGGCGCAAATTGGTGCCATCAATGCCGAAGGTGTGCCACAGCTAATCGAGAACGTTGTCGCCGCTGTTCCAGCGCATCTTCGAGGCCCCATGTTGCAAGAAGCTCAGGAGCTCGTCAATGATTTGCGGCTTTGTTTCGCGCAAATTCAATTGCAACCAAATGAATTTATTCGCGCGGACAACTACTTTGTCGACGTCAAGTATACCCCAAAACGCTACGTCAACGCTTTTTACCTATTGAGTCGTTATGCTGCTGCCCATGTGGCCCCTCTGGGGCATCAACAAGAGCCTGGTGAACAAGTAGACTTCCAGTCCTACCGATCTTACAATTGGTACCCGACGCGCAAATCATGGGTGCCATCAGCGGTTCAGATTGACACGATGATTCTCCGTGAATGCGTGCAGAGATTACGTTTTGAAAATAATGCGAACCTTCGACCAGCTGGTCGCCAGAACACTCAAGACTACAAATTTGATATCTGGAGCCTGGTGGTCAATTTTGCCAATGACGTTTGGTGGTCGCAAGGTCAAATCCAAGGAGATGAGCAGCAGCCTCCGGCATGGCCACACGACGGACACTGGCGGCCCTTTTGCTTTAATGGCACAATCTACACAGATGGTGTGTCTGTCAGCATCCTAAAAACAACTCGGGCTACCAATGCTGGGGGGCCCCGGCGCACGTTTGTGCCATCGGTTCGGGAGACGACATACATTCACGAGCTGGAGCAAGTGGACCGCCAACGTCTTTTGGCCATTCACCAAGACGCCCAGAGCAGCCTCGTGTACGTTGACTGTGGGCGTCGCGACCTCATGTATTGTATGTCAAGCACGAGCACACCTCAAAACCGGCAAACGCACCGTTACACCAGCAGCAGCCGACGCAAAGCACTTCATCGTCGACATTATCGCACGTTGCGGGAAGATGTCCCACACGGGGTTTCTCAATCGCTGCAACGAATGAGCACTGTCAGCAGCAAGACTCAAAATCTGGCCGCCTATGTGGATTACCTGGGCCAGCAAGCAGTGGAATGGGAGATTCTCCACGACTGGTACGCGAATGCCACGACTTTGGGTAACGGTGAGACAGGCCAGCCGCAGCCTCTTTACCGCAAGTTGCGATTTAATCAGTATAACGCGCGGCAACAGCACGATCAAGACCTTGGGAATGCCATCCGTACGGCGTTTCATGACAACACGGTACTCGTCATGGGCAACTGGAGCGCGCCGCACATGCGGTTTCATGAACCGATTCGCGGCATTGGCCTGCGGAGCGCCCTGAAGAAACTTGGGTTTGAGGTGTATCTAATCGATGAATACCGCAACTCGAAGGTTTGCCCTGTTTGCCTGACAAATACAGCGCGCATGGGTCCTCAGCGGATTGAAAACCCACGTCCGTGGCAAAACTCGACAGTCAAGGTCTGGGGAAAGCTTATGTAAGACAAAAACAAAAAAGTGAACGATAGATTTTTAACGGCGTGACATGAATTATTTAGATGCTCTAATTGCCACCGTACGTTCAATCGCGATAATATGGCCTGCAGAAATATGGTCATCATTGGAGACGCCATCCTCAACGACAATCCTGTGCCTGATGTTTTCACGCGAGGAGGTGCGTAGATGCTGACGTGCCCTGACCAAGTGATTTGTTCCCAGCCAATTTTTTTTTTTTTTTTTTTACTCGCGGTGGTTTTTATGCAAATTTCTATATTCTTTTTTATTCGACAAATAAACTCACAAATACTGTTTGAAAATTTAATATAAAGTGGCCATGATGACTTTGAAAAGCCATTGCTGCAGCTACATTTATGTCAGGATGGCCAAAAATACGTTTCACGGTGAGGCACCCACCGGGCAGGTATGCAGACTAGCGTATTTGAGAAAACACAAGCCGTGATCAGAGCGTGCATCGCGCAAGTGAAAAAGCATTTGATTTCAAAGTTGTGCCGACAAAGCAAGGCGACGGCACAAGCACCTGAATGATGCACAAGAAGGAGGCCTTTATCGGAACAAAGTAAAATCCAGGGGCCGAACGGGACCGTTGACGAGAAACCCGATGGTTCTCCAGAAATACTGTACACAATTTGACCCCTGGCACGTTAAATTAATATTCGAACATGCTTAAAATTTACAATTGGAAAAGCATGTGTACGGGAGTCACTTTGTTTCATCTAGGCAAACCCGATGCGCTGCCTTTTCGCACCTGTAGCGCCAGATTTAATACTTCAACCCCAGTTTTTTCGCAAGCAACGGACAAGACAGTCCACGGCAAATTTCAGATCAAAGGGCATTGCAGTGACAAAAGATGCGGAATTGGATTCTCTGTCGTGTGAACTCGGTTTCATGGATGTGTGAGCAAAGCAGATGGCGAAATTCGATTTTCTATGATAACATTCGACTTTGATTGTAATTTCCTCGGGAACGACGTGATTAACCCCGATTTTTATTGCTGATTTGCTTGCAACAAGGTCCGGAGGCCTTGGCCTGGCCTGGCAAGATGTGGGGTCACTTCTTGACGTTGAAAGGTGCTGTGCCACGATAGCGATATTTTTTTGATTTCCTCTTCTCATGAGCAATTATCAGAAAACCCGCATGTCGACCGGATCTGAAACCGCAGCACTCGCCCGATAGCCATTTTTGGAATGGAACGACGAATGACCCCCCAAGGTTTGCATAAAAAGTGAATCGAGACAATCAAACTCTCATTTCTCGTGATGTCCATCTGCCTTCTTTTTTTTTTTTTTGCTGCAATGAAACTCGCCCAACGTCCAACAGCCATTTTTGGGATGCATGATGCACACACCGACGAGCTATCGAGGGTTCCTGGACTAAAAAAAGGACTAGCGGCCCACAACACTCTGACAACGGCAGCCATCTTGGAATCCATGACCAATTTTGCCAAAAAAAAAAAACACGACTCCAAGTCTGTCTCCTCGCGCCTTTTTTAGCTACTATATGCCGTTTTGTGTGTAATAGCAGCTTCTTTATTAAATTGAGTGAAGACAAAAGAGAGAGAGCTATTACCTTGGCTGTAAATCATCTTTGGGGGCCTTGAAGCGCTGATGTCGTTGTTGCTGGTGCAAATCGCTTCTGGCCCCCTTGATTCATCGAGCAATAGCCATCAAAAAGACAAAGTACAGCGAATACCGATTGTTTTCATCGATTTCCGGTGCTTTCACAGTGTGCTGCGTGGTGTCGAGCGCCCATATGCTCGAATGGCCTTGAGAAAAAAAAAAACAGGACAAAGGATGTCAGGCAACAACATGATGCGTGCCCAAGGCTGCAAAAAAAAATTATCAGTTGTTTTCGTCCATTTCCAGTGCATTTGCAGTGTGTTGCGCGGTGTCATGCTTGCATGTGCTCGCATGGCCATTAGAGAAATAAAAAAAGAGGACAAAGCCAGGCAACAGGACGCGCCAAGACACCAAAAAAAAAAAAAATAGTGAACACCAGCGGCTTTTGTCCTTTTCCAGTGCTTTTTCAGTCTGTTGAGTGGTGTCGTGCTTGCATGTTCTCGCATGCGTGCATGGCTATGAAAGGAAAAAAAAATAAAAGAGAGAGAAAGAAGAGTAGCGTAGGAAAAGAACGCGGCTCCAGGGCGGGCTTTAAGCGGGGTGACGAATTCATGCTTTAATGTTATTGCGCGAAGTCCTTGGGTTTGTACGACGACATTTCCCCTTGGTATTGTGCTGTGTCCTACTTTTCACACCGAACAATTAGAAGTTGCTGGATTAAAAAAAAAGAGCAGCGACCCCCGAGGTTTGCACAAAAAGTGAATCGAGACACTCATGCTCTCATTTCTCGTGATGTCCATCCAATTGCTGCAATGAAACCACAACACTCACACAACAGCCATTTTTGGATGCATGAATGATGCGCAGCACACGGACCTATCGAGGCCCTTTTTTTCTGCAATGGAACACAACCCTCGTTCAACGGCCATTTTTGAGATGCATGATGCGCACACCGACCCATCGAGGGTTTTCTGGATAAAAAAAAAAAAAAAAAAAAAAAGATGGTGCGACTCCGCGCCCAGGTTTCCACAAAAAGTGTATCGAGCCACTCATGTAATTGTTTCTCGTGATCTCCATCTGCAATGGAACCACCACATTCGCCCAACAGGCATTTTTGAGATGCGTGATGCGCACACCAAGCTATCGAGGCTCTTTTTCAGCAATGGAACCACAACACTTCGCCCGAAAGAAAAAAAACCTGCCCGACATCCATTGTCTATTATGATCAACCTCAATTTTTTTCACGGACCGATGCGCAACAGCTTCCATGCCTTCATTTTTTTCACCAGCCAAACGCTTCATTTTTTTTCCATGAAGTGAAGGATTGCTCGTCAACTAATAACATTTTTCTTTTTTTTAAACACTTCATGGGTATCCGACGTAAAAATACACCTCTAGTGAAAATATTGGCCAAATCCTATTAGTACAACGATCTAATCTCGGTAATTTTCTTGCCGATTAGACTATTTAGAGAAGAGGGGGTCAATGCGTGTCGTGACTCAATTCTCAGGTCACCAGTGTGTAGATAGTCAAATTAACAACATGATTTTATTCAAAACCTAGGAACACTAATCTAAAGCGCTGCGATTTTTGCCCTCGCCCGAGTCGCGCAATCCCTTGTGGTGGCGGATGGCGGTTGTGATGATTTTAGCTGTGTCGCAGAGCAACATTGAGTTGAAATGGCGGCGATGGGCGTTGCGGGCGCCGTGGGCAAAAGGAGTCGAAGAATCAGATCGCCAATTGGATGGTGCTGACAGCGCGTGACGATTGACCGGATCACCAGCAGCCACGAGGTGCCAAGCATCACTGCTGGCTCAATCGCCGCAACTTTTGGCACCAGGGGCTCCGCAGAAGCTAGGGGCTTGATTGAGACACGGCCTAAGCTGCCCTTGATCTTGCATGGATGACGCGGTGCCTCAAACATTGTCGTCTCCGCCTTTTTTTTTTTTTTTTTGGCAGGCCCTATTGGACTAGAATTCGGTGAGACGATGCAAAAAAGCAAAAGAAAAAGCAGAGAGCGTGCGGATGGTGAGGTAGAGACTGAGGATGATGGCGATAACGACAGAAGCGGTGATTTTGTCGAGAATGTCCATGGAATTGCTCCCTTGCGTGCACAGTACACTTTCTCGGTTTCACGAAAAAATGACAAATACACGGAAAAGGGCATCTCACTCTAACACTCACTGTTGACAGATGCAGTCCAAGGGCTTTTCCCATGCGTATGAGGATTTGTCTCATTTTTTTTATTTAAAACATTGAAGCACAGCGATGGCTCATTGGGTTTGTTGATGATAATCACGGAGACTCTGCTCGTACCGTTGCTTTGTCTGGAGAGATCGTTGAATCCACTCTTCCCGTCTGGGTTGCGCCATGTCTAACCATTCTTGTCGCAGGTCACCAATGGTAACGTTTGGATCTTGCTGCTTTTGATGCGTGCAGTACAGACCAAATGCTGATTCTGGCCGTCGAATCGTCTGAGGGTCGATTTGGCCAACTGACGAATGTTGTTGAACCGCCGCTGACCGAGGTTGTGCAGGAGGCTGCTGCACAGGCGTCGTCGTGGAACGGCGACCACGGGGGGAATGCTGCTGCGTCGCCTGCTGGGCTCTCGTTCGTGGACGGGCTGCAGCCTCAGGTTCTCCTGGAAGACGCGCACCGGTGCGGGTGACGCGATTGCGTCGACGGCGTGTCATTTTGATGGGGAGAAACAAAAAAAAAAAAAGAAAGATGTCAAGCCAAAAGGCGACTCTGCCTCTTTGGTAAATGAAAGCTCATCCCAATGCGCCATCATGCGCATGAGAAAAATAGACTCCTTGCTCCTTGTTGTCTGCAGGCTGCTGCTCAATTGAACCAATCAGCAACTCGCGCTTTGTCAATCTCATAACATCCTCCCTTTCCTGATCGCCCCTTGATTATTTCATTGTTCATGTCGCCACGCATAAAAAAAAAAGGCCACTAAATTTGGGCGCTTGATGAGATTGAATCTGTTCCTTTCACTTGATTTTACTACACGTCTCGCTCTCCTCATGGACACTAGTTTCTACATGCCGCAAATCGCCGCCAAGCTTCACCACAGAGGCATTTGCGACAAGTCGAACAAGAGGGTCGCCATTGCTTTGGCGAAGATTTTGCAATTCACGACGATAAAGATTATGCAGCCCGCCATTGCATCGGCAAAGGCGGAAGGGTCGCAAACCATCCAACGCCGTAATGTGTTCGACGCTTTAGTAGAAAGTGTCGATTTAGTGGATTTGTTGCAATTCAATGGAGACAACACCTTGGACCGAGAACTTGCGAGACTCGATAACATGGAAACCACAGATCAACCTTAGGCTGTTCAAATACCTAGTCGTTTCAAATAGCTCAATAAAAAAAAAGCAACAATGTGCCGTTGCCATCGTCTAGGACTCTAAAAGTCGATTTAACCGCACTCGCACGGCTTTCCTTGGTGGAAGAGTACAAGAATACGTGGACATCATCGATCATGCAATACTCCAAGACCAGATATTTTTAAAAGCCACGCGCTCCTTGCCTTTTTCCTTCTCAGTTTTACCCCTCTCACCTTTTTTTTTTTTGCATTTTCATGGACGCCAAGCGTCTGACATGATTGTCGACATCATATTGAAAATGTAACAAGAAAATTGTCATGTCCGTGGTGATTCATTGAAACATGATCAGTATCATAAGCTATATTGACAAGTTACTCCATCCATTGCAGCACAATTCTTTTTTTTTTCTTTTTTTTTTTTTTTTGCAATCTTAGGGTAGAAACCTTTATGCCGGCGCTGTCAATCTCTTGGCCCATTGCGCCATTGGCACCTTTTGATTGGCGCATAAGGACCATGGATGAGGCGTTCATGGCCAAGTGTGTTTACGGCATTTTTTCACATCAATGGTACTCAATTTGTCTTGTTGGCAAACCATGAGCACGAAAATGTAGTGCGCGCGGCAATTGGCACTCTGCAGGCTTGATTGCGCCAAGAAGTGAGAGCAAGAAAAGCCTGATTCGCGTTTTGCAGTCATCCCGAGCTTGATATTTGCCGTGGAAAACAAATGTTTCGCGCCACAGGCCGGCAATGGCCCAAGAATCTTGCGGATTTGCCGAGAAACAGTGTTGTAAAGTGTCCAATGTGCGTCACGCAAGGTTTGCCCCCTGTTCAGGGGCATTGGTAAGAGTCTTACCGGGTAAAAAAAAAAAGGAGGGGGGAAGTGGTCATGTGCGGATCACCAATTAGGAGGCACGTCCATGCAATCCAACAAGCGCCATTGGCACCTTGTGACGAAAAAAGGCGACTTGGATGATTGGGACGGGTGCCATTAATTAACAATGAAAAGGGCCTCGTTTTAGTGGTTAAAGACGACGATGATTGTAAATTAGCCAGCTGACAATGATTATCGATCAAAATCGCAAAGCAGTCCGAACGCGGCGGTCGGTCAAAGGAATATATGGCTCGCGCGTCGACACTCTTGGTGATGTCATTGATGATAAAATGCTTTTTTAGTGAGAAGTCGACGGCAAGCTGCATGTCATCGGATGAGCATCCGCCACCCCGTGTGGCATAAAAGGGCTAGCAATCCTCCTTTTGTATTTCTCTCACGCTCTCTTTTTCTCGCTTTCTTTCTGTCCCCTTTTTTTCATGATTTTTTTCGCTTTTTTCCTCAATATCCCAATATGCAAGAATCAGCTCAAGTCGGCGCAAGGCATGGACAACGACAAATGTGCATCTTCTTTGGCTTTGTGGACGTGTTCCCCACACGCGCGACCGTCATCACCTGGAGCAAGATATCTTGGCTCTTGCGCACATCATTCCTCAATTGGAAGCGACGATTTCGCGCTACCTTGGCGTGCTGTCCAAGGCCGTCGCCCTCTCACACTTCCATGGCGTGTAAGTAAAAAGAAATCATCAAGACGCATACAAGAATCTCATTTTTTTTTAGGCACGGCATGACGGATGCTGGCTATATCAAGAGCCTGGGCAAACCCATGTTGACGAATATTGACGCAAATTTCGATGACGCGGCGCCAGTTGGTCAAGACGGACGTGATATGTGGTGCATTGCTGTGCCCAGCTTGGACCACGGCTTCCTCACCTATAGTCCTGGCACGCCTGGCACGATGCGCTTTGAGATGTTGTACTAGAGCGCGCGTTCTCACGCTGAACAAGTGCGCCGCGGACGTGCTGGTGCCGCGCGACTCGCCCGCCAAGACGAACAAGCCCTTTTGCGAGCGCGTTCTCAATCTTCGACTGCAAAAGGAGGCCGAGTCCGATTTTGCGGACTACATCCGCCCGCCTCTGACAAGTTCCACGCAGCGCAAGTGTATGACAAAAAAAAATAAAAATAAAAATAAAAAAAAAAAAAAAAGGGAAAAACGCTCCATTGATTGCGCTTTTTTTTATAGCTCGCGCGTCCAAAAAATAAGTGATCACTGCCGACGACGTCGTCCATTTATCGGCACGGGCAAAGATGGCAATGCGCTTGGCCATGTCGTGGGTGGCAAGAAATTGGGTGATCGTCTCCAGCAGAACGAGACTTTATGGCGCGAGGTAGAGGCCAATTTATTCCATCGCACGCTGGAAGACGTCAACCAATGTCTTTTTGCGAGAGGCGGCCCTTGTCGTTGGGAAGCTTTTGTGGATTGGCTGACGTCGCTAAAGCATGGCCGTGACATTTTCCATTGTGCCCTTACGCCCACCAAGTGGCCAAATTCGAGGGCCGCGATGATGACAGCGCCGTCCGCTCATTGGTGATGCTTCCTGGGCGACCCCGACAAGAAGCGTCAGTGCGCTGCGCTCAAGAAGGTAAAGGGCATGGGCGCCTCTGACGTGTTTGTGGATGCGCCGGTGCGCGTCGACTGCAAATACGGCATCATTGGTAAAGACAACAGGGCCAACATCACTCACGTGCTCATTTTCTCGCCCTCTTTTTTTTCGATCAGGGTGATCAGCCAATGCCAAAAGCAAAATTCCCAAAATGGAGCGCCAATATGCCTATCTCTGTCATCGGCAAGCCATTCAATTGGTGCTCCATGTGGTTTGCAAGCTACAATCTGCCGAGAACAGAGCATCGGCTGTATGCATTGGACGAACAATTGTTCATCGACCTTAAGGACCGCTATTTCACAAGGATGACTGTTTCCGTGATGGCCGCCGTTGGTACAGATGGCACGGGTGTCATTGCAAGCTGCACACACGCCGTCGACGACCTGGATGGCGCTGAATTTGGCACACACCGAGTGACGCTTTGGTCGTACCCCTTGCAGAGCAAGATCCGCGAGCTGGAGCTCCAACGTGACTAGCAATTGGAGCATGTCGCCATTGCTGGCCTGCAAGCGATTTTTGTGCGCGATCAAGACGGCCAATTGCCAATTTGGACCCGCGCGATGGCTTCCTTGGCAAAAAGGTGCAATTTTTCTCGGCCGCTTCCTTTTTCCACAAAGAGCCGTCGTGGCCGGGCCCCCTGTCGCGCCTGGCCAATTGGCTGATTGAACACGAAATCGACGCGGCTACATTTGAAAGGACATCACTGGTATATTGACGCGATACAAAAAGGAAATGGTCAGCAACACGGGTCGCGTTTTGCAGGTAAAAATGATTAAATATACCCGGGATCACAAATTGGGCCGTCCATTTACCGCCCTTTCCCCTGGGTTTCCGTAGGCGCAGTCATGCATTGACTGCATCCGCATCCAGTTGCTCTCCTTGATACATAGAGTGAGAATTTCTACACTTTGAGTTTGAAAATAAAGATACAAAGGCTACGTCGATGAAACACGGATCATCAGAAAAAGCGCGACCGCGGAGCGTGCATGACTATTGGTGATCAACGGAAATTTTGCTTTCTAGCATAGTTGACTTGGCTGGGAAATTTTGGTAGGTTTTGGGGCAAATCGCAGCGCGTCGTATTTCACACACAGGTCGTTGTTTGCGCATCTCATTCGCATCAAGTATATGCAGCTCGAGTACGGCTTTCTGACGGACGCGTCGGCGCAGCACCAAAACGCGCGTCGGATGTGCAATTTGACTTTTTAAATTTAGCCTTAAATCGCTCATTGCTCGTCAGCGAGAGCATTTTTTTTTTTTTTACCTGTATCTCTGCCTCCCTTTCTCTGTCTCTCTTTTTTCTTGTCAGTCGCTCATCCACCTCTCTCTGTCAGTATTTTTTTCTTTTTCTTTTTTTTTGCCGTTTCTGTATTTTTTTATTCACTAGTTTATCAACACAAATTTGTTTGCTGCTGCTAATTGTCCTCATCGTTATCATCCATGTCGTCAGCATCCGTCTCATCTCCGTCATCGTCAGCAGAGAGCATGTCTTCGTCGCTATCAACCATTTCATCATCTTCGTGTTCATTGTCGTCATCAGTGAGGTACATTTCTTCTTCCAGGTTATCGATCAATTCTTGGTCATATGGAATCGTCGTGTCCATCTCCATTAAACCAACGAGAATGAAGTCTTGCGCCTGTGCACGCCATTGCGGGTTAGAAATCAATTGATCCGCAGCCTGTTGTACATGTTGCACTGCAAAAAAAGAAAAAATCAGTACAAAGTCAAAAGCGTAATGTCAACCATACCTTCCAGCGGCTCATCACCGGCTATTTCGCGAGCCCTCTCCCCAAAGCGATACAACATAACATGCAGGATGACATCAAATAGCTCTTTTACAGTGCTAGTCATCCGCCACACCTGCGGGTCATTGATGTCTTCAAGCAGAATGCGCGCAATGGCTCTGTCAAATCTCTGCAACGACAGAGACGACATGCGATTCAAACAAAAATCAAAAATATCGAAGTTGGGATTGCTGATATTGTCGAGCAGCTGCTGGGGTTGATGCATAGCGTTGATCAATACAGAGAAAAGAATGAAAGACAAAAAAAAAAAAGATGCTCTGTCACTTTTATGCCAATTCCTATGATCATCGGATTCCATTTATGGTGTGCTGCTTTTCCTTGCTCAAACACAATGAAAGCGCAGAACGCTACTTGGACCCCTCGCAACACAACGGATTGAACCCCAAAGTGCCAAATTCCTACAGCCACTTATAAAACAATTTGAAAATGCTACAATGCCATCGTTTATTTTTGCGTGTACTTAGAGTGTTTCATTTCTTTCATTCACCAAGTTATCAAAAACCATCTGAATGTGGCTACGAGTCTTTTCAATAACTGCAGCACGACTCATCTTGCGTCGAGCGAGGGCAGATCGAATCCCAGCATATCCACCGTGAAACGCAAGAGCCTTGTTTTTCGCAAATCGACGACACACCCTCGTTTGGTAGTTTTCCAAAGTGGCCTCGACATTTGTCACTAGTGGAAAAAGACCAATCAGCCATCTAGGATGTCCTCTCTCGGGTTCATCGGGCCCATTCCTGAAAAGTTCCCAAAGGAGGTCCTTGTCAGCAGCAGTAACGGAATATGCCAATTTTTTCTTGATTTGATTGATGGACATGTAACGCGTGCTTGGAAGCCCGAGAGGCCTGGGACGCTCTGCCAGCTGGGCTTCCTCTGCATTCTCAGGACCGGGGGGGTACAAACGGAGCCTGTCGAAAAACCGGCAATCGTAGCACAGCAGCTCTTCGACGTTGTCCAAGTTGATAAAGCTCAAAATACCTTTCGAATGGGGAACAGTGCGGCAATAGACGAGTCCTCGAGGGCCAAATCGAGCATGGAGAGGATCATCGACATCAAGTGGGTTGTCAGGGATCTGATGATTTGGATTCTCCGCATTCGGTAATTGTGGGTTGCTCATTTGATAGCATCTGTTGCAGACACCGAAGCATTCTGTCAAGTACGTGGCTCTCGCGAGGACCGTTCTCGTGAGATTGAGGGCATTGTCGGGGTCGTCGGGATTGACGTAAGCGATGGCATCAAAGTGATCAGCAATGAAGCAATTCTGGTTTGGCGTGACTATCATGTTTTCGACTATGGTACGCGCACGGATGTTTATGTCTGCTGTTACATCGCCACTTTGCACGGCGCTTGTCAAGTCGGCTAAAAGGGCGTGTACAGGTCGTCCATCTTCAGGAAATTGCACCAAATGTTGTGGAATCGGTACGGGATCCATGGTCAAAGAAAAAAAAAAGTCAAAGAAATAAAAAGTCAAAGAAATAAAAAGTCAAAGAAAAAAAAAGTCAAAGAAAAAGAAAATTTGTTACAATATTGAGCATCCACCACGAAACAATGAAATATATGATCAGCGTCCAAAAAACAAGGAGTCAGTGCATCTGTCATGCTAAAAAAAAAAAAAAAAGCAACGCGCGAGACCCAATTGTCATTTTCTCCCGTTTCACGTAATTATTAGAATATGACAAGTGAGAATTCAGCGCTCTCCGAGTGTAAGTGGTCAATGGCATGGTTGGTACAGACGTCGTGCAAGTGCTGGTGGCAAAGGGATGCAAAGCTGGACTCCTTGTCCATCCTGCCCCCAACAGCGGGTCGCAAGGCGACAAATGGGGAGATTCCTGCACACGCCCCTTGCTGTTTTTGGGATTTTAATCCCCGCGTTTGCTCAGGCCGTCCTCTGAGATGTCTGCGGTCAATGACCTGCCGGAAATTGTCTGCTCTTTACCATCATGCTTGCGCGAGTGTGTCGACGCGGCCTCAATTCATATTAAATGCCAATGAAAATGGGGCACACGTCATTAACAGCCGATTCTGCGTGAAATTTGACAGCAAAAGGGCAATGGCAAGGTAAAAAAAAAAAAAAAAGTGCCATCGATTTTTTTTTTTTTTTGTTTATTGACACACTATTCATTGTGGTTGTAAACACTGACTTCCGGCGGGCCGCAGTGCATTTGCCAATGTGTCACCTGGCTAGTTAAAAAGAATGTTGTCAAGTTGATCCATCCTCTAAGACGCAGCGTGCGCACGCAGAAACAGGTATAAAAGATGGACTAGCCTTTTTTTTTTTGTCTTTTCTTTTCTCGTCATCTTTTTTTTTTTTCAACATGAAACGACGCACAACAGCGAAGGAAGTCATCGAAGTATATGCCGCTAGAAAGCGATTCCGAGCCACGCTCCAAGCACAGCAGCCCCAAGTGCAGGATCAAGCACAAGCGCAGCCCGACGTAAATGGTCTTATTTCTGCTCCTTTTTTTCATGGCAATCGACCGACCCTTGCCGATGATGGGATGGAGGGTATTGAGCAGCAGACAGATCGCCCTCTTCCTGCTGCTGCTGGTCCTCTTGCTCCTCCAGCAGATCATGATGGTCATGCCCTTCCTCCTCCCGACCCTGACTTTGCCGCCTATGTTCGAGCCTCATTTGAAGACGGCACTGTGTACGCCATCACGGGCGGAGACCACCGTATCAGCTATGAGGAAATCATGACCACACTGGAGGACACTTTCTACAGTCTTGATGAATATGATAAAAGAGGTGTTTAACAAGATTTATGCTGTCTGCGAGCACCCACACCACCAAGTATCGTCGAAAAAGCCTTTTTTTTTCTTATTCTCTGACACATGAATTAAATTGTTCTTAGCGAAAAAAAAAAAGGACGGAAAGCGAGCAGACTCGGAATTGAGCGAGCAAAATGCAGAGCCTGTTATCATACTGTACACTTGTGCGTGCACGAAAGACTGGCTTGAGGTGGCCGTGCAATGGGGCTACGGATTTGGATGGGCTGATGCAGCGTGTTTCGTTCTGAGAGACTTGGTGGGAAAGAATATTAGCGGAATGTCATTCTTGGCGGACCGACTCGCGAACGCACTTGTGTCCGTGGAGGTGGTAGTGCGTGGTATACGACAGGATGGCATGATGGTGTCGCGCACGCGCTTTTTGTCTTACAGGGTGTAAAAAAAAAAAAAAAAACACGCGTGTCGCGCCATACTTTTTGCGGCTCAGGCAAGATGACATTAACTTTCCCCAGGTAATGCTCAATCGAAGTGCTGAATTTACCGAACTTATGCAAGAGAGGGCTAATGTGCTTGGTTTTCATCTCTCTGTGCTTTAATTGAAGAAACTAAAAGAAATGGGACAAGTCTATCAAAATATCTCTGAAAGGAAGCAAAAGAAAAAGAAAGCTGGCCGGTGACTACCGGTCATCGACATAACATGTCCTCAGGTTCCCTTTTTGAAAAGCGACGTGACTCGTGAACAGTGTTGACATTGTCGCATTGAAGGCGGTGCCCCACTGCTTCTAAAACCAACGAAAACAAAGTTTGGGGAAAAGTCGTAATAGATTTTTGAACGGACGCTCCTTGATTGACTGGAATGCAATCAATGACGTCGCTGGTCATCCAGTACATGTTGCCCTCTCCCTCTTTACTCTCTGGACTGGTTGAAGATCTGCAAAGTGCATCGACATGTGGTAAAATAAGCTTCTTGATTGCACGACACTGCTCATGGCAATTTTTTTTCGTGTCCCTTTTTCAATTTAAAAATAGAACGCCGCGTCTGCGCTGCGCTTGAAAACGCAGATCAAAATACGTACAATGTTTTTACGCGTTCAAGGTAAAATAACGGTTGGATCACGGGCAAAGTTCACACGACCTTGATATTTCAGCGCGTATCGGTTCAAAAAAGCCCATTAAATCTGGGTGAATTATCGTCGTGGGGGCCTAACGATTGCCAAAAAAAATCACTGACAATGCGTATACTCTTTTCTCGCCATTGTAGCGACTTTTGCATGAAAAAACGCGACGTGGAACATTCAAATCTATTGGCAAGAGCATGCAATCCGTTTTTCAGAAAAAAAATTGGTTGTTTTGACCCGTTTTTGTCCAAACAAGGTCCAGTGGCCTTTGCCTGGCCTGGCGAGATGTGGAGCCACTTCTAGCTTTGAAAGGTGCGAGGCCACTTGGTGCACGTATTTTTTTGATTTCCTCTTCTCATGAGAAATTAAAACCCGGAGGTTGACTCGATTATTATGCAGATGAATCCAAAATTCAGTTATTTTGCAACTTTAACACTGGATCTCGAAATATTCTGTGGGTCGTAGTGAAACTGGTTCGACTCGAATGGGGCACACTCGGGCGTCGTCATTTTCCGCTTGTTTGCTTGCGCGATAAACGACTTTTCCATGCCTGTAAAATCCATTTAAACATTAGAACAATTTTCCAACTCATTTTTCTCGACAACGGAAAGAACGACGTCCAGAGCTTTTATCGTGTCTAAAGCACCATTTGAATCTCTCCCAGATGAGTCCAGTTTCACTGCCATCCGATCAAAACCGACGGAGAAAAGAGCTTTTTTCGATATTTTCGTTAATGGCACTTTGCTCGACAACGGTCTAGTCGATCTGTGATTTTTATTCCAGATTTGCCAACAAACAGGGAGAAAACCGTCTAATGGTTTGACTTGTAGGGCGCTTACTTGAGCAATCGCCATGTTCGAAAATCTCGGATTTTCCAAGGGGAGCAGTCGAGGACTTGAAAAGAGCAAAATGTAAGTCATTAGATCGCCACGCCATTCAACCGTAGGGTAATTTCGCCCCAATGACCGATACAGATGCAATAAAAAAAGGAGGTACATCAGCTGCTTTCCGCGTAAATTGCAATGTGCCTCGTTTTTTCGCCTCAAGTCAAAGTCGACGAAGACTGGACATAGAGCCGCGAAACAGAGATCATCAGAAAGAACACGGCCTGCTGCATACGTGATTGTCAATGATCACTGCAAAAAATGAGTTCCAGGCAGAACTGATGCGAACAGATCGTTTGCGGGGCAATTTTGACGCGTGACAAACCGCGTCAGACGTCACGTTACACGCGCTTGATCATCATCAAATCCATACTTCTGGAGTCTCTCTTGCTAGTGCAAGCGTCAGCGCGGCTCTATGGACGCGTTTTTCCCGTGCAATTCGCGCTTGAAGTTTAATCTAAAATCACGAATTGCTCGTCAGCCACCTGGTCGATCCCATTCTTTTTTGGTGTTTTCTGTGGATTCTTCCTGCATTGTCTTTTGTGTGGAAGTTTGCTTGAAATCTGAAGGCCTATTTTTTCAATTTTGGTTTTGGGTGCTCGCCACGACTAAAATTTAATTTGCGCGTGGCGCGCCCGATGTCTTTTGGTACCATGCAAATTGGGTGTCACTCGAGGTTTCTAGCCCGCCATTTCACGCTACGCTGTATTTTGAGTCATCATCGGGACTGGCTGATCAGTTTTAGTTGCCCTTCTGTTAAAATGGACCATCTGGGGTGTTTCTCCTGGTATACTCGTGCAAATGGTCACAAATGCATTTCGAGGGCGAAGCACCTCGGTCGTGGCTGTCTAGGGCACAAAAAAATGAGTGCAGGCTTGCAAAATCTCAATTTCCTTTTTTCTTGTCAATGCATCAAAGAGTGCTAAAAAAAATGCAAACAATCTCTCTCTCCTTTTTCTTTTTTTTTTTTTTTTTGTTGCTGCAACACGATTTCCCACTCCATATCGCTGCTGGACACACGGTGCTGCAACGAGACCAACAAAAAATATTGCCACAGTACAACGCCTTTTTCCTTTTGCCATCACACACAATACAGTAGCAATCCTTGTCTCCTTGTTTGTTTTGGTCAATATCATACCTTAAAGAGAGTCGCATTCGGATGCAAAGAGGAGGTTATCATAAAAAAGTCGCTGTTCGTTACTGGGTGACAAAAAAAAAAAAGATGCAAAAAATAAAAAAGGATGCATTCACGCGAAAGAGATGTGTGACATGGTATGCACACTCAATTCCTCCTCTAATTGTTTTGCCTCGAATATTGTGCCCTATTTGGAAGCGAGGAGTTAAATGAATCGCTGCCCCTGGGCGACACCCAAAAAAAGGGGGAAAAGAAGCGAGATCAATCACAAAAAAAAAAAAGGATGCCGGACATGCCAATTTTTTTTTTTGGTCCAATGCGCAACAGGGTCGCTCCCTTCAATTTGTTCTACAGCTTAATGAAGCTTTTTGTATGGAAGCCAAAGGACATGTCGCAAAAGTAAAAGAAATATCGGAAAAAGGAAGGAAATAATCTCTTAAGATTGAGGTTAGACATGTTGCGTGAAAACGCAAAACTTGACGTTTCAAACAATCGTGAGGACGCACAGACCGTTCTTTGTCGGTAGTAATCCTAAAAAAAATCGGGGGTCAATCAAGTGTTTGTCGAGAAATGACGTGTTTCACCAAAACTACGCAATTTGGCATGGATTCAATAAAAACACATTACCCCCGCGACTCTTTGGCACATGTCGCGTCTCTGGTGATCGATCCCCATGTTGCTAGGAAAAATCATCAAACCCGGGGGTGGGTTAATCCGTTGTCGACAAGTTACAAATTCCGCGTTTTTTTTTTTTTTTTTTTGACTTGCTGCGCTGGATGGTGTCAACGACGCTGGATTCGCGACAGACCATGGCGGCGGCCAACTCGAGCATCCTGAGGGTGATATTAATGAAGCAGACGCCCAATTCACCTTTGTCAATCGATTACACGCCAGACAGAGCAGCCATGTGCTTCTTCTTGTGCTGTTGGTACACGTGATCGATCTCGTCCTGGACAACCTGCAACCCCATTTCGTGACATTCCACCTTTAACAATCAATACGAGCGACGTGGTGCATTCGCGTTACGCGTATTTTGCTTCCTGGTACATCATCCTTGGTCGCTAGCGGCACCGTATCAGAATCTGTGGGCACTGGCATTTCTGGATCGTCTTTTTCCTCGTCGTGGTCGTCCATTGCGTCGTTTAGCTCGTGATCCAGCGCATCCTCGTCAATCTTTTGGGGACTGACCATGGTTGTCGCTCCTTTTTTTTTTTTTTGAGCTTGACCGACACGGACCGCTACGTAATGAGATCATTCAACGGCACATTGGGTGGTATCAGGACCTCCTAGACATCCCTCGATGCAGATACCTCGGATTTGCTCGCTGTAGGCCTCATAGGCGACAATGTTACAATTGGTCCATCTGACAATCAGGTCAGTGTCCAGTGCCACCGCGACGGGCGTCGTTGCGTCAGGATCGAGGTTCTACCAGTTGGTCGCGCCCTAGGTACGTCGGGAGACAAAAAACAACAATGTACACGAAGGCCACGATTGGGAACAGATTTTCCCGAGGCGTAAAAAAAGAGGAAAGAAAATTAAAAATCTTGGAGTTTTTTTGGCGCCCCTTTTTTTGCACCCCCTTTTTTTGCACCCCTGTTTTTGCACCCCCTTTTTGGCATTGCGATTTTGGACGGCCCCGGGTCTCGCGATCCCGTGTCGTTGTGGATGGCGGTTGTATGATAATGACTTGAGCTGTGTCGAAAAGCAGTACAGTATTGGGTTGAAACGGCGGCTATGGGCGTTGCGGCCGCTGTGGTTTAAAAGAGCCGATGAATCTGCACGCCATTTGGATGGTGCTAACGACACTTGACGACTGAACGAATCAACCGGCAGCCACGAGATGTCAATCATCACTGCTGGCTCAAACGCTGCAACTTTTGGCACGCTGGGCCCCGCGGAATCTAGGGGCTGATTTTGCATTGACGACGCGGTGCCCCAAACATTGGCGTCTCCACCCCTTTTTTTGCAGGCCCTTTTGACTAGAATTTGGTGAGACGATGCCAAAAAAAAAAAAAAGAAAAGGCAGAAAGCATGCGGGCAGTGAGGTAGAGATCGAGGATGATGGCTGTAATGATGCAAGCGGTGATTTTGTCGAGGGTGTCCTTGGAAAAGGGTGTCTGGACGCAGCCCTGCTCCATGGAACTGGTCCCTCTCGTGTAAAACACACTTTCTCAACTTGAAAAAACATGGCAAAAACAGAGAAAGAGATCTCTCACTTGCACATTCACTGCCGTTTCACCATTGACGCTGTCAAAAGGCTTTCCCCGTATGCACATGAGAATTTTTGTCCCATTTTTATTTAAAACAATGGAGCATCGCAATGGCTCATTGGGCTTGTTGATGATAATCCCGGAGACTCTGCTCGTAACGTTGCTTTGTCTCGAGAGATCGTTGAATCCACTCCTCACGTGCGGGTTGCGCCATTCCAAGCCATTCTCGTCGCAGGTCGCCAATGACAACTTTTGGATCTTGCTGTTTTTGATACGTGCAGTATAGACCAAATGCGGATTCTGGTCATTGAATCGTCTGGGGAGCTGAATTGGCCAATTGTATCATGCTGTTGAGCCGCGGCTGGACGAGGTCGTGCAGAGGACTGCTGAAAAGGCGTCATCGCGGAACGGCGACCTCGGGGGAGTGCCGCTGCTTCGCTTGCTGGGTAGCTTCAGAGTCACCTGGAAGACGAGCTCCGGTGCGGGTGAGACGATTGCGTCGAGGGCGTGCCATTGTGATGGGGAGAAAAAAAAAAAAAAAAGAAAGAAGGCTGCCGAGCCAAAAGGTGACGTCTGTGTCTTTGGTCAATGAAAGCCCACCCCCCTAATTTGATTGTGATTCGATTGGGAAGCTCCATTTATGCGCATGACTAAAATAGACTGGAAAAACACGATTGGAGCATTTGGATCGCCGCCATTTTTTTGGAGGGCATCGCCTTGAAAAGGGACAGCGCGCGTCCTCCTTTTCCTTTTTTTTTTTTCTCTCTTCCTTATTCTTCTGACATGCCAAAACAATCAAAGCGCGCAGCAACCAAGAAAACAAAAGGCAAATCAAAGACTAGCAATTTGGATGCACCACGCGAAGCGATAAAGCAATCTGCCTATGTGTCCTTTATGATTGTATTATCGAAACAAGACGACTTTTGAGGAAGCATGATTTCTCATTGTCCACTTTTTGTTGCAGGACAAGAAGAAACAGCGAAACAAACATCCCTACAAGTACATGAACGACGAGGAGGTAATCAAATCAGTGTAGAGGGAATCAAGGACAGAATTGCTTTTTTGTCAACGGATGGAGACTGACTGCGTCTGTTTTAACTCTTGCCAAGCTAGGCTTGGACCCGCTTTGTAAGTCATTTCGCTAGACGCCTCTTGCACAAAAGCTAATTTGCATTGGATCCTTTGTATAGCTGAATGAATGGGCCGTGTGCGCCATGAATCCGGCAAATCATGAACACTAAATTGTCATCCTTATGTCATTTCCCCCTTCCCCCTCCCCCAAGACAATAAAAAGCGAGTACCTCAAAATGCATAAAGCAACATGAATGCCGAAATTCCCAAGGTTTTGAAAAAAAAAAAAGGACATGGAATTTTTGTGGACGCCTTTTTCAATCGGGTGATCGCGGAGAACAGATGTGGGCTGCGTTTTGCCAGACGGTCTTCTATGCTGACAGTCGCGTCCTTGTTTTTCTTGCGCAAAAAGATGTTTCACGAGCTCATTTGTTAAGCAAGAAGAGAATAAATCATAGATTTCAGCTAGTAAAAGCATCATTTTTGACATGGATCAACGTAATCCGGTTTGTTTTTGTCCTGTCTTTTACAGCCGCCGTCATCTCGACAGTTGTAAGGTCTGCAGCTGCTCTTTTCCTTGTGACATTTTACGCCACTGCTGAATACAGGTCAAAAACAATCCGTATTACATTGATCCATGTCAAAAAAGATGCTTTTACTAGCTGGAAATTATGATTTAACCTCTTTTTGCTAATAAAAGAGCTCATCAAACAACTTTTTATGCACGATACAACGAGACTTGTCAGCATTGAGGACCGTTTGCCGCAGCCATATTCGATCTCCGCTGTCTCAATTGTGAATGGGCGCACTAAAAAAAAAAAAAACGCGCCAACGTGCCAGTTTCTCGACTGCTTTTTTTCCCTGTCTCTGTTTTTTTTTTCTCTCTCTCTCTTTTTACCATCGCCCACACCAAATAATCATGCTACAAGCAATCAACGATCGCGAAAACCGCAAGCAGGACGAGGATGACCACGATGATGAAGATTATCAACACAATGAGGACTTGGAGGACGATGACGATACAGATGACGACGATGATGAAGGTGACGATGATGATGCAGATGATGATGATGAAACATCAGGCAGCAATCGCAAGCACAAGCGCAATTTCAAGAAGGAAAAGCCGTTCTTCCGCACCCCACGCGCACATTTTGTCCAATGCAGCGGCCTGAGCCAAAATCGTGCCATTGCTTTGTGGGCCAAAATGAGCAAGGAGCAGCGACAGCAGTACGTGGCAATGGCGCAAAAAGAATACGAAAAGCATAAAAAAAAGTTGCAAAAAGATCTGAACAAAACCAAGTTCAATAAAGACAAAAAGCAGCAAAAGAAATACCACTGAAAAACGATCATCTTCTCTTCTGTTCTTTGGCTGCGCGGTGGTCTTTTTTTTTTTTTTGGTCTTTGCTTGGGGCACTGTGAGAAATTGCGCCCTTGGGCACCGATTTTCTTTTTTTTGGGGAGCCCATGGGAGAGTGGGAATCGATTATGATCGTGAATTGTCGTTTGCTAGGCTGCCCCCATTTTGGCTTTCCGCGTCTTTTATTTTTTTTTTCTTGCATACGATAAAAGATGTCTGGCGAGTTCTTTTATCAAGCAAAAAGAGAATAGAGCACGATTTTTAGCTTGCCAAGGCATCATTCTTGACATCTATCCGCGAAATACGGCTTGTTTGATGCAGTCTGTGCAGTGGCAAGGAATGCCGCGAGGAAAAAGCCTGTTGCTAGATCGATGGCTGCTGCCAGACTGCATCAAACAAGCCGTATTTCGCGGATAGATGTCAAGAATGATGCCTTGGCAAGCTAAAAATCGTGCTCTATTCTCTTTTTGCTTGATAAAAGAACTCGCCAGATGTCTTTTTACCATATGCAAGAAAAAAAAAAGGACTCGGAAAGCCAAAAATGGGGGCATCCTAGCAAACGACAATTCACGACCATAATCGATTCCCACTCTCCCAAATGGGATGGGTGCGTGATTTCCGGCAAAAGAAAAAAAAAGGGGGGGGTAACTGTGTGTGTTAATATCCATTCACGCTTTCTAGTTCTTTCCCATCTTTTCTTTTTTCTACAAAGTAAATTGCCTCCAAATTTTCACACAACATGTCTAACACCAGACTTAAGAGCCGAGTTCCTTCCTCTATTCGATATTTCTCTTACTTGAATACATGTCCTTGATTTCCATACAAAAATCTTCATTTAGCTGTAGAACAAAAATTGAAGGGAGCGACCCTGTTGCGCATCGGACCAAAAAAAAATTGGCATGTTTGGCATTTTCTTTTTTTTTTGTGCTTGATCCCCTTTTTTTTGGGCGTCGCCCAGGGGCAGCGATTCATTCAATTCTTCGCTTCCAAATATGTCACACTCTTCGAGGCAAAAAAAAAAATTAAACATCTTCCTTTTTAAAAATGAAAAGACACACTACAGCACGTGACGCCATCGAAGCATTTGCCGCTCGGAAGCGATTCCGAGCCTCGCTCTGAGCACAATTCCCAGCCCAGGCTCAAGTGCAAGGGCAAGTTAAAGTTCAAGTGCAGCCTGATGTGAATGATCTGATTGCTGCACCTTTTTTCAACGTCAATGGACCTGCCCTTGCCGGATTCATGTGATACACACACATACAGTCAATGAGGAGATAAAACATGCTGCTAAAAACAAATAAGGTTGACAACAAATGAGCTCCGTGTGCTGACGCGACGGCTTTTGACGTCACACAGTCAGACAAATCGGGGGAGAAATCCTCCTCAAAGACGAGCAAGGAATTACTCATGATGATCGAATGTTTTTTTTGAGGATACGCCACGTCGAAGGAGCATCAATAGTTGTGGCACGGGGGTTTTCAATGTGCTTCCGCGGTGAGGGCTCACATCACGCATGCATATTCAAGAGAAAAAAAGAAAAGCTTATGCATTGACAATCACTCCGTGATGAGCTGTAAGCGACCACAGCAGGGTGCTCTTTATGCTTCCTCGGTCAGGGCCGACAACACGCACACTCATTCAGGAAAAAAAAAAAAAAAAAAAAAAAAAAAAAAAAAAAAAAAAACTTGCTTACCACTGATGGCCACTTCACGATGACATGCACGTAAATTAATCCGAGTGACGGAAGCTCTTAAAAAAAGCGACCACAATTTTGCAGGACGCGCTTTGTGCATCTGTGGTAAAGTCTGACGTCACACACACACGATCACCCCCCAACGAGCCGCAGTAAATTAATCTGAGCGTGTGATGCTCTTGTAAAAAAAAATAAAAAAAAACGACCACAATTTAGCATTGTGCTCTTCATGCTTCCTCATTAACGGTTGACGTCATGCATGCACATTCAGGAGAAAAAGGATGCTTACCATTGATGATTACTCCACGATGAGCTAATCTGAGCGAGTCATGCCCTTGTAAAAAAAAAAAAAAAAAAAAAAAAAAAAAAACGCGACGACAATTTTGCAGCGAGCTCTTTGTGGTTCCGCGGCAAGGGCTGACGTCCATTGACGATCACGGCACGATGAGAAGCAAGGGGTCGGTCTGGAACGCGTGGTGCTCTTTCAAAAGGTCCAAGCAGCAATGACGTCCGTAAATGAACCACGACGATCACTGACAACAAGTCGAAAGGTAATAAAAAGACGAGATGTCTGGTATTGGATTGTCTTCATTCTTCATCTTTTCTTCCTCCCACCACCGCCACTACTTCCAAGACCTGCTACAAATCCACAAGTGACCAAGATGAAAGTGCTCGTTTATGGCTGCCCTGGTCCTCCCTCTTGGCCGCTTCAAGACCTCTGCCCCCGGCCGCTTTTATGGCAAGCGCTGCCCACTTTGGCTGGTCCTTCCTGGCATGTCGTGCTATGGATGTAATTCACCCCTGGTGTCTTCCAGATTGCCGACCGCTGCCCTCTTCATCCATTTCTTCTTCCGCGCCGGATCACCGCCATGCGTAAAAGGCTGCTATAGCCGCAAATTACTTAACGTAAGTTTTGAAACGCCCTTTGTTGTCGTGAAGGCTGTCCAACTCATTGTTTCTGCGATATTACTTTTTGAATATAGTGTACGTACAACTTTATTTGAGCTTATAAAGGAGGGTTTTACAGAACAAGTGGAACAGGGTGGAGAAAAAGGGGGGAAATCAAAGGTGGGATGAGGAATTGGAGAGCAACGGGGCCATTTTTTTTTAAGCGTCGACATAGAAGGGGTGCGAGTAAAAGTCGCAAGACTCGCCGTGGACGGTGGTGCCGGTGAGCTTGTAGAAATAGGCCGAGTTTTGGGCGCTGGCTTGCTTGATGGTGTCCTTGACGTTGAACATTTGGTGGACAGTCTCGTTGCCGGACCAGGAGGTCTGGACTTCCTGGGGCTGGCGCGAGGTCAAGTCAACCGAGTAAAGGGCAAGGCTCTCAATGTTCTCCAAGTGAGACGACGAGTCGCGTTGGACCTGGACGCTGAAGGGCGTGTTGGCCTTCTCGTGCTTGCCAAGGGCGGGGGCAAGCAACTCGACACCGAAGCAACCGCGGTCAATGTCCGTGTTGAGCTCGGATTCAGAGCCCTCGGTGGCGGCATCGTTGCTGTGGCCGCTCTTGGCAACGCGGAACACCTTGGACATCAGCGTACAGTCAGGACCCGCCTTGTTGTGCACCCACACACGGAATTCAAACTGGCCGGGGTACTTGAGACCCTTCACCTTGGACAGGTTGACACTGAAATCGAAAAAAGGAGACCAAAAGGCGCGCGTCAGTCACGCGATCAAGAGCAAAAAGGGCGATTTTTTCGATTGTTTTTTTAGGTTTCTTACGTCAAAGTGGCCTTGGTGTTCAAAGCATAGTTGCCCTTCCAGGCGGTGGCGACATACGTTGGCTTGCCATTGGAGGCAATCGAGTACACCTAAGAAGGAAGGAAAGAAAAAAAAAAGACGTGAGCAACCAAAAAAAGAGAAAAAGAGAAATAAAAATCTTACATCGACGCCACTAACGACCTTGGCCTGAGCATTGGGCTTGCGGGCTATTCAGTTGAACACGAAAGCGTGAGCTGTCAGCTGGAGAACGAGCAACAGGCAATACAAAAATCGCGAAAAAAAAAAACACTTACTGACAGTGACCTGGACCTTGCTGGGGTCGGCAAAGGATTGGCCCTGGGTGGGGGCGGACACAGCAATACCTGCGCGAAACAAAAAAAAAAAAAAAAAAAAAAAAAAGGTCAAAAAACGACACGGAGGACAAAAAAAAAAAAGGCGCCTTACCACCGCAGAACTTCTTCTTGGCCGCGTCAATTTCGTCCTGGAGCTGGTCGCCACGAACAACGACGGCAACAGACGACAGAGCGAACAAACAGGTGGCAAGCAAAGAGAATTTCATGCTCGAAAAAGATGTGTGTGTGTGATAAAAAGAAAGGAAAGGGGGATAAAGAAAAAAAAAAACAGAAAGAAAAGGAAGAAAAAGGTGCACTAGGCCGAGATCCTCCAGCTCAATTAACCTTTTTTCAATTCCGCAAACATAAAAAACAGCGCGGACAGGTAAAAATAGAACATCGAGGTCGCACAAGTAATGAAGCCAGGCGACGAGTGACAGACAAAGTGGAAAAAAAGGGCGATGATGAACGGGGTATGTTTTATTGACTTGATTTTTCATCGATCTTTTCTTTTTTTTCATAGGTGTGAGACGAGAGACAGGCCATAGCAGAGCAAGGCCTGTTTGCGCGCAGCTTGGATCAGCAAATTCATGTGGCATTTTTCCTCGGGACGCAAGGACAAGCCCACATGGCTCCAATCTTGGCGCGAGAGCAGGTGCGGCTGCAGGCACACTTTTTCAATGTAGCGGCGCGTATCGTCGCACAGATAGCTAGCCATTTCATCATAGTTGTAATCCTCCTTGATCACGCCAAGCAATTGCAGGACGTGGTAAAAGATCGCGTGTCGCAAAGGCGTCGTGTCCACTTGGCCATCCGCCGCTTGATGGAAGATGCTAATAAAAAGAGAGAGAGAGAGAATGAGCCACGGGCCCCATGTTTTCCCCTCCTTGTTTCCCATCACTCAAACATCGTGGTGCCTGATTTTTTTTTTTTCTGTGTGTGTTTTTTTTTAGGTTGGCTTACGTCCAATCAGTGATGCTGAGTGCTTCATTGAATTCGTCGTCCAGTAGATCGCCGGTGCCAGGCAAAAAGTGGTTGACCAGATCGCATCCTTGGTCTTCCCAGCAATACTCGGAAAGCATGAATTCATCGTAATCCGGGTTGTCGCGCTCAAAGGGTTCCAATGGCACGCACACATCGTGGTTGACAAAGCGGTACAGATCCTCGTATACCTTGTTGACAGCGTCTCGCGTGTCATCTATTAAAAAGAAAACAAGTGAGAAATGCGTCGCGTCGCGATTTTTTTTTTTTTTTGCGTTTTTTCTTTTTTTTATAAAAAATATACTCGACGTACGTGAGTCATTGATGGATGCGGTGGTCGATGCGTTTGCCTTGCTGGGGTCGCTACGCGAGGTATAGAGATGAAGGCCCGAAAGCTGCTCATGAAGCTGTTCATCGACGGGATCCTTTGATTTCTTGAGTCTCGAGATCAATTGGGTGGTGCGCTGCATGGCGTGTTGCGCGTCGGGCGACGTGGGCGACGACGGCTGCAATTCGTCGTCGTCGTCATCATCGTCGTCCTCGTCGTCAAAATCGGCATCAGGCCCATGTTGGTCATTTTTGGCGCCATTGTGACGCGATTGCGCGGGGCCAGGGCTTTCGTCGTCGTCGGTGTTGGATTTGCTGCTGATGTGTGAGTCGTACCAGCCTGTTGCGGCAGAAGCGGCGCGGAATGCCTGGTCATCCTGGCGCTTTTGAGCCTGGAATTGCAACATGAGGTCGTCGAGCTCGTTTTCGACGCCATAGACCTGATGTGCCGAGTCGAGCAGATAGCCGCCATACATGTCCATCTCTGGCCTGATGCCGCAGCCCAGGACAAAGTTGCACAAGCTCAAAAAGGAGGCGATCAGCACAATAGCCTGGATCAATTCGGTCTTATTCCATGCCTCGGTCAGCGGGCCGGTCATCAGATTGGCCATGTCTTCCTCGGTCAGTCGCCATGGCTGGCGTGCCATCTTTTTCACAAGAGGCGCGAGTCGCTGCAGCTTGGAATTGGCGTGCTGCAGGCCCTTTAGCCAGGCCGTGTCGCCACCGTGTTGCAAAAAGTCCAGCTTTAGCATGGAAACGAGGTATTGACATTGCTGCTCGGCGCATGCCATGATGCCAATGTACATGCGCCACGACCGGTGCAAGGGCGCATTGGGCGACTTTAGCACATCATTGATCGTCGATTGGAAAAGCTCGTAAAACGTCGGGAAAAACGCCATGACGCGGTACATGTTGGAAAGTCGGCCTTCCTCGATGAACGACCGCACCATCATGGTGCGCACATACTCGTCCGACGGCCGTCCGCCCGTGCATTTGCCGCGTGGAAGCATCTCCAGCGACGCGTTGGACGAATACGACCCGGCCACGGGGTCGTCGGCCGTATCATGGGACCAGGGTGACAGAGAGACGTGGGAAGGTCGAGGATACACAATGTAACTGTTGGCCGAGCTCGTGCTTTCGAGCGAAAAGATGTCTTTTAGCGCAATAAAGTACGACGGCGACAAATGGCTGGCTTGTGGCGTGGGCACGGTGCCTGAAGCCTAATTGTAAACAAAAGAAAAAGGCAAAATATAAAAATAAAAGGGTGAATTTCGCTCCTTTTATGCAGATCAACGCCAATTTCTTTGCCCTGTTTTTTTTTTTTTTTACCAGCGAGTGCTTCAAAAACGATTGGAACGTGTGGCGCACATCGACAAATGGGCAGGTGTACGAGAGCCGGAGCATGGTCAAAAGATAATATTGCAATTCGGGCTCGACATCCTTGTCGTGCTCCAGGTGCCGCACAAGCGATTTCACCACTTGAATGATTTTGTCCAACGACGTCTGTCTGTCGCTAAGGCTGTCCACCTGCAGCCCTTTAAACAGGGCCGTGCGTAGGCGACAAGCCTCTAACCTCGTTGCTTTTTCACCTAAAGACATATAAAAAAGTGAATATAAAAAAGAAAAATACACACTCTCGCCATTACCTTGGTGTTCAGGGAGGGCGTGCCACTGATCCATAAGGCAAAACAGCAAGAAACAAATGGAATAAGAGTGAGTGAGAAGAGCAAAAAAAGAAAAAGAGGCGGTGTGTGAGAGACAAAAAAAAAAAAAAAAAAAGCAGAAAAAAGAGAGGCAAGCGGACTTTGTGATGTCATTGGCCTGTGAGCTCCCTCCGCGATGCCTTATTGGTTACACAAAAAAGGCAACCGACATTAAAGTTCAACGCTGCATCGATCCAAAAACAAAAAAAAAAAAAAAAGCCAGGTGGGAAGGCCCGTGTGTGCGCCAAGCAAAAATAAAACATAGAACACACACTGCACACGCCTCCGATGCACACACAATGAATGACACACACAGGTCAAAACAATGAGCCATGGGCCAAGAAAGAGCGCCATTGCGATCGATTCAAGCGAAAAAGGGAGCAGCAACTGGACGAGAACCAAGAATTGCCATTTTTGGCACGCCATGCCTTTTTAAATGGTTGCTCGCGGGGAGCGGGTTAGGCAAGAACAAGGGAAAAAGAAGACTGCATCTCAAATTCCGTACTTCTTCTTTCCCTGTTCATCTCTTTTTTTTTTTCTTGCGCTTTCATCTATTTTCTTTAGAGACTTGTCCATTGTCATAGTCTTTTTCCTCCCCCTTCCCTCTCCTCTTACTAGCCAGAGTCTATTTTATTTCTTAGCTGCCTCCTTTTTATCTTTTTTTATCGACGAGGGTTCTCTTTTTTGTAGTTTCTCTTTGTTCCCCCAGGTTTCTTTCTTGTTTCCTTCCCCTTCTCCCCGCGCCCCGCCCCTTTTTGGCTCCTTGTCACTATTTTTTTTTGTTTCTTTCTCGCATACCACCATGTCGTCCACCTCCAGCAAGTCGTCGAATCTGCACAGGTCGCTATCTGGCCATCTGCAGCGCCTACAGCTACGCAAAGACGATAGCGACAAGGAAAAAGGTAAAAAATAGCCCGGCTCCGCGCGCGCTTTCCTATGAGGCCGCCAATTGGCCTTTTGTGGTGTCCCCCTCCCCAATGGCCCTAATTGCTCTTTTTTTATTAGATCGCAAGACGCATCGAAAGCCATCGCACAAGGGCAGTCCGCCTTTACCGACGCAAACGAGCAGCAGCACCAATCACAGCGGCAGCGACACCGAGGAAACGCCCGTGTCGCCGTCCCAGAGCAAGTCGTCGGCCGGGTCGTTCCTTACACGCACCCTATCGTCCAAACGATCGCGCACCAACAGCCGCACACGCCCATCGCCGCCTGTTCCCCCTTCCACAGCCTCCCCACTCGATGAAATCGATACCGAGGACCTCAATCGCAGCAATAGCAACAAGAGCGACGACAGCAAGAGCAGAGATCGCAATACCCTGAAGGATGTCTTTGGCAAGTTTGTGGGCAGCTTCAATGGTAAGTAAAATCGAAAAGAAAAATATAAAAAAAATGGCCAAAGTCGCAAAAAAAAAAAAAAAAAAAGCAAAAAAAACACAAAAAAAATGTCAATGGGAAGCATGTGTGGCAAAAAAAAAAAAAAAAGAGAGAGAGAGAGGACCCCCCAAATTGATCCCTATTTTTTATTTTGTTAGATCTTCTTAACAAGGAAAAGGATGCCAAAGAAGCCGACAAGGAAATGGAGATTGGCGAGCCATTCAACGCCAAGCATGTCACGCACGTTGGGTTTGATCCGGCCACTGGTGAATTCACGGGCCTCCCCCACGAATGGCAAATCCTCTTGCAGCAGAGCGGTATCTCCAAAAAGGAACAATACCAAAACCCCCAGGCCGTCTTGGATGCCATTGGCTTTTATCAAGAAACACGCGGCGCCCATGACGACCAGGTCTTCCACAAGATGGAGCTTGCCTCCACCATGCGCCAGCAAGAATCGTATCACTCGCCCACCGCCGACTACGTTGACAATTACGTCGACAATGAGCTCGTCACCCCTGCCGATGATGGCCCTGCCCAGCCCAAGCCTCATATCGACGTAAAAAAAGACCAAAAAAAAAAAGCGTGACCAGGACGTAATTGACGCCCCTTTTTTCTTTTTCTTTTTTTTTTCTTTCAGGCTGCGCCGACACCGACCAAGAACTACAGCAGCAATACCAATGCAAACGACCGATTTTACGCGGAAATGGGCATCGAGCCACCACGCACGTCGCCCACACAGATGGGATCGCCTCAATCCGCCCGCGATTATGATATCAAGCGCAAATTGAGCGCCAAGAAGCGCGAGAAAAAGGAAGAAAAGCCCTCGCTCGTCGCGTCGCCCGGCACCGTCAAGACACGCGTCCCCAAGGAGAAAAAGTCCGGCATGAAGGACTCGGAGGTCATTGCCAAGCTGCAAACCATCTGTACCGAGGCCGACCCAAGCAAGGTGTATCGCAACATGACAAAGATTGGCCAAGGGTAACTCCAAAAAAAAAAAAAAAAAGAAACGCGCGCTTTTCGCCCTTTTTTTTTGCGGAATTGGGGCTCATTGGTTCCTCCCCCCCCTTTTTTTTAGCGCTTCTGGCGGTGTGTTTATTGCGCACACGAGCAACAATGACCGGCCGGTGGCGATCAAGCAGATGAATCTGGAGCAGCAGCCGAAAAAGGAGCTGATCATCAACGAGATCCTTGTGATGAAGGAAAGCAGGCACAAGAACATTGTCAACTTCATTGACTCGTACATCTGGAAGGGCGACCTGTGGGTGATTATGGAGTACATGGAAGGCGGCAGTCTGACAGACGTTGTGACGAACAACATGATGATGGAAGGCCAGATTGCGGCGGTTTGCAAGGAAGTGCTCGAAGGTCTGCAGCATTTGCACACCAAGGGCGTGATCCATCGCGACATCAAATCGGACAATGTGCTCTTGTCGCTGCACGGAGACATCAAACTCACCGACTTTGGCTTTTGCGCTCAATTGAACGAAATGCAAGCCAAGCGAACAACCATGGTGGGCACGCCCTATTGGATGGCGCCCGAGGTGGTCACACGCAAGGCCTATGGCTACAAGGTCGATATTTGGTCGCTCGGTGTCATGGCCATTGAAATGATTGAGGGCGAGCCGCCTTATCTCAACGAAAATCCGCTGCGCGCCCTGTATCTCATTGCCAACAATGGCACCCCGCAATTGCAAGACCCCGACGCGTTGTCGCCCATCTTCCGCGACTTTTTGGCGCGGTGCCTGTCCGTCGAGGTCGAAGCACGCCCAACCGCCTCAGAGCTGCTCAAACATCCCTTCCTCAAGTGTGCTGACCCATTGCCATCTCTCGCGCCTTTGATTCGCGCCGCTCGCGAGGCGGCTAGACGCGACTAATTTTTTCGTTTTTTTTTTCCTATTTCACTCGCATCCCCCCTTGTTTTGCTTCACACACTCACCCACCCACACTCACTGTCCCTTTCTTTCCTTGTCCGAATTTATATGTTACCCCCACTCCTTTCCTTGCTGTCCGAAAACGACGATAAAAAAAGATGACCCTTTCTTGTTTTCTTTCTCAAATTAAAAATTTGGCAACCTTCCCCATACAAAAAGGACTATTGGAACAAAGGCATTTGCCAGGCTAATCAAAGTGTTTGTTTGAGCCCCTTCAAATGTGTTCTGGGTTGCATAGATGGCTTGTGGTATATTGCAAAAACAAAGTTGTCCAAAAAGTTTTGCGATTGTTGCCGCAACCATATAATCAATCTCAAAAGTTTGGTCTCATGACACGACACGTACAAAGACGCGAATCTTTTGCGGTGAGTTTGATGCATACTAGCCTCAAGCATTGCAAAGTAGCCATTGGAAAATGCGATAAATGCACCAATTCGAGTTTTTATGGTGTAATAATGATCGGGATCTCTGTCACCTTTGAGCCAAGTTGCCCACCCTGGACGTTGCAAGTTTCGCCTGATTCAAGTTTGGGAACACTTTTGCCAGTTTCCCAAGAGAAACATGGAATAGACTGGTTTTGATGGTAAGCACGATACAACTTCGCTGACCAGGCACTGGCACCTGTGCTCAAACGAACCCAGACGTGAATGAACAGGCCGGAAAAACAGAATGGGACCTCGACTTGGCGCTCTCACTTGCTGGTTTGGGCACGCTACGCGCAAATCAAAATTTCGTCGTGGCGAGCCCCAAAACCAAAATCGAAAAATGACGTCGCCAGAATCGCATCAAACTTACACACACGAAGCACGGCATGGAGAAACCACGGAAAATGCCAAAAAAGAGCGAGGTCCATCTGCTCCTTGACGAGCAATGAGCCATTTTCGTTAAAACTTTGCAGGCAAATTGCGCTAGGAAAGTGTGCTCCAAATCCGATTTTGACGCGTTCATCAGAAAGAGACAGCCCAGTTGTACAAACACGGAGAAACTGGCGCGTGTCGATTGACGCTTGACGCGGTTTACCACGCGTCGAAAATTGCCTATGATTTTAAAACCGTGTCAAACATGCCCAAAATCTCACTTTTTTCACTGATCACGATAGCCACAATTGCAGCCAGTCGACCTCTTTCGGATGATGTGTATTTCTCGGAGATCCAGGCACTTTTCGTTGAGTTTACCTTGACGTGAAAATTTGCAGCTTTTCGCTGATTACGCGACAAGCAGCCAATGGATCCCCGGCTTTTCCTTGATTTCCGCCGTTGAACGCGACGTGTTTACCATGTGGTTGAATGGCGCGGTGATCTGAGGACTCAAATTTCACTGATTTCAACTCGTCGACTGTACGTCTTGGAAAATTCGTGGTTTTTGAAAATGGTCATTGCGCGTCACCTAGTGGCCGCAGCGTCTCGCGGGTGGGCTCATTTGAACAAGCAAGGCTGCCATGACTCATACCATGAACAAATTAGCCTTGTAAATAGCATGTTCAATCACAAACGACCGAAAGACGGTAAAAATACTTGAATGGAATGTTTCTCAAAGACCATCAAGTGAATTGTCGTTTTGGTATACACAGCATGTGGCTAACAGAGAGCGAAAATATTTGGATTCAGATTGTTGCGCTGAGCGCATGCAATCCGAGCGATGCAGTCATGAAAATCGGCCAAAGTGGCTCCGTTTCAATGTGCCTGCTGTTACAGTGATTCGATAAGTTTGAAAATAAGGCCCATTGGGCCCCTCTTGGGCGTTGAAATATCTGCCAAAAATGCTGGGTTCGGTTTTAAGGAGGATGGATCCACGATTGAAATGGCGTCTCCAGTATTGGCAACGGAGAATGGCCCATTTTGTGAGCCCCATGTTGCCTCTGCTGAGCATGCTAAACCAGCGCAACGGTAAGAATTTCCGACGCAACTTGAGATGCCAATGACAAGGAGAATTGGGCACGAGGAACAATAAAACTATGGATTTCACAAAATCGACGCATCTCCCCATTCATGTCACCGGCAATGCAATGCAAAAACCAACCAGTGACACTGCCAGAGTACAATGCGTAAGCCTGAGGCGCAATCATGCAGGGATGCGCATGATTTCTGGCGCCATTGTCTCCATTTTTCCGGTTTTCTACGCAAATCTTTTTTTTTACGCGCTAATGAGCAGTTTTTATACAACGTGGACGCTCTCAAGCCATTACCATGGGCCCCAGGAATGATGTTTTTTGCTACGCATCATTGAGTTGAATCAATGATACGCCTTGTTTTTATTTTTTTGCGAGAGAGAGGTCGGGTGCTGGACACGTGAGATTCAAAATGGGGCGGAGTATGAGAGAAAAGGGGGTGGAGAGGGGGGGACAAAGCTCAATTGTTGAAACAGAGCTTAAAAGACGAAGGGAGAGAGGGAAGGGGGAAACAGAAAAAAAGGGTAAAAGTTGATGAGAAGGGGGGTAAAAGTGTGATTGACTCAAGAGACCAAAACGAAACAACAATGGGGGCGGATGCCATCAGGGCCACCCAGATCCAAAACATATAACGGATGCCAAGGGGATGGATTGACGGTGAGAAACACTATGATACACGGGAGGGGAAAAAAAGGATGGGGAAAAAAAGGGAGCAAACAGGGGGTGAAAAAAAAACAGGGCGAGAGAGAGAGAGAGAGAGAGAGAGGTGTGCGAGGGCTTGCATGAAAGAGAAATCAAGTTCAAATGGAACAACTTCTACAAGTCAAAACCGAAATCGAGGGGAGCAAGGTACAAATAAATAAAAAAAAGGGGGGGAGGGGAAGGGTGATTTGAGAGGGAAGAAGGGAAGGGGGGTATTGAGAGCACTTGAAAATCCATTTTTTCAGGCGGCCTCCAACTTGAGCATGGAACGCAGGTCGCGTTGGATTTGGGATAACATGTTGTAATCCTTTGGTGGTTCAGGATAATGGCGCGGTTGAGCCAACAGATTCATCAAGTGTCTTGATTGAGCTTGCAAGTCCGGGGGTGGAGCATAGTGCTGTTGCTGTAATTGCTGCTGATGATGATGGGGAGGATGCTGGAATGGAAGAGGATGGGGGGCATGAACAATGGCGGGCATCTCCAGGTGGAACACCTGTTCTTCATGGTGCGGTGTCGGCGGCAAGGGCAGGGCGTCCGGCGCAGGCGTGTTGTTGAACACAGCACCTGCGTACACGTTCTTCTTGGCAACCGCGTGCATCTGCTGCTGTTGGATCACCATTGGGGGCGGAGCCGCTGCACGGCGTGGGCCTTGCCTATAAAAAAGGAAAAAAAAACAAAAAAAAAACAAAAATTGTTAACGAGGAAAAAAAAAAGGGGGGGGGAAACAGCACAAAAAAATCAAAACGTACTTGTTCTTAACGGCTGCTTGAGGATGATGGTGATGGCCATTGGCAGGTGGATACGAGGCAGAGATGGCGGTGGAAGCGGGGACGGCGACAGAAGCAGGCGATTGCTTTTTGTTTTTCTTGGGCTTGGGCTTGTGGTCCGAGTCGTCTGATTCTGACGGCACAGCATCGGCCTGCTGTTGCTGCTGCTTGGCGGCGGGTAACGAGCGACGCTGATGTTGCTTATTGGGCAACTTCTTCTTGGTCGGCTTGGTGCTGTCGTCCTTTGGCGGCTGTTGCGGCGCCACTTGCTGCTGTTGCGGCTGCTTTTTATTCTTTTTTGGTCGAACCTTGGGGCCGTCTTGCTTCTTGCCCTTTGTTGGCGCGGGCGACGTTGTGCTTTTGCCGTTGTTGGAGAGAGTATGGACAGGTGTAGGCGTGTTCGTCATGGTGAATAAAAAAAAAACAAAGAAAAAAGAGAGGGAAAAAGAAGAAAGAAAACTTGGAAAAAGGGTTGTGTGGGAGGGGTGTGAGAAGTAAGTGTGGAGTGAGGAAGATAAGGCGAGAAAAAAGGGAAAAGCGGGTGGTGAGAGGGATAAGTTATATACTGAGACGTTTAGGTTGGGTGTGAGAGTGAAGAAAGAGAAAAAAAAAATGAGAAATAAAAACAAAGAATGGTTTTTATAACATACGGTGGGGGGATTTGGATGTATTTGTTGGTGAAAAAGAGGAAGAAAGAGGAAAAAGTGAGTGGGAAAAAGAAACAGATCCAAATAGCTTTGAGCAAATCCACCGACGCCATCCTCTCATTGGTTCATCTATCCCCTTTCCTAGCTTTTCCATCTTTCCCCCCTTGTCATTGGCCACGTCTCGTTCACCAACTTTTTTTGCTCTCACCCTCGTCCATCCCCCATGACGATTTCCCCCTCCCCCAATGTTGTCGCAAATTGTGATTGTCTCTTTTTTGTCTCCCCCCCCCCAAAAAAAAAAGTTGTCCATCGACTCGTTTGCGTCCTTTGTCACCCCCCTTTTTTTTTCTTGTGCTCGATAAAAGATGCTCTCCCTTTTTTTTTTTTGACTCTTTCCCTCTTTCGACCCTCTCTCTTTTTACACTCGTTTTCTCTTTTTTTTTTTTTCCTTCGTCCCTTGCATATAATTCCATGTCTCGCTTGCCCCGAGGGCCTTTTGATATCCGCTTTGCGCGTAAAAGGCAGCAGCAGCAGCAATTGGTCAGCATATCGACCGCGTCGCTGCCCACACCGACGCCCACGTCCATGGATGACGACCCGCAGGTCGGCGACCGCGTCCTCGTGGAGGGCAAATTACATCTAGTTGGCACTTTGCGTTACCTTGGCCCCACCGATTTCAAGCCCGGCAACTGGGCAGGCATCGAGCTTGACGAGCGGGGCCATGGCAAGAACAATGGCACCGTCCAGGGGTAAAAAAAAAAAAAAAAAGGCCAAAAAAAAAAAAAAAAGATGGCATGTCATCTCAATTCTTGATTTTATTTTTAAATTTTGTGTGTAGCATCACCTATTTCACCTGCCCAGATGATACGGGCATCTTTGTGCTTGCGTCCAAACTGGTGCTGGTTAGCAAAGCGCCCGTGGACATCAAGAAAAATTCATTTTACATGCTTTCGTCCAAATCAAGCGCGTTCCTGAAGCGTCGATCGCAACCCAAGGCGCCGCGCCAGGCTCCGCAGGCCGCCCAGCAGCAGCAGCAGCAGCAATATCATCATGTACCACCGCACCCATCGCATCTTCAACAGCAACCACTATCGCCTGCGGCGTCGGACCATGTCATGTCGCCGCGCGAGTCGCAATCCAGTCATGTGCGCGACCTTTTAGCGGAAAACCAGCGATTACAGCAGCATTGTGATCAGCAGCAACAGCGGATTGATGCGCTTGAGAAGCGGATGGACGATTACGAGCGCCAGGATGGTGAAAACAAAAAGTCTCTTCGGCAGCACCAAGCGCAGCTTGGCTGGGAGCAACACCGTGTGCACGAAGCGCGCAAGGAGAAGGAAGCGTTCATCGCACAGATCACGGAACTGCACCAGCGCGTGGACCAGCACACCAAGGGTCGCGAGATTGAAAAGCGGCACCACCGCAAAGAAGTTGCGCAATTGCTCGACCAGCAGACACAATTGATCCAAGAATTGCAAACCGAACGCACGGCGCTCGATCAGCAGCGCGAGACCCTGCATGCATTGCAAGCGGCATGCCGCACGCTTCTTGATCCGTTTGACGTGCGCCCCGGCCTGAGCCTCGCGTCACAAATCGACGAGCTGAGGCCGCAAATCCAGGCACTCATTACACAGGCACGCGACAATGTCAAGGAGAAAAAAGCAAAAGATCGCACCATCCACGATTTACGACGCGACATCACACATCTCGAGTCGCTCATTGATACCAACGTCGGCAAGGAGGCCGAGCTGCTCGACGCCCTTAATCGCCAACGCGCTCTAAACAAGCAATTGATGCGCGATCTGCGCAAAACGCGCAAATACATGGCCGACACGCATCCGCCAGCGCCACTACACCCTGTTTCCTCGTCCCAACAGCATCTTTTACCAACGACAACGGATGACGAAGAGGATGACGACGACGACGACGACGACGAAGTGGTAGTAGGCGGTGACGATCACGCGAGCCTTATCAGCAGCACCGCCAGCCGCTGTTTGTCTCCCTACTGTGAGATCTGCGAAATGGCCGGCCATGACCTGCTCTCATGCAAGCAAATTGACATGCCTCCTGAATCCCTGACCGCCTCAAACTCAAGCACCGCCGTGCCTTCACCAGTGCCGTCCATGGTAAGTACTTTTGATTTTTTGATTCTTTTTTTGGCTTGGCACTTGATTCCCCCCGGATTATTTTTTGCTTCTTCATCTCACGCCAGAATTTTATTTTCTTGTTGTTCATAGGCCATGACCCCTCTCCGATCGTCAACCTTGATCCCTTCTTTGTAAATTTTCTTTGCTCTGTCGCTCATTTTTGCCTCTCACCCCCTTTTACGCACATCATTAACCTTTGCCCTTCCCCCCCCCCTTGTTGCCCCCTTATTTTTAATATCTAGTCCCTTTTCCCCCTTGCACTCCTTGTCATCCTTCTTTTCTGTATGTATTCCCCCTCTCTCCATCATAAAGTAGATTCTTCTTGACCTTTTTGATAGCTGGGTCTTGTCCTACACAACTTTTTTTGCGTCGGAGGCTGGCATCGCTCCTGATTTGGCAATGGACATTGCGGCACGTTCTTTTAAACTTCAACGTGTTGTTCATCTTGGCAAGGGGGAGGGGGGAGAAAAGGAAACAGGGGGGCGTAAAAAGATGAACCCTTTTCTTTTTTGTTTGTTTGTCAATTTCTAAAGATAAAAAGAGATCCACAACCCACGACTACCACGAAACACGATCCTTTTTGCTCTCGCAATGCATCTTGACACCGCGTCCTCCAATTTTTTTCGGCTTGCCCCGTGCTTCATCTTATGCAACGTTCCTTTGTCGCCACTTTTTTGGCATTGTTGCGAGTTCTTGATTTAGAAAAACGATAAAAATACTCGTCGAAATGACATGGTTTCAGACGCCAATTTGGCACGGCCGTTACGCAACCTAAATCAAAAGCGTGGTCGTGCACTTAGAGAGGTTTCCCCAATGCGCTACGTCGTACAAGTACACATCGCATCGTTTCTGATCTCCACACTGGTACACTAGTCGGCACTTGAAAGGAACAACGCAATATGAAATCTACAGATTTTTCCAATCGCTTCTAGGCCGTGGGGGGAGACGGGTCTTTAGATGAAGACATAAGCCTTATCTGCAAATGGGCCATGCCCTTATTAAAAAAAGAAAAAAAAAAGGTGGCTCAGCTGCGCCAAAGATGTCATCTCGCGCTTCCTGATTCTGGGATGAATCACATCATCATGATGCCGGTGCCTTTTTTTTTTTTTGCGCCAATCGCCAGGGAACATGGACGCGTCAAAACCCGCCCTCCCCCCCCCTTTTTTTTTATTTTAGATTGGCGATCACATCAACGTAATTTCTGAGTGATCTGAGTGAATTCCATACCAGCATGACAGCATGTCGCTGATTTTTGCCACTAGGCTAAATGCAAACACGGATGGCTCTGTGCAACTGGTCACGAACGCATGTTCACTTCTTTTTTGTTCGTTGCGTCAACGTGGTTGGCGCCATTTGTGCTTCCATGGGCATTCTGTGTTCCCGAATCCCGATGAACAAGCAGCAATTCAGAAGGATCGACGTGCCATGTGCTGCGCGTGAAAGCTGACTTTATTTCGGCAGCGGCAACGCGCTTTTGTGTCCCACACCCGCGGAACAACAGGTATACATGGGTTCCCGGCCCTGCTCTCGCGCCATTTACCTTGTCATCCTCGTGGGCCCACGAAACCGGGCAATGAACGAGCGCTCATTCTTCATTGTGCGCAATTGTTACCACATCCCTTAAAATTTTTTGTTTGTGCAGCGCGCCGAAGGCCCCAAGCCGGCTTGAACAAATTTCAAGCAAGCAGCACCGATTTGCTTTTGCATGCGCTAATTTCATCAGCAAAGTACAGTATCATATGATGCTGATGTGCAATTTTTGCCCAGGATATCAGCCCGCACGCTAAGAATCAACTCATCATATCATACATAGCCATCAAGCCATGTGGTCTTTTTTTTTTTTTGCATTTTCCATGCGTCCCCGCTGAATAATTCCCTCAGCGGTGCCTTGGAAAACTGGAATACATGTATGATAGCGCGTTGATTGTTGCAATTTTGTCGCCAACGTGGAAGCTGCACGTGGCTACTGGAGAAAGATGGCCTATTTTCCGAGAAACCTCTTGTACTTTGCATATTTTGGATTCCTCCGTGCATCTTTTTTTTTTTTTTGCTGTGTTACTGTATATAGAACATCAACCTCAACTCTTCTCAAAAAATCGTCAAATGTGAATCCCCGGCTATCATAGAAAGAGGCCACCGCATCTTTCCATGTTGTTGGTGCTTACGATACAACAGCGAATCATCATGCTGTACGTACTGTACGTACAAACGTATGATGCCTATAAAAAACGTCATGTACTGTATGATACGTACAGTATGATATGCTGCTACTACTGTATTATCCTACTGTACTGTACGTACAGTATACAGTACAGTACTGTAATACTGTAATGTCATACTGTAATATGACACAAATAATGCGTTTGCTCCGTCCATCATGTTTCAATCTTTCTTACTGTATCATATACAGTAGTGTGTCAGTGGACAGAAGAAGAATGAAGCTGACGCGTGGAATCTGGAGGAGTGCTACAGTACAGTATCATTTCCAGCCCTGACCCCTGAGGCCTCGCGCTATTGTACACTGCACAAAAGCGTTCACATTACAGTATTTACCGTAGATATTTAGGTTATTTACCTTTCAAAAACCAAAAGGCATATTTTCCAGATTTTGCCGGGCTGCTGTGCCTCCAGAAATTTTTTTACAGCCTCCCTGCCCGTCGATGTTAATCGCGTCATGGCACGAACTTCAACCCATTGTTCGAGACGGACACGCCCGATTTTTTTTGGGCGAGGTGCAAATTCGAAAACTTTCAATTTGCCTTATTTTGCATTCATCTCGCCATCCGCTTGGCCGTCCCTGTTCAAAAAGAGCGGCATCGGATTCAGCGCTAAATTTGCAACAAAAAAGCTTAAACCCCCAAAGCGCTGCGACCACTTCTGAAAAATTCAGGGTCACTCGGGGGTCACACATTTCAATCTCAGAAAATGCCAAATTTATGAAATTTCGAACTCCGAGTGATCAATGCATCCCAAACAAGCAACCCCGACAATTTGCTATTGGCAGACAAAATGGCAGGTCACCTCGAAACTAAGAGAAATTCCCAAAGAGAGTCGCATGAACAACGATCGACTGAGAAAATTGCCTGCTTTGATGCGAACTTTTTGCAAAATTTAAGGTTTGAGATTTCCAAATCAAGTGCGTGGATTGCATGGAAGTTTATTTTTTTCATTTTTTTTCATTTTTTTTCATTTTTTTATTTTGCACTTTTTTTGTGGTGAGTGGTGGGCAGCAAGCAGCAGGTGAAATGACCGATGCAAAAAGTTCAAACCCAAGCTAGCGCACTGCAAGTCATCCCATTTATAGATGCTCTGCTCCCTGTTTGTTACAGTAGTAAAAATGCAATGAAAATTGGGGGTCAATTACGGTAGACCATTGTCAAGCAAATCGCGATCAAAGATTTTGATGAAAAAGTGGATTTTCTCTGTCAGTTTAGATCAGATCGCGATGAAATCTATTTCATTCGACGGAGATTCAGCTGATGCATTCCACACGTTGAAAGCACCGTTGGTTTGTTTTCCAGTTGTCGAGAAAATTCAATTTGAAAATTGATCCAATGTTTGATCGACTTTTGCAAGCGTGCAAGGTTCATTCGTTCATCGGGCGAGAAAACAATCAGGAAGAAATGACACCCAAGTGCGTCTCATTCGATCGGTGCCAACTTCACCGCGATCCACAAAATATTTTGAGAACCCGTGTTGGATGGATTTGTAGAAATGTCAAGATTTTGGATTCACCTGCACAACGGCCCAGTCGACTCCTGGTTTGAACCGTCTTGTCGAAATAGGGACGCGCCGAAGTAACCTGATATGAAGCTTTTGGTGAGCGATCCAACCATGATTTGTGGTGCCTCCATTATGAAATTGTCAAAATGGCGAGATTTCAAAGTCACCTGCACAACAACGACTCAGTCGACCTCTGGTTTCAACGTGTTGTTGAAACAGGGTGCGGCCAATGGGCCAAAGAGTCTGACTCCAAAGATTGGGAGGCAATCGAGCCATGATTTGTCTTGGCCATCATTGTCATTTGTGTAAATTCGTGTAAGCGGCACATGCCTCGAAAATGGCCGAAGTGACCTTTGTTTTTTAATTTTTTTCTTCAAAGAGAGGCGTTGAAATAACCAAGTGGCAAAGTTTGGTGACAATCGAATTATGATTTTGCCGCGAAATATTTTTTAAAACACCACGCTACAGCTAAATTTTGGAGCAATGTCGGATTCCTCGCAGAACCCATTGATTGAACTCTGGTTTTTATTTTTTTTTCTGAGAAGAGAGGGGCGAAATCCACCATGGGAGAAAGTTTCGCGTCGCTGCGATGAGTCTTTGGTGGTGATTTTTTTTTTAAATTTTGGAAAAAAAAAGTTGGTCGGGTCAAAATCCACCTGGAGGGTCGCCCGCATGAGTGATCCAGGCCCATCCAGAAAAGTAAAATCCGTTTGGCAACCCACACGCTGGCGCCGTGAGAGTCATGTCATTAGAGGCATTGACCCGTTCTTTATAAGCAAATCTGTAATAAAAATCGAGGGTCGACTAGACGGAACTCGAAGAAATTGCAATCAAGTCTCGATTTTAGAAAATGACATTTCTCGATCAGTTTTGGACGCATGCCGGTCAAACTGGATTCATCCGATAGAGGCGCGCGCTCTGCACCTTTTATCTCTGCAGCGTGCAGCACGACACCTTGTCCGTGGCGGAGCAAACCCGGTTCAAAACTTTCTCGCGGTTGGCGTCAGCGTACGGATGTCATCCATCGAGTTGCCCAAGCAGAAGTGAAATGGTGCCTGAGCGCGCAGCTTGTTAGAGTGCAAAATTTATCCACATCGAATGCAGTGGTTGACGACTAATCGCCAAATGCAACAAATTTAACCAAATGCTGACTTTGCTTGAAAAGTGCCTTGGTAAGCCCCAAATTTTATCGTGTTTCTGAGCACTGGAGGGACTTTTACGACATCACGACACCAGCGGCATCACGGTCTGAGCTGGTCGTTGCCGAGTAATTGGCGATTTGAAACGTTTTGACGTGTTTGAGGCCATTTTCAAAGCATTGTCCTGTCACGGTCTCCTGGGCAAGCGATGTTACTGCATGAAGTCGAAGCGCGACCTTTTTTTTTTTTTTTTTTTTTTTTTTTTTTTTTTGTGAGCAGTGTGTGTGATCGATGTGATGGCCCATTTTCATGATCGGACGAAAAAGCAAACTGTAGGATGCATGGTTTTATTTTTTTTTTATTAGCCCATGAGCGCGCTTTTTTTTAATGCGTTTTCTCGGATGGGCCGGGAGGCTAAAGACAAAAAAAAAGATATATGGGTAGCAGATGGAAAGCGAGCGGCGGGGTGAATCTATACAAAAGGAAGGGCGAAATCATTGGGACGCGGAAGAGTTGTTGTCCTTGAAGAAGGAGTCGCGGATTTCCTTGCGCTCTGCCTGGGACTTGCCGGCCAGGGAGCCCTTGAGCTGGCCAGAGTACTCGTAGGCGTACATGGTGGCGCCAATGCCCGCGCACGCGGCGCACATCTTGGCGATCGAGCCGGCTAGACGTTCAAAAAGAAAAAGGTGGGGTCAGTCCAATTGCTCTATTTCCGTTCTCGCGTTCCACTCCCCCCCCCTTGACGCCGGCACGCTCGTCGCGTTTTTCCTAAATGCAATGACCGGTGCACGCGATAAAACGGATTTGTAAAATCTTACTCTTGACACCAGCAACCAGACCAGCCGCGCAGCCACCAATGGCCGCATTGATGGGGTCGTCCTCGCCACGGATATCCTTGGCAGCACACTCGCCGAGTGTGAAGATACCACCCATGGCAGCTGCATCATTTAAAAAAAAAAAGAATAAAAAGAGCAGGTAAGCGGGAGTTCCATTGTTCATTTTAAAAAAAGGTTGGGGTGCGATTTGGAAACGTACCAAACAGGGCGACGGTGCCGCCGGTGCGCGTGGCGACACCGATGGCGCCTTGCTTGTGCTTTTGGACGGTGTTTTGCATGGCGGAGACGACAAAGCCGAGGCCGCCGGCAATGAGGGCGGTCTTGCCGCTGTCGTAAAGGCAGTCCTTGTTGTCGGCAGTCATGGGGAGGAGAGAGTGGGGAGGAATAAAAGAGAAAGAAAAAGTAAAAAGTGGCAAAAAATGAAAACAGGCGGGGTTTTCCCCCCGCTCGGCAAAAAGAGTCACAAAAACCCATCCAGTGTGCTGCCATTTTTTTAAAAGTGTCACCCATTTTCTTTTCTTCTCTAGCTCTTTTTTTTTTTTTTTTTTTTTTCTCTCTCTTTTTCACTCCTTTTTTTTTTCTTCCTCTTTTTACTTTTTCTCTGTCTCTTTTCACCATGTCTGACGGTAAGCAATCTCTTTTCAGGGCCCCGACCAGGCATTCACTCCTTCTCAATGTAGATATTGACCAAGAGATTCGAGCCGAGCAAGCGCGGCGCAAGGAGATTACGGACAAGGACATTAGCCAAGCGGTGCTTGAGAATGAGCAGCACGCGAGCATGTCGTCTGTGTCGTACGACAAGGATATCTATTCGTCTGGACGCGACAAGTTCGAGGGGTATGCGACGACGATTGCCGTTGAAGACGAGGACGATGAAGACGAGAACGATGCGCTGTACCAAGAGACAAAGCGCAAGCTCAACAGCATCACGGCCACGCAAGACACGATTCGCGAGACCATGGGCGATCAACCCGATCGATATGACCCGTTTGCAGCACACAAGGGCAAGCGCATTGTGGATCGTGAGAGCGAGTATCAGCAACGACGCTTCAATCGCTTACTTTCGCCCGAGCGCAAAGATGCTTTTGCCAGTTCGGCGGAAGGTGGTGACGAATCGACGACTTCTCGCTCGTACAGCGAGGTGTATCGCGAGGCCGAGCTGGACCGCGAGAAGCGACGTGTGCTTGAAGTGCTTGCACAGCGTGAGAAGGATGGACAGCAGCAGCAACAACAGCAACAAGATGGGTCGACGACACCTCCAGCGGCACCTGCCGCAGTCTCTGGCAGGAGCGAATGGGACGACGCCGGCACCGAGGCGCCCAAGAAGCGTCGCCGATGGGATGTGGCCACGCCAGCGACTGCGCAAGCCGATGCGACGCCCGTGATCAAGCGATCGCGATGGGATGCGACGCCAGCACGTGTGGATCCCGGCGCCACGCCCGTGCGATCGGAATGGGACGTGGAAGCGACACCTCGGTCCAGTGGCAAGCGATCCAGATGGGACGCCACGCCCGTCAGCGTGTCTGCCGATGCGACACCCATGGCATCGTCCGTCATGATGACGCCGACACCTCAACAACAACAGGTCCCAATGACGCCCGAGGCGCGTGCACATGCGCGCTGGGAAAAGGAATTGGATGCACGCAATCGATATCTATCCGATGAGGAATTGGACGCCATGTTCCCCACGACAGGCTACAAGATCCTCGAACCACCCGCCGATTATGCGCCCATTCGCACACCTTCTCGCAAACTGCTGTCGACGCCTGCGCCATTGGAAGAAGGGTTCACCATGCAAGAAGAACAGCATGTGTACGTGCCCGATTTGCCCACCGAAATCCCGGGTATTGGCGAATTGCCCTTTTTCAAAGAGGAGGACATGCAACACTTTGGCAAGCTTCTCGATGAAAAGGACGAAGGCGAGCTGTCCGTGGACGAATTGATCGAGCGCAAGATCATGCGCTTGCTGCTCAAGATCAAGAATGGCACGCCACCCATGCGCAAGAGCTCGCTGCGTCAAATCACAGAAAAAGCGCGCGACTTTGGCCCCGGTCCGCTGTTCAACCAGATTTTACCATTGCTCATGTCGCCGACCCTCGAAGACCAAGAGCGCCATTTGCTCGTCAAGGTCATTGATCGCATTCTTTACAAATTGGACGATCTTGTGCGTCCTTTTGTTCACAAGATTCTCGTGGTCATTGAGCCGTTGTTGATTGACGAGGACTATTATGCGCGCATTGAAGGTCGCGAGATCATTAGCAACTTGTCCAAGGCTGCAGGCTTGCCCACGATGATCACCACCATGCGCCCAGACATTGACCACGTGGACGAATACGTGCGCAACACGACGGCACGCGCGTTTTCGGTCGTTGCGTCTGCATTGGGCATTCCCGCATTGCTTCCGTTCCTCAAGGCGGTGTGTCGTTCCAAGAAATCGTGGCAGGCGCGCCACACGGGTATCAAGATTGTCCAGCAAATCGCCATCTTGCTTGGTTGTGCGATTTTGCCGCATTTGCGCAATCTTGTCGAGGCGGTTGCACACGGTCTCGAGGACGAGCAGCAAAAGGTGCGCACGATCACGGCACTTGCGCTTGCGGCGTTGGCCGAGGCTGCTGCGCCTTATGGTATTGAATCTTTTGACGCTGTGCTCAAGCCGCTTTGGACGGGCATCCGCAAGCACCGCGGCAAGGGCCTTGCGGCGTTCCTCAAGGCCATTGGCTACATCATTCCGCTCATGGACGATGAATACGCGAATTATTACACGCGCGAGGTGATGGTGATTCTGATTCGCGAATTCCAGACGCCCGACGAAGAGATGAAGAAGATTGTGTTAAAGGTGATCAAGCAATGCGCGGCCACGGACGGCGTGACGGCGGCGTACATTCGCGAGGACATCTTGCCCGAGTTTTTCAAGTTCTTTTGGGTGCGTCGCATGGCGCTGGACAGGCGCAATTACAAGCAAGTGGTTGAAACGACGGTGGCGCTGGCCAACAAGGTTGGCGTGTCGGAGATTGTCGGTCGCATTGTCAATGACCTCAAGGACGAGAACGAGGCGTATCGCAAGATGGTCATGGAGACCATTGAAGCGGTGGTGTCCAACTTGGGCGCGGCCGACATTGACCCGCGTTTGGAGGAATTGCTGATTGACGGCATTTTGTACGCGTTCCAAGAACAGACCATTGAAGACGTGGTGATGCTCAATGGGTTTGGCACCGTGGTCAATGCCTTGGGCATGCGCATCAAGCCTTATTTGCAGCAGATTTGTTACACGATTCTGTGGCGATTGAACAACAAGTCGGCCAAGGTTCGACAACAAGCGGCCGATTTGATTTCGCGCATTGCCGTTGTCATGCGTACGTGTGGCGAGGACAAATTGATGAGCGACTTGGGCCAGATCCTGTACGAATATCTCGGCGAAGAGTATCCCGAGGTCCTGGGCTCCATCCTTGGCGCGCTAAAGGCCATTGTCAACGTCATTGGTATGGCCAGCATGAACCCGCCCATCAGCGACCTGTTACCCCGTTTGACGCCCATTCTGAGGAATCGCCACGAAAAGGTGCAAGAGAACTGCATTGATCTTGTGGGTCGCATTGCCGACCGCGGCGCAGAGTACGTGTCTGCGCGCGAATGGATGCGCGTGTGCTTTGAATTGCTGGATCTGCTGAATGCTCACAAAAAGGGCATCCGCCGCGCCTCCGTCAACACCTTTGGTTACATTGCAAAGGCCATTGGCCCCCAGGATGTCCTTGCCACGCTCCTCAACAACCTCAAGGTCCAGGAACGCCAGAATCGCGTGTGTACGGCCGTTGCCATCGCCATTGTCGCCGAAACTTGCGCGCCCTTCACAGTGCTGCCCGCCATCATGAACGAGTATCGCGTCCCAGAGCTCAATGTGCAAAACGGCATCCTCAAATCCCTGTCGTTCATCTTTGAATACATTGGCGGTAAGGCTTTTACCTTTGTTTGAGAGAAAATGGGCAAAAAAAGTGGAAACGCGATAAACTCATCCTTTTTTTTTCCGTTTTCTTAGAAATGGGCAAGGACTACATCAATGCTATTGCGCCGCTGCTAGAAGACGCGCTCATCGACCGCGATTTGGTGCATCGACAGACGGCATGCACTGTTGTCAAGCACATGTCCCTGGGCGTCGTCGGTCTTGGCTGTGAAGAACCATTGCTCCACTTGCTCAACCACGTGTGGCCAAACATCTTTGAAACAAGGTAAATTTTTTTTTTAGTGTGGGTGGGGCAAAACAGCATATTCACTCTATTTTTTTTTTTTTTTTTTTTTTTTTTTTTTTTTGCTAGTCCACACGTGATTAATGCCGTCATGGACGCGATTGAAGGCTTGCGCGTCGCGCTGGGTCCGTCGGTGTTGCTGTACTATGTGCTGCAAGGCCTGTTCCATCCCGCACGCAAGGTGCGCGAGGTCTATTGGAAGATTTACAACTCGCTGTATATTGGCAACCAGGACGCACTGGTGCCCTTCTATCCCCGCATCGAAGATGATGAGCGCAATACCTATCAGCGCCATGAATTGGCCTATGTTATTTAAAAAAAATCACCCCTTTGCTCACTCTTTTCTCTATATTCTTTCTTATTTTCCCCCTCATGTTCTTTTTCAATCCCCCCTCACTCAATAAAAAGATCCCTCGTTTTTTTTTTTTTTTCCTCTTTTTGAGGCAGCAGGGTGCCAATTAGCATCGCTTGGCATGGCCAATTGAGGAGATGGCTCTGGTTTTTATGATCAATTCTCGCGTCCATCCCAACAAAAAAATGTAGGTATACAAAAAAAAAAAAAAAAAAAGCATTGAAAAACGAAGTAACAAAAACAAGAATAAAAGGGGGGGGGAGGGAACCATCAAGCGTCGGCCGCGTCCTCCACCTGATGCTCCATCAGGACATCCACGGCCTCTTGAATCTTGTCGTCCAGCTGGTCGCGGTTTTGCAGCAGGTACACCAATGCCTCGGGCTCCATCTCTATTAGCATGCCCGTAATTTTGCCAGCAACAGAGGGGTGCTTTTCATTCCTAAAGAGTGAGAGGGAAAGAGATGAGACACGCAAGTCCTGTTTTTTCATTTTTTTTTTTTTTCACGGGTTTTTACACAACGTTGTACACTTGCTCGCCGAGCAATTGCCTCTGTTGGTCGACCGAGTGGTCCTTGATGTCGTCCAGAGTCAATGCGGCGAGGTCATTGGCGACGGCATCTGTGGCGGGATCCGTGTTGGGGTGTTCTGAGACGGGCGATGTTGTCGGGGGTGGGTATAGATTGTCAAAGGCGCCTGGCGGGGGCAAATGCTGCGGGATGGGCGAGTACGCGCCACTGGCACCGCCGGGTGCATGCGAATTGGCGCCGGCCGGTGCGCCCGCGGCCGTGGTCGTCGTCGTGTACGCCAGGTACCCGCCTTGCTTGAGCATGGGCGCCGTCCATCGCCCTGCGGCAGCCATCATGTTGGGTGGAAGCGTCGCTGGCGGCATCCCCGGTTGGAAATTGCCCGCGTATCCATCGTAATAGACTGGGCCATTGTACGTGTTGAAGGGCACCGGCACATACGGCTAAAAATAGAAGCAAAAAAAAAATTGACATCGTGATGTTTCTCTCCGTTTTTTTTTTTTTTTCCTTACCTGCTGCAGCTGCATAAACGGCGGGCGCGCGGGTGGTGGATGCGATGGCTCTGCAGTATGTGGTCGTCGCTCTTCCTTTTTCTGCGCCAGCGCCACGTAAATGGTCTTTTTCCCCACATGTTTGCCATTCATCTCGGCCACGGCTCGCTTGGCCTCTGCTGGCGTCGAGAAGCAGACAAATCCAAAGCCTTTGGATTGCAAGGTCTATTTGGAAAGAGACGTAAAAGAGTGAGAAACGCGTCTATTTTCAACAATTTTACAAAATTAGGGGCATTTTTTTACCTTTTCGTCGCGCATGACCTTGACGCTCGTGATGTGGCCAAACTTGCTGAATTGGGCGCGCAGGATGTCGTCATCAACATCGTCGCTGAGATTCTTGATGTACAGATTGACACCTTGATGATAGCGCGGTCGTGGGTGTTGCTCGTGTTGGCGGCGCAATTCCTCGTCGCGCTCCGAGCGCTTTTGCGCCCTCGACACAAACAGGCGCTTGCCAATATACTCTGTGTCGTGCATCTGCGCCACGGCGCGCTCCGCGTCCTCATGGCGCTCAAAATTGACAAACCCAAAGCCTCGCGACACATTTTGGTCGTCGCGCTGGATCAGCACCGATAAAATGGGGCCAAACCCGCTAAACAGGTCGCGCAGCTCTTCTTCGGTAATGTCCGTCACCAGATTCTTCACATACACGTTGGTGAACCGGTGCTTTGCTTCCTCAAATCGCTGCATTCGCTCGGACCGCGGAATGTAGTGCCCCACAAACCTAAAATGAAAAGTAAAGGGCAAATGAGCATCGTACATAACGAGATCAAGAAAAAAAAGGATAATAAAGGGACTTACAGGGAGCGATCGCATAGCCGTTTGCCGTGTGCATGGTTGATGGCACGCTCGGCGGCCTCCATGGTGTCGAAATGGATGAATCCATAGCCCTTGGATTGGCCACGGTCGTCGGTGACGATCTTGCATTGTGTGATTTGGCCAAACGACGAGAATGTATCGAGCAGCGACTTGGTTGTCACGGACGGATCGAGGTTTTTGATGAAAATATTGCCGCTGAAGCGGCTAGGACGTGGCAATTGGTATGCATACGGCGGTGGGGCATGATGTGGTGGCGATTGGAGGTGCTGGTGATGTTGATGCGTTGCGTGCTGGTGATGAAGAAGCGCCGGGGGCATGTAATTGACGTCTGGGTACGCCACAGGCGGTGGATGCTGCATCCACATGGCCCGGCATGGCTTGCCCTTGATCAGCGTATAATTGAGCGCCTGGATCGCTTGGTCGCCTGCGCAAGAAATCGCTCAATTCGCCATATTCACACGATCGACAAGCGGAAAATCCGTCACGCGCTTTAGCGCGCGTCTTTTTTTTTTTTGTTTTGATTTTTTTTTTACCTTCGATTTCTCGAGCAAACGTGATATACGCGTAGCCGAGGCTCTTTTGGGTGACGGCGTCGCGAACGAGACGGATGCTCTCAACAGGCGCAATGCTCGAGAAAATATCAGATAGCGTGGGCTCCTCGACGTTGGGATCCAGCTCGCCAACGTACAACGTGAGTGTATGGCCCGCATATTGCCGCTGTTGCGATGCCGACGCCGCCTGCCCTTGCGCCGTGGCAATTTCCTGTTGTTGCTTAAAAGACAGCCCTCGAGGGCCAAGCATATCTTTTTCCTGCGGCGGCTGCGGTGCAGGAGTGCTGGGAGACGCCGCGTCAGACATGGAAGATAAAAGAGCTTAGCGTGAAAAAAAACGAAGAGTCAAACAAAAAGGAAAAAAGGCGGAAAAGGGGGAGGAGCCGCCCTTTTGACCCCCCATTTGGACACCGGCAAAGCGCCCAGCCAATCAGCAGCCTGCGCCACGTTTCAGCCCAAACACGCCTGGCGCGCTCATGGGAAATCGCAAGCTTGCTAGGATCATGAACCGGCGCAAAAACGCGCAAATCAAAATTTGGCCGGTGCGAGGTCTCAAATCAAGGATTGAAAATATGCATCTCCAAAAGCCGCCCAAATCTCTGCAAGAGGTGAACCGCATGGAATAACCACGGAAAATGTCAAAAAAGAATCATGTCTAATTGCTGATTGGCGAGCCAGCAGTGATTTTGGGTTGTTCTTCAAAGCTGAATTTCAATGGAAAAACGCGTCGTGGACCCGCCACCGATGCGTTCACAAACAAGAGACGCCTCAGATATACAATACGAATGAGGGCAAGGAGCGGATTCCAACGTTCTTGACGCGCTTTTTGACGCGTCCAAAATGGACCAAAATCGGCTTGGTTTTGAAACCATGTTCTTTTTGCTAGAACTTATTCTTTTTTGATGATCACGGACATCCACGTACGCGTCCGATGAGCCTCTTTCCGATGAATAAATTTCAAGGGACTGCGGCCAATTTTGTCGAGATGGCCTTGCGCCCAAAAACAGACGTCCAATCCGGCAAACTGCATTTTGCGCGCAAACCAGTCAATGGACCCCTGGATTTTATCGCATTTCTGTTATTTATTAGAATGTGTTCACTATGTGGCTGGATGATGCGGGCGATCTGACGACCTATAATCCATCGTTTTCAATTCCTCGACTGCACCCCTTAGAAAATTGGTGATTTTTAAAGATGGTCATTGCGCGCCATTTAGCGACCACAGCGCCTCGCGGTTGGGCTCATTCGAAAGAGCAAAATTTTATCGCGCGTTCACGTTAAGAAAACGTTCTTGTAGGTCGTATTTCCATCGACAAACGAGCAAATAAGACGCCAAATTGGTTTTATTGCGATTTTTTCGATCCAATATGGTGTCTCGTCCTTGGCGACTGTGCATCACTTATTTCTTCATACTTGGCGCAGCACCAATGTCTTTTTTTTTTCAATTGGCTAAGCATTGCAAAAGGGCAACGTTAAGACAAAACCGGGCAAACACTTGTGTCCTCATGGTTCTCGACCATTGTCTGCACTCGAGTGCTTGTTATTGTCGTTTTACACGAGGAATAAAAGTGCAAGCATGCGACTATCTAGCTCAAATGGACATTTTTCGTGACGATGTGCTCAAAATCGCAAAAAAGCGACGAGGACGACCAAAAAGGGGGCGACCAATTTGGAAAGAAAAAGGGCGCGGTGCCGCGGCGCGCCTTTTTGTTTCGTCTGTCTTCCCCGCCCTTTTTTTTTTTCTTTCTCTCAAACATGTCTGGCAAGCAACGTACAATCAGCCACTTTTTCCAGAAAAAGAAGCCTGAGGCGGCTCCCGAGGTAGCGAGGACGCCGCCGTCGCCGACACCGGCTGCACGCGTGGCCCCAGCGGCTCCAGCCACGGTGGCGGCGCGCGACATGTCAGACATTGAGCGCAAGCGGCGGCACGAAGCATTTGTCAAGACGTTTGGTCAGCTCGAAGACGAGCGCGCCGAGAAGCGGCAGCGGCTGGATCAGCACGACGACAGCCTTGTGACGGACACGGTGCAGCAGGAGCAGCCAGAACAAGAGGCGCCATCGCCGTTTGCACGCTTTGCCAATACCAGCAGCACAAAAGCCGCCGCGTTCAAGCCGCAACTCGCGAAATACACGCCACTCGAGCAGCAGGTCGTCGATTTGAAAAAGCAGCATCCGGGCGTCTTGCTCGCCATCGAGGTCGGCTACAAGTATCGCTTTTTCGGAGACGATGCAAAGGTAAAACAATAAAAAACGCGTGAAATTGCTTGAAAAGAGTCGTTTCTCATCCTTTTTTTGGTAATGCAGGTGGCATCCAAGGTGCTTCACATTGCCCACTTTGTCGATCGCAATTTCTACGTGGCGAGCATCCCGGTGCATCGTCTCATGGTTCATGTACGAAGGTAAAAAATCAAAAAAGACGAGAAACGCGTGAATTTTTCTCATTTTTTCTCATTTTGGCCCTCATCAGATTGGTGCACGCCGGACACCGCGTGGGCATTGTGGAGCAGACAGAGACGGCGGCAATCAAGGCGACGGGCAGCAACAAGAGCGCGCCGTTTGAGCGCAAGATGACGCATCTGTACACCAAGGGCACGTTTGTCGAGGAAATGATGACGGACGACGCGGGCGACACACAGCAGCAAGCAACGACGGGTGGTGGCTACCTTTTGTGCGTGTTGGAGGAGCCGAGGGGAGGCTCGGGACGCAACGAACTTGTCGAATTTGGCATTGTCGCCGTGCAATTGTCGTCGGGCGACGTCATTTACGATAAGTTTGATGATGGCTTCCTCCGCACCGAGCTGGAAACACGCCTCTTGCACATCGAGCCGTGTGAGCTGCTGCTGCCCGCTTCCATGAGCAAGGCCACAGAAAAAGTCATCATGCAATTGACCGATCACTTGTAAGCAAGATCGAAAAAAAAGAAAAAAAGACGACGTGTTTCTCACTTTTTTTTTACGCGTCAGATCGCGTGTTGGCCATGATACGATCCGCATTGAACGACTGGAAGCCAAGGATGATATCAGCAACAAATACAGCGTGGCATTGGATCGCGTCACCGAGTTTTACAAGGAAATCAACCAAGCAGGTACGAGGAGCACCTTTTTTTCCGCCCCTCACACGCAATCTCATTACCTGTCATTCTTTTATAGACCAGATCGCACGCGTCTTGGAGCTGCCCGAGCTGATTGTGTAAGTGCGCAGCAAACGGAGGATGTAAAATATGTTTCTCACTTTTCACTTTTTTTTCAATCTAGCAAGAGCTTGGCTACGACGATCCGGCACTTGCGCGAGTTTGGTTTGGAACGCGTGTTCCATTTGACGCAGTATTCGCACTTTTCGTCGCGCGGCCACATGCTGATCAATGGCAACACGGCGACCAATCTTGAAATCTTCCGCAATGCCACCACGTTCACACGCCAAGGCTCGCTTGTCTCGGTGCTCGATCATACCCTGTCGCGCTTTGGCAGCCGACTTTTTAAAAAGTGGATTGGCCGCCCATTGGTCGCAGTGGAGTAAGAAAAAGAGCCAAATTGGCGCATTTACAGCCCATGATTGACACGCATCGCGCTTTGTCCTTTTTTTTTTTTTTTCCCTCCTAGCAAATTGAATGAACGATGTGCCGCAGTGACTGAGCTTGCAACGACGCCGTCCCCAAAGGTGAAAAAGTGCCAAGACTTGCTTAAATCGCTGCCAGACCTTGAACGTGGCATTTGCCGCATCAATTACGGCTTGGTAAGGGCGGCAACGCGAGCTAGAACGCGTCTCTGACCTCGTTTTTTTTTAGTCGTCGCCACGTGAGCTCATCTCTGTCTTGGACGGGTTCATCAAAGTGTCGAGTTCATTCATTGGCGAACAGGACCAGCATGACCAGTTCCAATCGCCGCTACTTAATAGCTTGTTTGAAAAGCTGCCTCGCACGTATGACGCCGCCTTGCATGCCAAATCCTTGATCAACCCACGCATTATCGACGACACGACCAAGAGCAAGGTCGACTTTTTCCAGTCTGATGATTTTTGGCCGGAGCTCGCGCGAGAAAAGGAGGTAAGCACGCGCTTTTTCGTTTTTAAATGTGAACATTCTGATTTCTTTGGGACATAGAGCATTGCTGAGGCCGAGGCCGAGCTGGAAGCGTATTTAAAAGAGGTCGAAAAAGAACTGGGCTTGCCATTGGAGTTCAAGACCGTGGCCAACATTGAGGTAAAAATCCAAAAAGACTTTATTCGCGCCCTTTCCACGCGCACAATTTGACTGTTTATTGCCATTTAGTACCTGATCGAGATCAAAAACACTCAAGTGCGCAAGGTGCCTCAGAATTGGATCAAGATTAGCGGCACAAAGGCCATGTCGCGCTTCCACTCGCCTTTTATCATTGACAAGTTGAAAAAGCGCGAGGTCCTGCGCGAGCAGCTTACATTGGATGCCGAGCGTGCCTACCGCGAGTTCTTAAGGTATGTCCAATGTGATCTTTAATATGCATATTGGGTTCAATGGCTCACGTTTCCCACCTTTTCTTTTTATCTTATTTTCTACCCCATTCGTAGATCCATTTCTGACCAATACGAACTGTTCCGTGACGTGATCCAAAGCTTGTCGCAGCTGGACTGCTTGTTGTCGCTTGCCAAGGTCGCGCAGCAGCCTGGCTATGTCAAGCCGACATTTGCGCCAGATACCAAGATCCACATTGTCAATGGCCGCCATCCCATGGTCGAGCGCCATCTCGACAATTATGTGCCCAATGACACCAACTTTGACGTAAGGAGAAATGTGGGGGATTCATGAAACGGCAAATTGCCTGGGTGGCTCACTTTGTTTTTATTTTTCGTCGTATATTAGGCGGATGGTCAGCGCACAATGATCCTGACGGGCCCCAATATGGGCGGCAAGAGCTCGCTGATCCGCCAGGTGGCCCTCATCACCATGATGGCACAAATCGGCTCGTACGTGCCTGCCGACAGCGCTGAAATTGGCATTGTCGACGCCATCTACACACGGTAAGAGAAAAAAACCAATTGGAGCACGAGCACTCACACCCCATGGATGCGCTTTTGTAGCATGGGTGCCTCGGACAACATGCTGATGGGTGAGAGCACGTTCATGGTCGAGCTGCAGGAGACGTCCATGATCATGAAACAGGCGACACCGCGATCCCTCGTCATCCTGGACGAACTAGGCCGCGGCACAAGCACCCACGACGGCATGGCCATCGCCTATTCCGTGCTCCAATACTTCATCACTCATGTAAGGAAAAAAAAAGGAGCAATGGGTGCGCAACAGAAGTTTGACCCTTTTTTTTTCTTTTTGCAGATTCGATGCATCACCCTCTTTGTCACTCACTACCCTGCACTTGGCAAACTTGCCGATCAATACCCCGACTCCACCTCCAATGGTCATATGAGCTTCATTGAGGACGCCACCAGTGGTAAAAAAGAGAAAAAAGCGGGAAAACTGGGAAATTGACACCATCAGGACACCAAAACTCACGCATTGTTGCTGCGCCTCTGTTAGACATCCCGCGCGTGGTCTTTCTGTACAAACTTGTTCAAGGCATCGCCACCAAGAGCTATGGGTAACGAGCGACTTTTTTTTTCTTTTTCTTTTTCTTTTTCTTTCCTAGCTGACGCGTTTTTTCTTGTTTACAGCTTGAATGTCGCGCACCTTGCCGGCCTGCCTCTCTCTGTGACGCACAAGGCCAAGCAAAAGTCCGAGGAAATGGAAGAATTGCACACCAAAAAGCAAGCCATTACAGACATCCTGAAATCGATTGTCAACGAAGATGCTGACAAATTCCGCCAAGCGTACCCGCTGGCTCACGCCGCGCTGAATCAATAAAAAGAAAGGGTCTCGCCATTGAGCATGTTTCCAACCATGGCACTGCGTCACAAAAAACCATATTTTTCCATTTGCACCTATGAAAAAAAAAAATCTCAGGGATTGATGGTGCACAATCACGCACAATGACCGCGACGGATCCGGTGGACGGCGCGCGTGATCCAGGGAAGAATAGGGAGCGTACCATCCCTAAATTGGCAGCCATGCCAGATGCGTGGGCGTTGTTTGCCTCATAAATGGCAGCAAACGAGAGAAATGGATGCTTTTCATTTTTAGAGACAAAAAAGGCGCGCATGATGGCCTTCCATAGCTTGAATTAAGCCATTGGTTGCTCGCCTGTGTCATTTACCACAGATGGCGCGGTCGGGGATCTGATTTCGCGGGCACGGATGGGAAATGAGGCCTTTGCCACCCACTTTTTGAGGCGCAACCCGCTGCACCGCCACACTGATGACCAATTCATACGACGAAAATTGATGTCCTTCATAAAGCAGGATATGGCAATGACTCAAAAGACCGAAAAGTGAGAGCAATGCTCTGTATGTGCGTTTTTTCGGCGGAATTGTGGAAATGATGAGCGGAAATCCGGGTCTCTGGGTAGCGGCAAGGCACGGGATGCGGCACCTGAATTGTTGAATGATGACACGTCGCGCTGCCCCAAGACGTTTATTGTTGCTCGATCAAGGCCATCAGGGTGGAAAACACGCCAACATTGGTGCATTCGAGCGCATTTCGAGCAATTTTGGCCATTGAACAAGCTGACACTCGGCGACAACGACATTTTTTTCAATTACCACGACAAGGCTTGTCCCGTGAAATTTTGATCAGGCTGTGCCCAGAGTCGATGGCTTCATCAAAAATAAAAATTACTCATTTTTGCCCAGCTCAAACAAAAAAAAAAAAAAAAAAAAAAAAAAAAAAAGCGGACAGAGCAGTGCTGCGGCGTTGAATGACGTGTCCGAATTCTTTATGACGCCATTGCAGCGTTGATGATTATTGACAACTGCAATGGATGAACTTTTACTCTTAATTTAAGATGTATAAGCATCGTTCATCTGTGAAACGTGCATTTACAATGGATCTTCATTTCTATGAGCCATGTTCGTCTGTACGAGGGCCCCCGCGTGCCGCAGTCAACGCGTACCCGCAGCGATATGCAAGGAAAATGTGTTTTTGAACGTGTTTCGAGCTGCGGGGGCCTATCCATTTGCATTGATTTGTCATTTTAGACGCGCGTTGCGCCAAACAGGGACGCATACTCCACCTAGGATGAGTAAATGGATAACGCGTGTGAGCAATGGAAAAATTGGGATGGCGCCATCCGAAAAGGGTCAAGTAAGCGCACGGATTTGTAAGCACGACGCGTTTCGATCTCAAGCGATGATAAATCGACCCGTACAGGCATACATGTTATTTCCAGAGGCAAGCACCGTCATTGCTGCTTCATGAAAGGCAATTGGGGCCGTGGATGGTGCTTGACGACCAATGCGTCATTTGCGAGGCTGTTGAGAAGGACGAACAGCGGCCCATCGTGACACAGAATTGCGTCGTACTCAAAATTGTGCGCCCTACGCACCAGAGAGCTTGGGTGGCTGCCAAACTTGGCAAGCGTAGGAGACACGCCGGGGACTTTCAGTAGTCATTGCGTGGAATTCAGCGGGACATAGTTGAGAATAGCCCTAGAACGCGTTTTTTTTTTTTTTTTTTTTTTTTTTTTGTGATGCAGGATAAAATCGAGCCGACCCGGCTGACCTAGAAAATTCGCAATTGGAAACAGCGACCGACTATCAATTAATAAGCGCCCGGGGTGTCAGATTTCAGAAGGGTATTTAAGAGCAGACCATTTGACGGCCAATTTTTTTTTTTTTTTTTTCAATTGTGCTTTATTCACTTCTCAATTATATTCCCAACAAATCATCATGTCCAAGACATTCATTGTTACTGGCGGTAATCGCGGCCTCGGCCTTGAATTCGTGCGTCAGCTCGCCGCCAAGGGCGAAAAGGTGATTGCCACGGCGCGCAATGTGCAAAACGCGCAAGACCTCGCGGCCTTTGTCGACAACAAGTCGGTCTTTGCTGTCGCGCTCGACACGGCGGACTCTGCGTCTGTCAAGGTAAGGGCGCACGGCGCGCAAATCGAGAAGAAAGAAACAACAACGCGATATGCGTGTCTCACCACGCTTTTTCTTAGTCGGCCTTTGCCGAAATCAGCCGCATTGCTCCCGAGGGCATTGATGTGCTCATCAACAACTCCGGCATCACTGGCGAGCGGGGTTCCTTCGAAAGCGTGTAAGTTGCAACGACGACAAAAAGCACCAGTCAACCATTGACTGTTCTTTTTTGCTTCTTTTTCTCCCTTGTTCTAGTAATCCCGATGATTTCACGCACGTGTTCAAGACCAACGTGACCGGCACGTTTGACGTGACGCAGCAAGCGCTTCCTCTTTTGCGCAAAAAGGACACACGCATTGTTTTCAACATTTCATCGATTCTAGGCTCGATTGAGTACAATCTGACCGGTGGCACGGGCGTCGCCTACAGTGTCTCCAAGGCCGCTGAGAACATGCTCGTCAAGTCGCTTGCAAACGGCTTGAAAAACGAGAATTTCACCATTGTCGCGTAAGTTTTATTGTTTTTTGATTTCGTCGGTATGACGTGAACGAGTGCTCATGTTTCATCTTTTTTATGCTTTCCTTCGCATTAGAGTTCACCCTGGCTGGGTTCGTACGTCCATGGGAGGCGCTGGAGCTGATATTGATGCCACGGAGTCCATCTCGGGCATGCTCGAGCAATTGTACGCATTGACGCCTGCCAAGAACGGCGCATTCTTTGATTACCAAGGCAAGACTCTGCCCTGGTAGACCCGGGTCGCCCAAAAACAGAATAAAAAATGATGCTTGATGCCAAAGAGTAAAACATAATTTGATGTTGAAAGGCATTTTTGGCCATTTTGGCATTTAGGGGAGATGATTTAAAAGTGCATTGCGCATTGGACATCCCAGGAAACATTGGAGAATGCGGGGGTATATTTGAGCAAATGTGTAACGGTGCTGCGCCGGCGCATAAAGGCTCAGGGGTCCTTTTTTGTGCCACACTTGTTGATCGCTCGTTGGCAATGACTACCATGCAACCCATCGCTTGACTACCAAAAGACCTTTTTTCCATCCACTGGGCTCTAATTTCGATTGAAGGATTATATTATCGGCCCTCGCCGGCTTGGCATTATGAACTTTTCTTCGTTTTTTCTTTTTGTACGACAAGTTTGCGCGGCAAGTGATGATCAGTCAGCATTGCCGGATTGATGAGCGATGCAGAAAGCAACATGGCGCAGCAATTGGACAGGTTTGCTGGGCACAGCTATTTAAAATTGACATCTGTACCCTTTTTGACGTTGCCCATGAATGCACAATCGCGCGCATGACCTCAATGGGTCCGATGGACGATGCGTGTGATTCAGGGAAAAATACTGTAGGAGGGACGCGCCCCGTTTTTTTTTTTTTTTTTTTTTTTTGCATGATTTTTTTTTTTTGTTCAGTGTGCATCCCGGCTCGACTACGGCCACTGAATATTGATAAAGAAAAAAGAAAGGAAAATTTGTCAAAAAAAAGCTACAAAGGAAGGAATCATGCAACATGAAGATTGTCACAAAAAGTGGCACGAGACGCGACGCGTGCAAAACCTGTGCGACGTCAAGCGATAATGTGGAAGGCCCGGCAGAATAAGTGGACGAGGCACGATTAACAGCGCTGAATCCCAAAAGAAAAGAATGGCTGCTTTGAGGCATTTTTGAAACATTTCACTTTTTATTGTTGTTTTTGACAACCCAGCCACACGACGATAGAAAACTACAGTAGATCAAGTCAATTGAATCATGACCACAAAGGAAAACGTAAAGGAAGCCAAAGAAGCATAAAAAGTGCTGGTAAAATCAAGTGAACGTCCAAATTGGAATAGAGAGAGATATGATAGCCTACACAGAGTAATCTTTTTTCATATGTTTTTCAACGGCTTCTTTGGAAGAAAACACCAGGGGGCACTTTTTGCAGATGTAATACTGAAAAAAGAAGCAAAATGTGAATTGGATATTTTTTTTTCGCGCGTGAGTGTCTTACATAGAGCGAGTGCAGCTTCATGTAGTGTCTCAAGATGATGGCCACGTCTCTCGAGGCCTGCAGACATTTCTTGGCGGGGCACATGTACTGTATTGCTTGGTCTTGTCGATCAAAAAAAAAAAAAGTGAGATTGACCCTGTGACACGTGCACCGCCTTTCTCACCTCGGTGTTTTGCTTGATTTTCGATATGATGTCGTCGACGGGTGGCTCATTGGTTTTGTGGTCTTCCAAATGACGCTCGTGCGCAGCTTGCGTCGCACTGGCGACATTGCAGTGAGGCTTGCGGCACACGATCTATGACAAAACAAAGAAAAACGCGTGTAAATGGCATATAAACGTGCATTTCTTCTGGTGTACCAGTTTCATGTGCCATTGCGCATAATGGATTCGCATGTCAAAGCGGTGGTTGAAGAAATTCTGGTGATCGGGTCGGTCTTGTTTTTAAAAAAAAGAAGTCAATTCATCAGGAAGCGACCACGCTTATCACCAAAACGAGCAGCCTTGCTTACTTTGTTACTGTAGACGCGAATGATATGCTTTATCAAGCTTTTGTCGTGCGGGGAGGTGCGGTTGCAATAGCTGAATTGGCATGGATTGACTTTGTCGACCTGAAAATAAAGATTTTAGTCCATTTGTAGCCAGCGCGGTCCTCACTTACAATTTTGTGTTTGACCACCTTGTGTTCTTCTAGTAACGATCGCGTTGTAAAGATCTTGTCGCACCCATCCACGTCGCAATGGAAGCCTGCCTGAAAAAAAAGAATGGGCTGATGAGTGGTTCCGATGAGGCAATGGCTGCTGAGGAGTCGAATGTACCTCTTTTTTGTTATGGGGCTCGCTACGTATTCTGGGCACGCAACTGGCAATTCTTCAAGTACAGGCGGATCAATTCGTTGCTGCTGTGCTTGAGCTGCGCCACAAATTGCGCCAACGCGAATTCTTTCATTGCTGACATGGTCATCTTGGTCGCGCACCGATCTCTGATACACAAACGCGCCATAGCCTCGCGTCACATGGGGCTTGATATCCTGCACATTAAGAAAAAAAAAAGGAAAAAAAAAAGAGAGACATGCATGAGAACTGGATTTTTTCTTTTTCTTTCTGTTTTCTTTCTTTTTTTTTTTCTCTTTTTTTTCTTCTTCTTCTTCTTTCTTTTATCTTTTTGCACTTACGTTAAATCCCTCTTGTTCCAGAGCACGCGCCAGTCGTGCGGCCAAGTAGCTGCTGTAGAAGGCGTCAAAATTCTCACACAACGTGATTTTTCATGATGGTGGCAAGCTGTTGTGCGGTGAACGCGAGCACGTCGATGAAATCGGATGGCTTTTTTCTGCGTGTGACCAATGGCTGTACAATGATGCCTGGGTGTTGTTCCTTGAAAAGGTGGAAGATGGTGACGATGGTGGCTCGCTCCTCGTGTACTTTGATTTGTTGGTCCACTTCTTGCCAAGCAATAGCTGGAACACACCCGAGAAGAAGGAGGCGTCAAATAGAGCGCGGGGGACATGTTGATTGTTTGAGAGCCGCGATACAATGTAGAATTGAACAAACATCATGGCGTGAATAACGAGCTGTCGATTGTACGCGACCACCGTTCGCACACCCTCCAGGAAGCGCTCCTTGTGTTCACGGTTGTGCATATAAGCAGTTTCCAATCGAGCCTTGGCATCATTGTACACCTCCGCGTAATCTTCGTCAGCCAAAAGTAGCAAGCGGTGCGCCTCAGCCACGTCGTCTTCATCCTCCTCCTCGTCTTTGTGTTCGTCGTCGTCATCGCCTCGCAGCATCGTCATGTGATCCTCTAAAAGGTCTCGCGCCTCCTCAAAGAGCATATCCGATGCCAGAAGGCACTTGCCGCATGGCGCGCTTGCACTTTGGCCGAACCGTCTCTCATAGCTTTTTGATGCGCCTCTTTTGCGCTGCTCTTGGCCTCAATTCTGCTTGCGCTTGGTTGTTCGACGACCTTTTCCCCTTTTTGCCGCTTGAAAGCCAAAGAAAAAAAAAACAAAACAAAAAAAGCAAACACAAGTTAACGTCAGGACCAGCAACACGCCTAGCAAAGTGTGGGACTTACGCTTGGCTTCTTCATCTTCCGGCGGCGGGCGACGCGCCTCTCTCAGAACTTGGTTCACAATCTGGCGCGAGGACATGACGGGCGTAAACGGTGGGAAAACAAAAGGAAAGAGTGAAAGAGTAAACAAAAAAAAAAAAAAAAAAAAACAAAGGACGCGTTCCATTTTCTATCTCCGTCTCCTTCCTCCTTCCCTTCCTCCCTTCCGCAGTATTTGAAATTCCGCACACTCAAAAGACACTCACAATCTCATTTTCCGCTCGTCGCAACTGATCAAACACGATGAACCGCGATTTGCTCGGCAACGGCCTAGTAAAAGTCACGGCGTGCTGGTGTGACAAAAGATGCACAACTCGATGCTCTGTCGAATGGAAGCGACTGCACGGCGATGCGATGGCCAAATGGACAGGGCAAAACACCGATTTTAGAAAAAAATCATGACACTCGCGTTGAGACGAAATCCATCTAGCCATGACACCGTTTTGAGTCGCTCATGTGGATTTGCGGGCAGTAAAACCCATGGATGCACAAACCTGGGAAAGTCAAAGAATGTTGGGCGCGCGCAGGCCGCTGATCAAAAATCAGTCGTCAGCGGGACCCAAAACCAAAATCGAAAAATCAGGTATGATATCCAGAAACTCGCCAAACTTTTACGCACGATAGATCGCAGGGAAGAACCACGAAAATGACAATAAAAAAGAGCGGTCCATAAGCTCGTTGACGAGCAATGATAAACGTTCGCTGAAACTTTGTAGGCGAATTGCGTTGGATGAATGCGTCCATTAGCAAGAGACGCTTGGGGTGCATATTTTTGATTCGAAGCAGACGCATGTAACGCGACGCTTCGCGCGTCGAAAATTGCTCTGATTTTTAAAACGCCTCAAAAAGGCCAAAAACACCTTTTTTAGGTGATCAATCAGAAAGAAGATGGCTCGCTGCCTACGTGGACATGGGTGATCCATAAAAAAAAGCGATTTTTTGGGCATTTTGACACGCGTTCAAAATCGTATGTGAAGTTCGACGCGCGATAAACCGCGTCGAGAGTCGCGTAACATGCATCTGTTCCTTATCAAATTCATGGGCCTCGACCTTCTCTTGCTAGCGGACACGTCAGGGCGGCCTTTTGGACGCGTTCATCCACCACAATTCGCCTGCAAGTTTAGGCGAAAATTGTCGATTGCTCGCCAACGAACAATTGGACTGTTCCCTTTTTTTGCCATTCTTGCGGTTAGTCGCTGCGGTCCATCGTGTATACAAGTTAGGTGGGAGTTTGGAGTCCTCATTTTTCGATTTTGGTTTTGGAAGTTCGCCAAGGCTAAATTTTGATTTGCTGGGGGCACGTCCCAATGACGAACAATAGACTGCAAGCGACACCCCACTAGGGTTTCCAGCGTGCAGTTTCACGATGGGATACATTTAGGGACGCTGCAGTGTCTAGATGGCGAGTACACGTTGATTTACCCGTAAAATTGAACACTTACAGGGTTTCTCTCGAGAAACTTGCCCAAATGGCACCAAATTTGAACGGATAGATGCATGACAATGGTGCAACACATTTTGGAGCCATCGGCGAGCTGCTTGCACCGGTACATTTTTATGATCATTTAAAAAATTGCGACATGGCCTTTTCAACACTTTTTCTGCAAGTTCTGACTCGAGATCTTACAAACTTGGTGCAACGCTTTCTCGTGTCCGTGCCATACCACTGGACAAATTCGCCACAAAAAATCGGATGGTTGAAGCGCCAGCAATCTTGAATTTGCACATTTTTGGCATTTTGTTTGCATTGCCCATTTTTCGGCAAGTTGATGTGCGTCAAAGGCACTGCAGACAATTTAGCCACCAGCCCGTTCATTGGTTTCAAACCACGCAAAATAGCAACAAAAATCGAGAAATCGATGCGGCAGTGCTTTTTGCGCGTTCCACTCTCCAGAAGCGTCGCGTCAGTGGCGAGTTTCGGTGTGCGCACTCTTGTCTACCACGCACTGGATCCGTCATGCGCAGGGCAATGGCTCAAACAAAAAATAAAAACAAAAGCTCAAAAAACGACCATTTGTTTTCATTTGGGACCAAAAAGCTATACTTTGTACAAATGTTGAAAAGGTCGCAAGAGTGTGTGGGAAGGAAATCAGAACAAGAAGGCGGTTCATTGTTTACCATTGTTCGTAGGATTCCATGATCTTGTGGTACATCTAGAGCGGATCATTACGACGTCGTGCGTCCATTTTCAAGAGCGGAAACGCGTCGCGCGACATTTTGTTGCCGTGCATGAACCAAACCACGTCCAGTTCTGCCAGCAGTGCCTTGAGATGCTTCTGCGCTTCATTGGAGCCACAACCTTGTTTTCAGAGCCCGCCAGCACCTAGTGGGTTTGGACGGATCGCCGTGGCACAGGCGACTTTCCTCGGACATTTCTTGCCACCGCGCATTGTGGGCCATTATGGTGTTTTTGGAAGTGATTTACAAGTGTATTGCGCATTGCACTTCCCAAGAAGAATTGGAGAATGTGGGGACGTCTTTGGGCAAAGGTGTGGCGATGCTGCGCCGCCGCTTAGAAGCTCAGGGTCCATTTTTGTGCCACGCACAATCAATCGCCCATTGGCAGCAGCTTTCATGCAACCCATCGCTTAATATAATTACCAAAAGAACCTTTTTTTCGACCACTTGATACCGATTTCGATCAAAGGGTTATATTATCGGCCCTGGCCGGCTTGGCATTGTGAAATTTTCTTCGTTTTCTTTTTCTGTTTCTTTTTGTACGACAATTTTGCGCGGCAAGGAACGACCAGTCAGCGTTGCCGGATTCATGAACAATGCAAAAGGCAGTCTGGCGCAGCAATTGGCCAGTTTTGCCGGGCACGGTTATTTAAAAATTTCTTCATGTCGTCAGATCTGTGTCTCTGATCCGCTTGCTGGAAGCCGATAGGCCGTCAAAAAGTGAAACACACCACACACACACGCTTTTTGTTTCTATATTTTTTAAAACATGGGAGCAGGGCAAATATAAGCCGGTGTTTTTTTTTTTTTGTTTCTTCCATTCTTTATTTTCTATTTTTTTTATTCTAAAGATGCATGCAGTCCAGGCTAGTTCGAGCGACAATACCCTTGGTTTTGGGCCTGGCAATGGCCGTTCGGCGCCTGCCATGGACAATAACCTATTGACAAGCATGTGGGTCAACACGATGCCGACAATCAAGGCGGAGCCGCCGGTGCTTGGCACCGCCAATGGTGGCCAAGGTGGTATTGGCAATGACAGGGACCCGATTATGATCCAAGGGCCCGTATGTCTTCTCAATGGCGATATGATTGACGACGTGAGCTGCTTGCTCAACGAGAACACGACGATTATGTCGGCACCCACGACACCCACCGATTTTACGTCGCCTGTCGGGTCGCCAGTGTCGCTCGATAGTGGCCAATTGAATTTCAGCACCAAGAACAACAGCAAGATACCCGGATTTCCGTCGTCCACCGCGCCGATCACGACGTCTGTACCCTTTTTGGCGTGGCCCGATCAGCCATTGCTTGCCTCGACAAGCGCACCAACGTCGCCAATGTCGCTACCCACATCACCTTTTGCTCCGGCCATGAGCGACCTGACGTACCCCTACCTTGAGCAGCCGACGCCGCGGCATCACCAGAAATCCGGACGCAAGTCGTCCACCAACGGCAAAAACGGCAATCACGGCGCTGCAGGTGGTAAATCCGCGCACAATGCGGTCGAGCGCAAATACCGCAACAACATCAACGACCGCATTGCGGAATTGCGCGACGCTGTGCCTGCCCTTCGGCATGCAAAGATCAAAAAGGACCAAAATGCACATTTGGCCGTCAACGACGACGATTCGCACGAGGAAGACAGCGACGAGCCCATTTTCATGGACGGTGTCGCCGTTGCCACGAAGCTCAACAAGGGCACCATCCTGCAAAAGGCGACGGAATACATCCACCACTTGCGCGACACCCAAAATGACCTGCAAAACGACATTGACACTTTGCTGCAGATGATCCTCACACAAACACCCAATGGCGCCGCCACCATTGCCCAGTATCGCGATCACGTCTCGCGACGCGACTCGGAACATCGTCAAAAGCTCGCTCACCGAGAAATGCGCAAAAGACAGCGCAGACGCAAGTCGTCTACGCGCTCATCTCCTTCCCCCGAACCCAGCATTCCATCCATGCCATTACCCCCTTCCATCCAGGAGCACCAGGCGTATTACATGCCATCCAATGCGTCCAGTCAATAAAGTATCTTGAAATTGTGTTCATTTTTCTCTTTTTTTTTTTTTTTTTTTTTTTTTTTTACATCTCCTACTTCCCTTTTAGGCAAGTGAGCGGACTTGGAAGTTGTCGATTGTCGAATGCTTTGTCGTTGTCGATTGCATTTCCGAAGTATTCTCGTTGTCGGATGGTTGTCGATGATTGTCAGGATCTGCCCGCGTTTCTAGGCATGTCAAAGCTGTCGCCACGGCCTTTGCCCATTACCTTCTTTTTTTTTTCTGCGTGTGTCGTTCGCCTCAATTTGCTCGCTTCTCACGCCACCATGGCCATCCGCCTCCTTGCGTTTCCATTTTGCCTTTTTCTGGTTTGCCCGCCCTTTCCTTGTCTTGCACGCGCCCCATTCCTTTGTTTTTGCCGCGCTCTCTTCCTTCCTTTTTTTTTTTTTTTTTGGAATTGACCATCGAGCCGACTGGTCAGTCCCCATCCATTGGGCTGCCTTTTATCCCGCCCCCCTTTTTTTTTCTTCACCTGCTTACAGTTCCCGTGTCTAGTGCACCGTCCCTGCCCCTTTTCTATCCCCAATAAAACCATTGTCTAAGCAATATCATAGTCCGGCACCTCGCCACCGAAAGCGTCGAACTAGTCTTTCCTCCGTCGACAACGACGCAATACTGAATTACTTATCGAGAATGCTACAATATCGACAACGAGAATGCTTTTCGACAAAGCAATCGACAGCTAGAATGCTTATCGACAATGTAATCGACAATGCAATCGACAACGACAATGAATCGACAACCATAATTCCATCATCCATCGTATCGTCCATATCGTCCATATCATTTGACCACGTGGTAAAGCCACCCCAATAGTCGATACAAGAGCAATAATAACATAGGGTCCATTGACTGGGTTTCGCGCAAAAATGCAAATTTGCCGCTTTTTTTTCGCCGCGAAGTAGAATCTACTTCATCTGTTGCTTTTGGTCCCCACGTTTTATGCGACACGTCAATTTTGACTTGCCTTTTGGTTGTCAAAGCAGTCTCCCACGAGCTGAGCCTTTGTGCGACCGCTCGGACAGCATGTTTACCTGTCTTAAACACCATTTACTGCGAATTTCACTAAAAATGGCTCCTTTTTCAATGCATCATCCAATTCTCACCAGTGCAAAGCAAAAGAAACACGCTTTTTTTTTTTTTTTTTGGGTGCAAGAATGCTTAAAAAAGTCTTTTAAAATAACAAAAATGCGATACATGGCCAATATTTATTGATTTTCTATTCAATAAAGGGGAATGATCGAGTGCGGCTTTGATACATCCAGCGGTGGGTCTTGTTTTTCCATCTTGTAGGGTGCGCTGCGATCCTTGCAGCCCAAATAAATGAGTTTGTTCTTTCGTCCGTACATGCGATGGAAAACATCAATATTCATGGCGTAGTGTAGGTCGATTCGTTGGTATGTCGGGCAATTGTGGTAAACATTGGCGGCAACAGATACGTCCTCGGAGCCCGAACAAGCTGTATAGTCGTCTAACAAGCAATTGACGATCGTGCGGCCCATGATGTAGAAAGCTCCTTGCGGATACTCGATATTTTGATCTCTGCATTCGGCATTCATGAACTTGCCAACAAACGATGTGCCATTCAGCTGCTTCTGCAGATCGTGGAAAAAGTTGTAGTCGACAAATGCGTCGTCGTCCATCTTTGAGAGCGTTTCAAAATTTGGAAACAGGTGCAACACGGCCGTCATGACAACACGCACCTTGCGCTGTAGGAACCAATAGTCAAAGCCTGTCTCCAGGATCATGCAGCAGCCAGTGGCAGGGCAATCTTCAGGCACCTCGGACACATACACGATTTCGTTGTGCAACCGGATGTTTTCCAGGTATTTTGTGTCAGTCTTGTTTGTGACCATCATGTAAATGAGATGTTTCACGTCATACACATGATCGCATTTGCGAAGCGTGACGTCGTTCAGATCAAGGGTATCCGGTGGTGTGTCAGGATGCATGTTTCTCAGAGGAAACTCAAAGTAAGTCTGCATATTTGGCATTGGCGCGATTTCCCCGTTTTGTAACGGATGAAAAGGATCCATATCGACATCAGGCTCTGCTTGGAATTCTGAGAGTGGGATAGCCGTTGCCAAGGCCACGATCAAGATGAAATAAAAGAGCATTTAGGAAAAAAATAAAAATAAAATTCAAGAAATGGGCATGTCCGGCGCCTTTTTGTGAATACCTTGGTTGCAGACACCTCATTGGAATGCATGATCAGAGAGGCGAACACATAAAAAGAGGGGCTAGTGGGGAATGGTGTGGGGAAACACCGACTCAGGGGCAATTTTGAGCGCTTCTCGGCAGAATTCCATTGACCATCATATAATTTCACTGTTCGCTGCTGCACAGGCCCGATCAATGGTCAGTAAACTTTAGACATTCAAACTCTTCAGGGCATATTTTTCAAAAAAAAAAGGCTTTGGGCAAACATGCACATATCCAATTTCCTTTTTGTTTCATTTTAGTTTCTGTATCCAAAGCACTTTATTTCAAGCCCATCAGAGACTTGGTTTCAAGAATGTGACAAGCCGCTGGTGGCAAGTGCCATCAGAGAGCTGCGGCTCTTTCACATGTACTATTGAAACTTGATTTTTCAACATGTCACATATGTCTGGGTGGCTCTAGGCGACGCAAGCACTCTGGGATTAACATCATCGGATGCATTGATTCCTTTGCATACAAAAGGCGTACTAAAAATCGAGAGTCGACTAGACCCAACACGAGACATTATTATCTCTATCAATTTTAGTCCCACCTCCCATGAAACTAGCTCCAAATCACAGATAATCCAATTCTATCATAGGGTTTCTCAAAGGAAATGGACTCGAAAATACTCAAGAACTAGTTTGAATTGAAGATCAGGGAGCTATGACGTGATGAACATGCTATTTTAAAAATAAAAGGCATAAAGGCGCGCGATTCAAGCATTTGTTGTCAAACCAGCACCCAAATGTGGGCAATGAGCGCAATGATCTCATGTTTGCCAGGTTTGCTGCAGTAAAAATAGATGGTTAATTCGACAGACATCGGGAGAATCGCAATTTGGGCCAATTCCGTCATTTCGTCCTTAAACCCCTGAAAGCGCCAAGAAGGTTTCCGAGCAAATATATATATATATATATATATATAGAAAAAAGTACACGGAAATGATATCTTTATTTGCTACGGTATATATACAATGGCGGATGCCCACGTCAATTTGGCACCATGTTTAGCAGCTGGCGTCTCTGGCGGAGCGACTCTGCCTTCCAATGCTGTGCCTGGTCCTTTACATTTTGCAATTGGGCGACCCAGAGCGCCTCGGCAGCATCCTGGTCCTGATCCTGGAACTGCTGGACCTCTCTCGACATGGAGTAAAAGCGGAGCGCGAGGATGATGTGCGACACGACGAGCACGACGGTGGCAAAGACGAGCAAGTGTGACTTTGGCGAAGCGCCGCCTTGGCGGCCATTGTTGGCGGCTGCGGACGCCGCTTTGCGCCGTTCTGATGCGCGTCGGCGCGTCGTTGACGATGACGCCACGGCCTCGACGACCTCCTGAGACGACCCTGAGGACGTTGCCGATTCTGACGCGACCTCATGCACCATGCGGGGCGCGGCCGCCACCACCTTTGAGGAGGACACGGGTATATCGGTAGAATTTGACCGTGGTGCGCCATCACGGGCAATGCGCACATGATTGTCTAGTCAAAAACGCGGGTCAGGCGCGCCTCTTTCTTTTTCTTTCTTTTTTTTTCTTGGTTTACCTTGATTACCCACTGTTTGTGCGCGCCGACGAGTAAAAATGCCACGTGGAGCGGAAGAGGTTGTTGCGGAGGTGCTTGTCTCGAGATGGTTGGGTAGCACAAGGAGGTCGCCCGCTTCGTGGCCCGAGGTGGGCAAAGACAACAATTGACTCGAATTGGCAACATCGTGTGCGGCTGCGCTCGTTGGCGGCGTGGGCGGGAACATTTGTTGCCACACATCCTGCAGCCGGAAAAAGGCGTCATCGCGCGATGAAATGGACGCCAAAAAGGATGTAAACACATACTACACGCACAAAAATCGAGAAAAAAAAAAGGGAGCGTGTGTTGTGTCAGTCGGATGCCAAGGCGGGGCGTCGATTGCCAATTCTCCCTTGCGCGGGCCGGGGACACATGTGGTCTTTGGCTTGCCAATTTTTTTTATTTTTATTTTTTACCTTTTCGTCATTGTTCATTGTGATTTGCACAACACGCGGCATCCAGCGGATGGTGCGCACTCTCTCGATGCTTTTAATATCCTGAACTTGAAGTACCAACTAATGGCAGCATGACGGAAAAGCGGGTAAATAAAAGTGGCGCAAACGCGCGTCTTTGTCACCGTCGCCCCAAAAGAAAAATTCGGCGCCGGCACCCCGGGTAAAGACGCCCCCGCGTCCTCGCTTTCTTACATTGGTGACATAGCCAAGAATGTTGGATTTGAAGCACACGTAACGCTGAGACACGTAGAGTCTGCCCTGCAGCTGCACATCCTTTTGAAGCGCACACTTGAAATCTTTTTTGTTGCAAAAAAAAGAAAAGAAAAGGGGTTGCCAAAAGCGGATTAGTACGACCGCAGACCGCCAAGGCTCGGGACGGGTCCAGAGACAGACGAGGGGGGGGGAGTGCGCGGATTTTTTTTATGAAAAGCTTACCCTGCAACAAATGTTCGTCAAAGGGCACGGTCTTGAAGTGATTATGAAATTCCTTGTCGCGCGAGTTGAAGGAGACGCCCGTGGTGACGCTGCTGCCGAGCGCGTCATCATTGTCGCTGGACGCCCTGGTTACAATGGACTGTGAATCGCTGTCCTGTGCACTCGCCGTGTCCGCCGGCGACTTTGAGCTTGGCCGGCCTTTGCGTTGCCACAACAATGATCGCCGTCGGCTCACGCCAGAATCGACATCTAATAAATCATCTTTTCCCATCGCGCGCGTTGATAGCCAGCCGAAGGGGCGTGTGTGGGTCCAAAAAAAAAAAAGTCAAAAAAGAAAGAGAAGAAATAAAATGGAGACTTTCCTGTCTGGGCTCTTTTTCTATTTTAGGCGACATCGGTCCGCTCGCCCCACCCTTTCCCTTTTTTGTGTCACCTGAATTACCAGGACAGGCGCATGAATCGAAAAACGAGAAAAAAAAAAAGACTGGCCATGGCCAGATGCGCGAGTTTATTACGAGAGCCCATTTGAAATAACAGCAAATATAGTATGGCAGATGATGAGATGAAAGAGGTGTGAATTCTACCAGTATGAAAAAAAGCACACTTGCATTGGTGCACGCCGCATTATGATATCATATTCTGAAAGAAAATGTGCATTTTTTGTCCCTGCTGATGGCGTATCGTTCAATCGTGGACGCTTGATCCTGTATCATACTGTACCTACTGTAGGTGGGCAAAGAGGACGAGAGGGCAACGTGGGCGGTAGCCATAGTCGTAAAGTTGTAGCAAAATTTTTTCTTGAAAATGTAAAATCGCAGGCAATGTGCAATTTAGAGTGAATGATCAATCATACTGTAAAAGCCGCCTGTCTGATATGAATTAGTACAGTAGGTACTGTAGCGTGACGGGGGAGGGGAGGTCCTTGGACAGCATTTGGCAACAGTTTCAATGTTTCAAACAAAAGATACAGAACGCCAAAGGCGAAACTCTGGAATACAGTATCCCTCCTAGGTATTCGATTCTAAATCAAATTTTACATCGGCAGCGCGTAAGAGAATTACGAATTGAGCGATTTTTGAAGCAATTGTTGTACATACAGTATGTAGTAGAGCAAAAAACTTCAAAGACTGGGCGGCAAAATCGGCGCAAATCGCTTATTACAGTATGTATGATATCATAAATTGTAGTGCTCAAAATCCAGCTATCTGACATGCATTTCAGTCTTCAGCTCTTCACGTCATGCGATTTATCATAGAATCATCAATTTACGTATCATATCATATTACCCCTATCATACGTAAAGTAGAACTCTGTCAAACAGTCAAATAAAACATCACAAATGCACTCAAAGAGCCAATGCGACTGCCCAATTCTCAATTTTTTACGTATGAACAGAAAATTCTACAGTAGCTATGATACTGTAGGCCTTCCCTCATTGGCTGCGCTCGCCCACTTCTTCATGATGGCAGGTCATCAAAGATGCATTGCCAACGTGGACCGCATGGAAGATTCAACAACAATGCACGCCTTGTATCATACCGCAAATGTAAGGATTTGTATGATACCACAAACCACAGCGAGTCTCAAGACAATACCATGGACGCGCCCCTACCCATGACCATGATCTCAGTCACGTCATCGATTGAAATTCAACTCCACAAGGCAATTGCAGCGATTGACCAGGAGAACGACGTAATGGCCCATGAAATGCGTCAAAAGATCAATCTCTGGAATTACAGTATGCAAAGCGGCCAAACGAAAGGCCCAAGACGCGCTCAACGACGTGACCAGCGACGAGGACGCCCGGGAACTAGAGGCCAACGACACCAACGACGCCAGCACGTCCAGCCCGCCATAAAAAAAAGCAGGCGTGCCACGAGCGTCTCCTTCAACTGCTGCGCCGTACGTATCCATGAATATGATATCAAACCGCCTAGCTACCCGGGTAGAATGGACTGGAATCACTGCTTTGAGACGGCGAAGAACCAGGGTTGGCTTCACGGCTATACTATACGACGGTCAAGAGCCTAAAAGGCGCCTACCACAGCATGATATCCATGGCCATCAACCCCCGCCCATGAGCATTTTACCCTTACTAGTGTATCCCCTCCATCCCTTGTCTGACTTTCCCTCGTTTTTTTTTTTTTTTTTTTTTTTTTTTTTTTTTTTTGATTCAATATTCTTTTATTCAGGCCCCCACTTCTCCCCCCTCAAGTCTGATTTCCCCATTTTCCCATTTTTACCCAAGTCTGACGTCCAGTTATTGTTCTCTTGTATGATATCCCACAAAGTTAAACCCCTCCAAAATAAATCACTTGTCCATTAATGACACGTTTTTTTTTTAAAAAAAAAATAAATCGGCTCGAATTTTATGGTGCCGGGAATGTTCAAAATTGTTGCTAATGTATGATACTGTAGATGGTGTGAGAAGAAGATGCAAAGAGAAAATATGGGTGATTTTTGGGGCGGCGCGCTACGAAAAGTGCATTTTCGTGCCTGGTGATGAGCAGACTTGGTCGTAAGCGGGCAAGGATGACGAGAGCGCGACGTGGGCCATTGGTGCGGCGGTGTTGTAAGATGGGACTCGCGACAGATCCATGCCCTGGAACCAGCAATCCGCATTGGCATTGGGGCCGCCGACAAGGGGCTGTGGATTGGTGGTATTTGGCGAGATGGTGGCGGCGGGCTGCTGCTGGAGCAGCTGTTGGGTGGGTGTGGATGACAGCGTGGTGATGGACATGGTACGAGAGCGACCAGAGATGGTAACCGGCTGTGTTCCGGTGGGCAAGCCCGCAGAAATGGACGGGCGGCGCAGCGCTTCAAAGACAGCGGGATCGTAAGGCACCGAGCGCCACGAATCGTCATAAAGAGGCAATGCATTCTCGACTTGGCGCGCGACCGAGTCGACGACGACGACCGGGATGGAGCAGCGCAGCTCCGAAAGATGCGAATCGGCATTGACAAGGGCAATTGAGAATTTCAGCTTGTGTTTAACCTGGATCATGTCGTTTTCAGTGTTGCAAAAGACGAGGGGCGAGTTTTCCGGCACTCTCAGCACCATATTGCGGTTCCAGATGGCTGCTTCCGTGTCAGGGAATGGATCGACCACCTTTTCGAATTGGATGGTGCGGCAATCGGTCTTTGAGTTGTGAGAAGTGGTATACGAGCAATATTCTTTGAGCGCTGCACAAATGGACCGCACCTTTAGCTGCGGAGCAATGGGTATGATGGCAAACGTGAGCTTGATGGCCTCGCCAAGCGCAAACATCTTTGACGAGACGGCAATATCGTATTGCATTTTGGATTCCCACGTGTTGGAGATCTCCAGGGACTGATTGAGGTCGAATTCCGACGGCAGCATGGATCGCACCACCTTGATGTATCGCTTTTTCGTGATATTGTGCACAAAGGCGGGCCGCTCCACGACAGCCTTGAACTTGTAAAAGATTTGTCCACCCTCGGCATCCAACGATTGCGGCAGGTCGCCAGGCAGCGTCAGCTCAAAGTCGAACTTGTGCTCGCCCGCGGCAAGCGCGTACGTTTTTTTGTGCAGTGGCGTGGGCGTGGGTGACGATATGGGCATAGGGATGAATTGCCATTGTTCCTCCAAGAGTGTCTTTTCCTGCTTGTAATAGTGCTGGTGATGGCCCATACCTATGATCGATACAAAAAAAAAAAAAAAAAACAAGGTTAAGGCTCAGGGTCCTTCCTTTTTGTCACATCCCGCCGCCATCACCCTCCCCCTTTTTTTCATATTTTCCCCCCGGCTTTTTGCGTATTGATGGACGTACCTTCGGACCAAGACACCTTCATTTTGCCCATGAAGCGCAGTGATACGGCTTTGACTTTGATGGATTCGGTCAGGGTGAGGACGAGGCTGCCTTTGACGACCTTTCCGCCCGATTCCTCGGGATGGCCGACTAATAGCACGGTGTCCTCTGATAATTCAATACGTAGATCCGCTGTCTTCTTCATAGCGACCAACACAGACACTGAGCAAACAAAAAGAAAGGAAAAAGAGACAGACGAAAACGAGAGAAAAGGAGAAAAAGTAAAGAAAAAAAAAAGTGTCAATTGACAGAAAATGGAAATCAAGGCCAGATCTGACTTTCAAACCTGTTCAATGGGAACCTTTTTGATCCTCAGGTTGCGATCGATCCAATCAATCCATCTGTTTCGCACGATGGGCGCACAAAAGTGCACAAAAAAAAAAAAATTTTTTTTTTTATTCTTTTGGATCAAGGGGCGGATTTGTTGGTGTTGCAGCGCACATGAAGTGAAATTTATCGGCGTAATCCGTGTGCGAGCCCACATAGTAGCCGCCGAGCGAGCGGCTTGCGTCAATCATGAGGACCGACGGGTCCAATGGCTCATCGGGGAGGCCAATCTCGCCGATGGCCTGATCTCCGGCGACTAATGCACGAAACAACACGCCCAGCGTCACATCCTTGTGGGAGTAGTAGATCATCGTGTTTTGTTGCCCAATGCCGCCCGATCCGACGGCTACCATAGGCAAAATGTCGTTGCGCACTAATGCTGGAGCACACAAATGAATCTCATTGGGCCTAAATGACAAAAATAGAAACCTGAGTTGGAATCACGCCATTCAAAAAAACGCATGTGAGGCATTTTTGCATTTACCGGTCGCGCAGCGTCAATAAGGAGCACGCTTCGACAATATGGCGACAGCCGAGCGAGTGGCCAACAAGGCGAATTTTGTCGTATTTCTCGCGCAATTGCAGCAGGCGGAATGCCAGGGTCTCTGCGCGCTCATGACTCTCTTTTGTGGCCACGTGGAATTGGTATGCGAGGCGGCCCATGTGCAGTCCGGCGTCAATCGCAAGCGCGCCAAAAATAGACGCGGGCGATGGGAAGCGCAGGTGCCTGAGCTGCTGCATGTTGCGCCCGATCAGGTACGCCGCGGAGCCCAGACTGGCAAAAGGAATGGGAATCTGGTGCATGGACGTTCCAGACGGCCACGAGTACCTAAAAAGAGCGCGTCAGATCGATGTTCTTTTTTTTTCATTTTTGGCCCTTACCCGAGTGCCGCGGAACCCCACTGATGCTTGGGACTGAGCATCAGCAGTTTGTGTGAGTGCAGCCAGTCGTCGAAATTCTCGACGGCCTCGCCCTCGGCCAAAAAGCCTAGACAAACCCGCGTTTTGGTCAATTTTTTTACCTTGTCTATTTTTCTTTTTTGTCATAGTGCTTTTTTTAGTGCTTGTCACCTTTGATATACACCGTGACTTCCGAGTGCTCGGCATCGCTACGAGTAAGCACCTTCCATTTTGGCAAGTCGACAAAAAGTTTCTTGGATCGTGCGGCTATGCTTGCCATGACATGATATGGCCAACAAAATTGAGAATGAACGGAAGAGCGGGACTATATTGAACCGCGCCTGAATTTTTAGCCCTTTCCATTTTAGGTTGGCAGGCGTGTTTTAATTGCTGCGCAACGACATTTTCCGCTAAAATAAGCAAATCTTCATCAAGAGTAGACTCTGAGCCCTCAAATTTTAAGTAATGTGTTCAGTGCCCCCAGTATTCCAATAGTACAAATTTGACAATGATCAGATCACCATGGCGCGAGAAATCCTGATTAGAGTCATTTTAACTTTTGAAGATGCGTTTCTTGTGGTCATTGCTCGAGCTGACGCACTTCAAAGCTTGCTGTAGATGATCCGATCCTCTGTGTTTGTCACGTATTGTGTTTACAAAATGACAATCAACCAGGTGGCTGTCCAGAAATTGCGATTTTTGTTATTTTATAATCTCTTGGCTGGCTGAGAATTGAATGTGCCTGTTACAAGGCTCTTTTGCTGCTTGATTCAAGTGTGTTGAATTTTCTCGTTCGTTTGAACCCCGTACCGAGGCAATGTGGCCACTGGATGGCGCGCAATGACGATTTTCGAAAATTACGGATTTTCCAAGGGGTACAGTCGACCGGTGGAAAATGGAGGAATTTCGGTCCTCAGATCGCCACACCATTCACACGATAAGCTAAAGGTACACCAATAACCGATAAAAATGCAATAAAATATCAAGGTCCATTGACTGGTCTTCGCGTAAAACGCAAAAAGCTGCGATTTTTCGTCACAAGGTAAACTCAACGAAGATTGGCCGCAGCGCCTTGAAAGTCCTATCATCAGAAAGAGCACGGTTTGGTGCTTACGTGGATGTGGATGATCGGTGCAAAATACGAGTTCCAAGCAGAAATAATGCGACCAGTCTGTTTGCGGGGCAACTTTGGCGCGTGATAAAGCGCGTCTGGCGTCGAGTTACACGCGCCTGCTGCTAGTCAAATCCATGTACCTGGCCCCTCTCTTGCCTGTGGACGCGTCGGCGCATCTCGATGAAAGTGTTGTTCTCGTTCAAATCACGGTTGCAATTAAATCTAAAATCACCGATTGCTCGTTAACCAACTGGTCAACCCCGGTCTTTTTTGGTGTTTCTCGTGGTTTCTCCCTGCGGCTCATCTTGTGTACAAGTTTGGGGGAATTCTGGGGACCCAATTTCAATTTTGGTTTTGGTGCTCGACGAGGCTGATTTTTCGATTTGCGTGTTGCGCGCGGTCGCGACCTTTAATCACGACAAGTTGCGGTCCAACAAGTGGTTTCTCGCTCGCCTTTTCATGCTAGGACGTGTTTTGGCGCTTCCCAGTGTCTTGTTGGCGCGAACAAATTGTTTTACCGCTAAAACTAGTTTTTTGGTGAAATTTCTGTCATCCACTTGTCCAAAAGATCCCAAATTTAAACCAGCTGATGGCTGAGGCATCGGCTCGACGATGCCAAGTGCCTTTTCTGCGACCTGTTTGTTATACCTTGAGTCGCCGGCTTGCATCTTCTTGGGTTTAATTTTTTTTTCAAACCTGCCTTTCACCAGGACAGACGATGCGGTGTCAAACTTGGCATGTTGCTTTCAGTGTTCATTGAACGCGACGGGGCCAAATCTGAGGGGGATTGACTCACAGTATCGCAAGCAATCCGCAATTTCGTTAATTATTTCGCTTCTCACATGTAAAATGGAGTAAACAAACCGTCAATGTCTCATCTTTCTGGCGAGTGGCCCTTGGACGCCTTCCCACTGGCATGGTCAAAGTCTTGTTACAAAAAAAAAGTCAAGTAACCGGGGCTGGATCGAGACCATGACGTAAGATTCACATCGGGAACATGCCAATGCCGTTTCAGGGACCGTGTGCTCGATTCTGAGCACAAGCACACGTGGTTGCTGACAACAGGTAAGGGTGTGCAGAATACTGGTTTGCAGACCAAAAACCACGAGGGATGGTGAGAAAAAAAAAAGGTTCGGGTAAAAAAAAGGTTATGAGAAGACGCGTCTTGTTTTGGGCAAAAAAAAGGGGGTGCCGCCATCAATGATCATGCGCTGCAAATGAAACACCGGCTTCTTGGCAATGCAGCGCAGCCGACTTTGACGTTGTTGCGATGCCAAACCATAAAGGTGCTTGCGGAATGCAAAAAGTCGGCCCCAGATCCGCGGATGGATCGCGTGACCAGCCCATATTCTGTTTTCTGAATGGTCCTTGCATTTTTTTTGCCGTCACATCTCTTGGCAATGGCGTGGAAACGTGCTTTTTTTATTTATCACGCGGGTGAAAAAAAAAAAGTGGCATAGGATGACTTGTTATATAGTACAAATGAGTTTCATTGCAATGGAAAAAGACCACTAGGGAGAGGGGTATCAATGGGTATTGGGCTGCGGGGGATGCTTTGCACGAGGAAAATGTCGTGCCGCGTTTGTTTTTGCATCGTTTTAGGACTGGCAGGTGACGCTGACGGGGGCTTTTGTGACGAGGTGGGTGGTACGGACGATGCCCTGGATGTGTAGGTCGACGAGGGCCGTGATGTTTAGCATAGGGCTTGTGTTTCCATAAGTTGGGCCACTGGAAACGGAGGTCAGGCCGCAAACGTTGAACAAATCGTTGATTGTCTCGTCTGTGCTGTTTTTTGCCTTGTAGTAGACGTGCAGCGGAATGTCTGTAATCTTTGGGTGCGATCGCGGGGCGAGCGTTTGCGATGTGTTTGTCTGGCCAAAGCCAAAGATGTCGCCGGTGTCGCTGTCGGCGATAAACAAGTTTAGATAGTTCAACTTGAGCGGGATCCAGTTGGCCTCGTTGTTGATGGTGATGTTGACGCGCCATGAGCCTGTGGCCACGGTGTTTCCCTCGGACCAGCTCATGTCGTTAACCTGCAAATCGTTGAATTGCAAATCCCTGGGTGATCGCGGGACTAAAAAGTACAAGAGGAGCGTGATGGCGATGACAAAGGTGACAATGGATGCGATCCAGACGCGTAGTTGGATGCCGCAGTAGCGAATGGGGCTGGCGCGGCGCCGGCGTCTTGCAAGAAGCTGGCTGTCAAGCGTGTTGCTCTCCAATTCCTTTTCGAGCGTGGCCTGAGCACGTGATGGCGGGTCGCGATCATTGTGCTGCGAGCTGGTGTCGACCATGAAATGGTCTTGCAAGATGGACCCCTGGAAAGTCGTGCTTTGCTCGTCTTCAACGTAAATGGGCGCGGCCGCCGGTCGTTTGACTGCCGCTTCCGCGTCCATGTTGTGATGTGAATAAGGCAGGTACGAATTGGCACGCTGTGTCGATGTGGAAGAGTCAGACGGCTGCTTTTGATGGTGCAAATGCGCAGATGCTGGGCGAGGTGGCACAGATGGCGGCAAAACTTGCAATTGATCTTGCGGCAGCGGCAGAGTCACGTCCATTGACGACCGTGCCGACGTGGGTGTCGATGACGACAATGCGGCCGCTTGTTGTTGCGCGGCAGCGGCGGCAACGCGCGCCGATTGCCTTGTATATGGGTCGTCTCCATACAGCGTGAGCGATTGCCGGTAGTGTGCGCCTAACAGTCGACTTGTGCTGCTGTCGGAGGTCGTCCGCGAGTGCGATTGCTCGTCGGGTTCTGTTTTAAAAATGAGGAAAAAGGAAAATAAACGTGAATTGAGTTCAATTGCGTCCCATTGAGCGTTTTCGAGTTATGGGGTCCTGCTCCCTATTGTCGCACGGGCAAGCGGGTCAAGACCCCGCGCCAAAACTCCCTGCGCAGAAGATGGGTTTCTCTTTTTCCATTTTCTGTGTCCGCCCCAGTGCAACAGTGGGATGGGGGGAAGAAGTTTGGCAAGCCATTGCGCTCTGTTTTTGGTATTTTTACCTTGTGGATGAGTGTGTTGGCGGTAAGGATCAATGTCTTCAAAGCTGGAGGGCGAGTTTTTCCGCTCATGATAAATGGTGTGAGGCATAATCACTGCATGAGCAAGCAATGCGTTGTAAAACGGAAAAAGAAGAAAGGAATAAAGAAAAAATTCATCGCAAATGGGCACATGCCGTCTCCCTTTTATAGGCAACGTCAAATCTCCGCTTCCGTGGCTTCCAAAAAGTCGGCAATAGACGTGAAGAAACACACATTTTCTATTCATGCAATTCATGTTGTTCCATTGAAATCAAAAACATAAAAAAAGAAATTTCTGTGGCACCCCCGCGCTCCTTGTTGTCCATGGCAAGCTTTTTTGATCTATGAATTCCTTCCTTTTCCGCCGTTTAGCCATTGAGACGTTGGGGAAGGGGAAAACACCGGCCGTGCAAGCGGCAAGTGTCTCGTGCACCCGACCCCTCTCTCTCTTTTCTTTCAAAAAATATCTTTTTGTTTCTTCCGCCGACACAAAAAGGGGACCCTGTTTTTTGTCACCTCACGAGCAGCTAGACCTAATACAGAAATCGCAGGCTCATGTGGTCCGCCAAAAGATGTTGCTTTCACAAAAAAAAAAAAAAAAACCATATTCCCCGAAAAAAAAAAAAAGCTTGGCTTGCCCAACCATGTTGCCATTGGTGTTGGCAACAACAGGTAAAAAAAGGAAGTGGCTGACGCCAATTAGGTCGTCTCCATGCTTTGCTTTAATGCTTTAATCGTCCCCATTGAGCCATTGGAGGTACAATTGTAGTCGTTCCGTGTCTCTGGCGTCTTTAAAAGGCGGCATCCTGTCGGAGGAAGCGGCCGTTGCTCTGGTCACTTGTGAGACGTTTCGATCTGACCGCCATTTGGCCCAGCGACCGGCAACAGCAGCCATGGTCATTGTGACAACCTAAAAAAAAAAAAAAAGAGGAAATGTCATCTTGTGCCCGCATGTGATCCATGTTTCTGGGCCCCTCTTTACCATCATCCAGAGCGAATCGAACCCCAGCCAGGCCACTATTCAAAAAAAAAAAAAAAAAAAAAAAAAAAAAAAAAAAAACGAAAAATGAAACAAGGTTTAGTGTTTTGCATGAAAAGAGGGCATTCGTGGGGCGGAGCCTGGAAATGATGGCGTCACGCACGGAAAACCTGCAGAATATGATGCAAGGGCCACGGCAACGCAAGCCGCGCGACGCTGCGTGCTGTGATCTCAGACAGCAAGCAAGCTGCCCAACCTTCATTTGTACAAAAAGAAAAAAAAAAAAGAAAAATATCAACATGAGACTCCAAGCCTCTCGGCCACCCCCTTAAATTCCTCTTTTGCGATACATTGTTGCGCTCAACAAGCTTGCTTACCAAGCATCGCCAGTCTCTTTTGCGCGAATTGCCTGATGCGGGCAAAGACGTGGATGAATGCCGAGACACGGGACAGGACGCCGTCCATATCATGTTGCAAATCGTTGACTTTTGTGTGCATTTGACCCAGGGTCGTGTGTAGCGTGGCATTGAACCCATCGAGCGCCACGTCCCACGTGTCCAGAGCGGCCTGCTGCCGTGCCATCCACACCTGCCAATGCGTCAGCGATTCGTCTTGCCATAGCGCAAGCGATTGCAACGAATCAAGCAGCGGCGATACCAGCTGCTCAGCGTCGTCAAAAGCCTTGGCAAAAAAACATGGAAGAAGCTTAATTTCGATGATATCTCTTGGCACAGTGGCCGCTTTTCTTACTTTTGCCCAATTTTCAAGCCATTGCTCTTGTGTACTTTTTGTCTGTTGATGAAATGCGTACATTTCGGAGGTCATGGTCTGAAGCATGGTCGCGAGGTGGTCCAATTCTGCAAAGGATTTGTTCTGCAGAAAGAAAAAAAAGGCGAAAATTATAAAAACAGGGACAAATGGACTGCGTGAGACGCGCTTCGACGCGTCGTTTTTGTTTTACCTGCGCACCAACAATCCGCTCCATCAACGAAGCGTGCTGGAGACCGAGGTTTTTCAGCTGGCTGACCTCCTCTTGGCGCCATTGTACGAGCTGTTGCTGCTGGTCGTGGAGCAACGCATAGTTTTGCGTCTGTTCCCTCGTCATATTAGCTTGCACCTGAGCAAGCAAATCTATCACCATGATGATACAAGCCATTTAGACCCTGGGAACCCATCAAAGAGCGAAAAAAAAAAAAACCAACCTATTTTTTCTTATTTTTTTTTCGCATCGTTTCTTGTTTTATTACCTTTTTCCATTGGGTAGCGCAGCATGAAGCAAATGTGGATGCTTTCGCGTAGATAACCTAAAAACGAGATTTGATGACATGTGGCACGTGAGTCAATGTGCCCCCCTTTTTCATCATTTTCTTTGTTTTTAGCAAAAAGAGCCTAGTTTTTCTTAATTCACTTGCCACTGTAGGTGGTCCAGAGCTGTGGGCTGCTGGCCAAGGTGTGGACACAGGTGTGGATGGGCAAGCGAGGTGCGCATTGGCGCGGCGCTGATACATAGGACATGGAAAGCTCGCACAATGTCAATTGGACGGCGACTGGCATAGAAAGCAGCGCGTCAATTCCTCTTTTTCTCCGCTTTTTTCTTCTTCTTACGCTTCATGCGCGCCTGGTCGTTTTCTAGGAGCGCGTCGCAGTCTGTGTCCATGGTCGTGACAATAGCCTGGAAACAATTGCCTTTTTTCACCTGCATGTCGTGCAAGATGGCTGGATAGAGGTCCGTGTCGTGGGTCCACCAGAGAAAAAAAAAAAAAAAAAAAAAAAAAAAAAAAAAGACGACGAGCCACGTGTGAGTGGCCGTGAAAATGGCCTGATTTTCGTGTCGCTTGCTTACCAATGGCGTGATCGACAATGCGCTGTGGCATAAACAGGGCCTCGTTCCGTACGACGTCCTGCGTGCCCATGGTGTGAATGGAAATGAGGATCAGCAAGGAGATGAGTAGCTGCATGGTAGGTTACATTGACAAGAAAAAAAAAGAAAAAAAAAGTGATAAGCGAGCATCCAAAACGATGGAACAAGCGCTTTGTTTCGTTTGGCGAGCCACATGATCGGCAGTGCCATGACTGTGTCGTCTGTAAATTACGATTATATTTGCAAGTTACACATGGCTTTTCAAGGATGATCGTATACACATTTGGATAACGTCTCATTGGACCCACTTTTTTTTGGCGTTCTCAAGGGGAGAGAGGGGGGGATTAGGGCTGCACAGGCACGCGCGCGTGTGTGTAGGGTGAATGCGCAGCTCCTCCTCTCACGCTAATGACAAGAAAAGAGAGCGGATGACGTTGCTGCATGCAAGCAACAAAAAAAAAAAAAAACAAGAGAATGAGAGAATTGGGGAAAAGATCGTCAAATCAGGGTTACGTGTGGGTGGGCGGGCCTCCCTACGGGGCATATGCACCTGGCGGGCGTTGGTGCGACGCGAATTGAGTTTGAAATGGGCCACCTCTCTCTCTCTTTTTTTTTTTTCCTCCTCGTTTGCCGCTTTTCCCCCTTTGTTTCTCTTTTCACGCATAAACCCGACCGTTTTTCGCTCTTTCTTTTCCCTCTTCATCTTTTTGCATACCCTCTTCATCATCGCATTATGGCAACTCTTCAAGCGCCCAAACCGAGAAAACAGCGTGCAGCACAGCGACAAGAGGTATAATTTATTTTGGGGGGAGACCCCACCACTTTGTCTTATTTTTTCCCGTTTTTTTTTATAGCAAGACGATGAGTCTCGACCGACACAGCCACGCGACCAGCAGCAGCAATCACCGAGCGAATTGGAGCAATTGATGATGGAGCCTTTCAGCTACGACGATGTTTTGACGACGACAACAAGCACTTTAACGCGTAACCAGGTGCAATCGCTGAACTCTGTGAAGCAGGTGTGTCTTGTGGCGCTCGATTCACTGTTGCGGCAGATTGTGCGCGGGTGCAACAGAGCGGAACGGCGGCATTCCGAGTCATCTTTCCAGGATTTGACGCAAAGAACGCTTTTACACTCGATTGACGAGCAGACGCAACGGTTGGCGGGCGTCCGCGGGCCATTGCGCCGGCGCGACTCGTCGCCAGCATTGGCAACGATCAGCCAAGTGCAGGAAATGTTGACTTACTCGCCCGTGGTGGGCAATGACACAATGGACCACGATTTGGCTTGTGCGGTGGCTGCTTTGCTTGAACACGTTTATCGATTGCTGGAGGACGTGCAATCGCCAACAAAAGAGGACGCGACGGCGCCCATGATGGAGCGAGTGCATGGCGATGATTTGTTTGCCCACCTCCAGGGGGTCTTGCAGCAGCAGGTCACGCACATGACAGGCACCACGGATCTGTGGGACGAATTGCGTCAGTTGATCCATACTGTTGGCACCTTGATTGGTCAGCGTGCCGCCAATGCCTCCGCAGCAGTGGCTCAGCAAGGCATGGACGATGCAACCGTGGAAGAAAACAAAGAATTGGGCGAAAACGATCCTCTCCCGGCCTACGATGACATCATGGACCGCTCAGTGGGCGCAAAGAGCGAAAGCGATGAAAAAGCAAATGAAAAAGACGAAAAAGACGAAAAAAGCGAAAAACCAACGGATCGGCCGCCCAGCTACCGCGCACGCACGCCGGAACGCACGCAAAAGGACCTCGATCTGCTCGTTTCTTCGATTGACCGGCTGTCGGACCTTATGCCGCGACTTAACAACCAGCGCGTCGACCTGTCCGACCGCCAAGCCGATGCGCTTGCCGCCGCCACCATGGGACGCACCATTGATCGCCTGTCACGTGGTCGCCTTGACGATCAGCGCGCCTCGGCCACCGACGCACTCGCCAAATACAACCATCTTCCGAGCCTCATGGCCCAATTGCAACGATCCGCGTCACGCACACTCGACAATCAGCGCGCCTCTTTTGACCCAAAGTTCCAGCGCCAGATGAACGCTGCCGCCCTCTCGCGCCTTGTCGCCAAAAACGACCGCGGCCGCATGGCCAACCAGGTAAGGAAAACCCTGCCAGAAAAAAAAATTGAATTTTTTTTTGCAGAAATCGCAAAAATTGACTTCTCCCCCCCCTTTTTTTCTTATCTTTTTTTTTCCCCCCCTTCAGGAATGGTCGTCGCCGGAGCAGCAAATGATTGATGACATGCTGACCATGAGCGACTTGTTATGCAAATCGATGAATCGCCCGCGTTTCAATAGCCAGCGGTACCATCCATCGCCATTGAAAGAGAAAGAAGTTTTTTTGAGCCACATTCTACACAAATTGGACCGCATGGAGGCACGGCGCATGCAAAATCAAGATGCCGAGTGGCGAGAAAAGCCAAACGATGGCGACGACGAGCTTAATCGTCTGTTTGATCACATTGTAAAGTCAAAATCACTGATGGACAATCAGCGCGCCAGCTTTAGCAACGCGCCGTCGTCGTCGTCGTCCTAGCACCTTTTCTTTTTATCTCTTTTTTATGCTCTTTTTTTTTTTTTTTGGATACCCATTTTGATTTCTAAATTGACGAAATAAAGCAAGCTGATTTGCTCGCACGACGTGTCAGGGAGCGGGGCTGAGCGGAGCGTGTTTTTTTTGGAATGAGGGTGCGCGGTGCCGCAAGCAAATCAGAGGCGTAGGGCGGCCAATCAAAATGGCCAATCAAAAAAAATTTCAAGACGCCATCGTTTCTCCTCTTTTATCTCGTTCCCTTTCTCTTTGTTTTTTTTTTCTCTTTGTTTCAACTCACTTTTTTTTTTTTTTGCCTCTTGTCCCCTTATTTTTCGTTTTGCTTTTTTTTATTCATGGCAAGTCGTACAATGTTTTGAGGGTATATTTGGCGCGACTGACCTTGCTTTTTCTCTGAAACAGGACACTGACACGCAAATCGAGCAGGTGACAGCTGACACCAAGGCTGTCGCGCTCACGTCCGATACGGATTCGCCCATGGAGCCTGTGGATTCGCCGACCACGACGGAATCGCCTGCGATCGAGTCGCCTGCTGAGCAAGACGCGCAAGACGCGCCCTTGGTGACGGAAGCCATGGTCAAAGAAGAGGAAGCCATGGCCGAGGCGACCAAGCGTGACTATGAGAAGCAAATGCAGCGTGAGGTAAAATAAAAATAAAAATAAAAATAAAAAATAGAAAAGAAAGCTTTTGGGGGCTCGTTTTGTGCGATTGAGTGTGCTGACTCGCCCTATTTAGGCCCAACTCCAATTTGACACGACAGTCAAGGCCCAGCGTATGAAGCGTCTCCACTTTTTGCTCGAAAAATCGAGCGCGTACGCGAATATCCTTGGTCAGCGTCTTGCCAAGCAGCAAGAAGAAGCGCGTGAGCGTGCAATTCGTGCTGAGCACGCTTCCGAGTCCAAGGCCGAAGGCAAGGACGCGGGCAAGGAGACAAGCAAGGAACAAGGCAAAAAAGCGCGTGCCAAGGACGAGCCTGCTCGCAATGTGACGAAGCGGCGCAAAATCAAGGATGACAAGTACCAATTGGAGGAGTATCTCGACCAGGATGACTTGAAGCGACACCAGACGGACTCTAGCGTGCAAGCGGCGCTGCAACAGGAGAAGCAGCAAGAGCAACAAGAGCAGCAAGAGCAGCAACAAGGCGATGAAAAGGAGAAAAAGGATACCACTGCCCGTTTGATCAAGCCCACCGCATCGGCGCGCCAGCCGCGTCTCGTCACGGGTGGTGTCTTGCGTGATTACCAGCTCGCAGGCGTCGAATGGCTCATCAGTCTCTGGGAAAATGGCCTCAATGGCATCCTCGCTGACGAAATGGGCCTCGGCAAGACCCTGCAGACCATCAGCTTCATTGCCCATCTCAAGGGCATGAACGTTGCCGGCCCTTACCTTGTCGTCGCACCATTGTCCACCCTCGCCAACTGGGTCAATGAGTTCAAGCGGTAAATTTCATGGAAATTGGGGCAATTGGCGATGAAACCCATCATTGATTCCCCCCCCTTTTTTTTATTTGTTAGCTTTACGCCCACCATCCCCGTCGTGCTCTACCACGGGTCCAAGGACGAGCGCCAGCACTTGGTCAACAAAAAGCTAAAGCCAAAGAATCAATATACACTCAACTTCCCCATCGTCATCACCAGCTATCAGCTTATCATCAATGATCGCAAGGTGTTGCAGCGCTACAATTGGAAGTACATCGTCGTCGACGAAGCCCACCGCCTCAAGAACATGGAATGCCGCCTGATTCGCGAGCTAAAGATGTTCTCGAGTGCCAATCGCCTGTTGCTCACCGGCACGCCTCTCCAGGTAAAGCGATTTTTTTCTTTTTTTTTTTTTTGCCCAATCCGCATCACGTCCACCAGTCGTCTCACGCGTTTATCTTTTAGAACAATCTTGCCGAACTGTGGTCGTTGCTCAATTACCTCTTGCCGGATATCTTTGACAGTTTAGACATGTTTGAGTCTTGGTACGAGGGGATGAGAGGGTGATCAGGAGGAAAAATGGCGGCCGTCTCATCTTTTTTATTTTCCAGGTTCAATTTCTCGGACATCAACGAAAAGAGCGGCCAAGAGCGCATCTTGAAGGAAGAGCAAGAGGACCAGATCATCACCAGCTTGCATGGCATCCTCAAGCCCTTTTTGCTGCGCCGACTCAAGACCGATGGTAAAAAAATAAAAAGAGACGCATCGAGACGCGTCCGAGTGACTCATTTCCGTTCTCTTTTTGTTTTAGTGGAGCACTCGCTGCCCAAAAAGAAGGAATACCTGTTGTACGCGCCGCTGACGGCGCCGCAAAAGAACCTGTACGATGCCCTGATTAAACACCGCATTCGTGACTTTTTGATTAAGCGCAAGACCAACACAGACACGGCGGCTGACGAGAACGAGCCGGTCATGACCGTCCCCAAGGACTCGCAGCCCGCGGACACGGACAACGACAAGGCCAACCAGCAGCGCAAGTCCAACAGAGCGCTCAAGACGGTCAGCTACAAGGAGGAGACCGATAATGCCTTTTTCCGCGCGGTCGAAAAGGGCACGTACAATCCAAAGCCCATTGAGGACCATGTGGCCGAAAAGGAAAAGGCCGAGGTCAAAAGTGCCAGTAAGTTTTTTTTTTTTTTTTTTTTTTTTCATCGATGGTTATCTTTTTATGTTGCTGACTTTTTTTCTTGCTTTCTCCTAGTCCGCCAGGTCAATTCGCTTCATTTGCAAAACTTGGTGATGCAATTGCGCAAGGTGTGCAACCACCCATTTTTGTTTGACTGGCCATTGGACCCCGAGACCAAGATGCCCGTGCTGAACAACGAATTAGCGGCACAGTCGGGCAAGATGTTGTTGCTGGATCGTCTGCTGCCAGCGCTGTTTGAACGCGGCCACAAGGTGCTGATCTTTTCGCAGATGACCAAGATGCTAGATATCCTGGAGGACTGGACCGTGGAGCTCAAAGGCTGGCCCGTGTGTCGCATCGACGGCGGCGTGTCTCAGGAATCGCGTCGCGAGCAGATTGACGCGTTCAATGCGCCCAACAGCAAGTACAACCTCTTTTTGCTCTCGACACGCGCAGGCGGCCTCGGCATCAACCTCACGTCCGCAGACACCGTCATCATCTATGACTCGGATTGGAACCCGCAAATGGATCTGCAGGCCCAGGACCGCGTGCACCGCATTGGCCAAAAACGCCCTGTCCTCATCTACCGCCTCGTCACTGGAAATACCGTGGAATCCAAGCTACTCGATCGCGCCACGGCCAAGCGACGCCTTGAAAAGCTCGTCATCAGCAAGGGTAAATCCAAAAACAAAAGAGAGAGACATTGCTCATTTTAATCTTGTTTGTCCTTTTTTTAAATGTTTTTTCAGGCAAGTTCAAGACACCGGTCGGCGCGACGGGCAAGACAGACAGCGAGTTGAACGCGCGTGAGCTCGCGGAGATCCTTGCGTCCGAAGATGGCGAGGAGGTGCAGCTTGCCGCGCAGGGCGACAAGGTCATCTCCGACGAGGACTTGGAAGCCATCCTGGACCGTAGCGAGCACGTCTTTGATACCGAGAACAAGAGCTCGTCCGGCCGATTCCGTGAAATTGACACGGCCGAAATGCACGATGGCAAGAACGAGGTCCTCGCCACGCGTGCTTGAACCTATTTTTCGCCATGACTATACTCCCCAATTCTTTATTTTTTTTTTAATTGTGTTTGCATTGTGTCTTTGATTAGGTTCTGATAATCTTTTCGCGTCGTTTCTCTCTACCTCTTCCATGCTTTGTGCTTAAAAGCGCCTCTTTGTCCTTAATCTGCATTTCGAATTATAAAATAGCACATTTGATTACCAAAAAAAGGATAATGACGGGCATAACACCATGCAGCATAGCGCACGCAAACGCAACAAGATGCTGTCATAAGTGCTCGTTGTGACCATTCATGAATAACTGGTGGCGATGACCCACATTTTTGTGTTTTTGTGTTTTTTTTTTTAAGTTTTTGAAAATGACGTGAATGCGCCCAACACGATGATGTTTTCTGAAATTGATAGTGGCGAAAAATAAAGAATTCATGGGCGCGCATCCACCAGGCGCCACAGTGGCGCGTGGGCGCCGATGAGCGCGACAGGCTGCGCCATGAATCACGTCAATTCCATGTTTGCACATTATGAATGCAGCTGTTTTAGCGCCCCGTTCATCCGGCAGGGCACACACCACGAGGTGCTCTCACAATCTGCTGCGGCGCCTAGCTGCCGGCCTACGCCTAGCTAAGATTTTGCGCAATAAAATACGAGTTCGTCATTCGTAACCCCGACCCCCATTTACCCCGATGTTGGTCAATCATGATGAAGCTGTAAATGGTGTTTTAGCTGATATCGAGGACGTAGAAACACCTGGTGATGTTAAATTGCATGTCCAGTTGCTGGGTTTTGTGTATTTGGCGATTTGGTTCAAAATCAGCGGTTTGATCCACTTATGATAATAAAAATTTTGCTTCAATCGCCATTTGGTTCGAATAAAATTCTCACACAGTGTCCCTTACAGTAAATTGGTGAAATTTGAGATCATTTGAGCGAGTTTCTGAGGAAGCGCCAGTTGCATAGGCGTAAAGGGGGTAAGGTCGGCATCATTTGGTCTCGTACGGGGGCAACGGCTGAGCGTCCCGACGCGTGAGACACTTCAAATGAATCAGCGGGCAAACGCGGTAAAAGCGCTTGTGGTTTGGAGACATCGCGTCAAGTTCTAGACAAGTTAACCTTCAGGAGTCGTTTTGATCCTGATTTGGCCCTGAGTTTATAAAAAGTACATTTTCTCAGGACTGAGTGATCTGATTTGGAAAAAAAAATGGAATCATCGAAGTTTTGGGTCGAGTATCCACTGGTTCAAATTTGGAGCCAGATGGTTAGGCTCATCGGGAGAAACGCGTAAAATATTGTTTTGCGCTGGTTTTTCACTAGCAAACACGGATGTCCAGTTTTCTCGGGACTGAGTGATCCGATTCGCGAAAAAAATTAACGCCACTGGAGAATTGGGTCTACCATCAACTGGTCCAAATTTAAGATCGGATAGGCAAGTTTCTGATGAAGCGCCAGTTCATAGGCGTAAAGGGGGTAAGGTCGGCACCATTTGGTCTCGTACGGGGGCAACGGCTGAGCGTCCCGACGCGTGAGACACCTCAAATGAATCAGCGGGCAAACGCGGTAAAAGCGCTTGTGGTTTGGAGACATCGCGTCAAGATCTCGGCGAGTTAGCCTTCACGGGGTCGTTTTGGCCCGGATTCATGCAATAGGCATTTTCTCAGGATGAGCGATCCGATCCCTGAAAAAAATTGACATCGCTGATGTTTTGTGTTCAGCATCCTCTATCTCAAATGTAGGGCCCGACGAACAAGGTCCAGAGGACGCGCCCAGCCAAAGTGGAGTAAAGATTTTCCATTCTGGTCGCGTACGCGACAACGGCACAATGTATTGACGCGCGAGTCATTTAAATGATACAGCAGCTAAACGCGGTAAGACTGCTTGTGGTTTGGAGACATCGCATCGAGATCTCGGCGAGTTGGTGTGCAATGACTCTAAAAACTAGCATTTCCGATTTTGATTTGGCAGACATGATATTTGCTCGGCTCTGCCTGCCTGTCCATACAGTATTTTTTACGACAATGATGTGACTCGTCTCTCGATTTCATGACATTGAGAAGTTTTTGAAATGGAACGCTTGCCGTAATTGACAAATAGCAAATATTTGGCTAAAATCGCTTTTTGCTCGACAACGGGCAACTGGAACTTGCTCATTTTTTGCGTTTTCGTGGTCTTTCCAAGCGCTTCATCTTGGTGTAAATCTGACTTTTATGGGGACCCGATTTTTTGCCTTTTGTTTTAGAACTTTTTCACATCATCACATTTTTGTTTAAGCATTTTGCAACGTGATTAGTCAGGGTTCTCAAAGTGGTGCTACAGTATCAATAACTCTGACACCAATTTAGTTGATTGGTGTTATAAAAATTGGGGTAAACCAAGAGGCTGACGAGAAAAGCGCAATTGCGTGTCCTTGTATAATCATGGATAATCCGGCGTGTTTTGAGCTCGCATTCGACGCGGCTAAGGTTTTAGAATTCGCAGAAATGCGAGTTATTCACGCGGTGCGCGCGCACTCGTTCAATTGATAACGTAGGAATAACAAAGGTAAAACGTCGTCAAAAACTTTTGACCCACAGAGGGGTGGTGTTTTGTAGTTGATTCCGGTCACTCCCCCCCCAGCGGAGCGTAAAATAATGCCTTGCGTGTCGCGTTCGAATGGAGTTTAGTTTGGCGCGATATGGCGCGGTATGGCGCGAAATTGGGAACTTTAGGAGCAAGATGCCAGCATTTTTGGCCCCATTTGCTTATGACGCCAAGGTCCACTTGATGGTTATCCCCTCTCCTACAAATCAGCGCCATCTCTGCGGCAAGCTGCATTGACTTCTCCCGGTCACAAAGTGCGTCTCCCCTTGATCACATGCGTTTTACGATGTCAACCTCAGCCATCCATTTTTCAACACCTTGGGTGCATATGATGTACAATTCATCGTTGTTGTTTTTTTCAAAGGGAATATTGACGACGGTGGAGATAGTCAAGTAGGCAAACGTATCGACCTGTTCGGTATGATGGGAAGCACGAAAAAAAAAATCAAAACAAAACAAATGGATAATAAGGAGGAGAGTAGGAAGAGGGCGGGGCAAGGGAGCAGCGGGTCAAGAATAAAGGAAAGGAAGGCGAAGGGGGGAAGGGGGGAAATGTAGGGCTATATGAGCTGGCAATTGAGGAACTGGAGCGATTTGACGGATTGGCACAAGATGATGTGCACGCGGCCCTCGCAATAGGCATTGAGGGCGTCTGTGGCGATGGTGTTGCCTTTTACAGCCTCTGTGCTCATTTCTGCGCGGCCCTGACGCGTGATGAGCTTATCCCACACTTGATCGTCGATTTTAATGTAATTGAGCTTTGCGGTTGTGTTGAAAAAGGGCATGATGGGCATGCGGCGCGCGCGAGCCATTGAAGCTTGCGTGTCATTGGCGTCTTGTGTGTCGTGTTTGAAGAGCCAAGCACGTGTGTCGGGCCCAATGGTTGTCTTTGTGTCCTGCAGCAAAATGACCACGGCGGGGAACTGGTGCTCGGTGGATGACAAGAGGCGATCGTTGATCACGAGCGCGTCCAGGCGGCTGTGCGGCAGCGAGTACCACTTTGCAGATTGCGACATGTGGTGGAAAGTAAATGTGGTGATGAGCGAGGCGAACAGCGGGTGATTAAAGGTGCTTGGCTGGAATTCGTGCATTTGCAAACGGCAATTCTCGACGGTGAGCGATTGAAGGTTGGGCATACACAGCGACATGGCTTCCAAGACGTCGCCGTATTCCTCTTCCGCATTGCTAAAGTGGACGTGGGTGATTTGGCGGTAAAGACGCCCTGTGTCGCTGTAGCTCATAAACGAGGAGCCGACAAGGTTCAATCGCTGGATGTCCGGCAGTCCTTCGAGCAGCTCACGCACGTCCAGCAGCTCTTCCGTGTCGTCGCCGTCCAGGGAGCAGACAAAAGTGTCCAATTGCTGTATGCCGCGATAAACAGCGCCGCGCTGCATCAGCATGTCCGAGTGGATGTGTGAGCAGCGCAGGCGCAGGCGTGTCGGGAACTTTAGCGTTTTCCACACGAAATGAGACAAATCTGGCTGCTGCTCGGGCGAGCGGATCAACGGTGGCGGCGGGTACGAGATGGATTCGTTTTCAAAGTGCAAAAAAAAGAAGCAAGCCAGGTTTGGCATCTTTAGCGCGATGAACGGCAGCAGACACGTGAATTCCCTCTCGTTTGAGCGAATCATGAGAACAAGGTTGGTCATGGATGGCCAGGGGATGACCGTGTTTGTCGAGTTTGGCGGCGAATTGGCCGGTCCAAGCTGGAGCAATCGTGTGAGCAGGGGCTTGTTCTTGTAGCGGATGCTGCGGAAGCGGCACGTCAGCGATTGAAGCAGCGGACACTGGCGCTGGAGCGCCTCAAGCAGGAAAAGATCGCTGTTTTCGATGAATTGGTCGCGAATGTCCAACACACGCAGCGATGCCGTGAGCTGCTGCGGGATGACCCAATGAATGGGTTGCTGAACAGGATGCTTGTCAATGTAGCGGTCGTAGCCATGGTCATAAAAGGTGAATTTCTTGAGTCCAGCTTTTGAGACGATTTGCTTGAGCAATGCCATGAACATGCGGGTCAAATAGCCAGGGCACGTATTGGGGTCATGGCCACTGCATTCTGAGCACCAGCCGATCACCTTGGGGTAATGCATGTCCACTTCGGTGATGTTTGGGCAAAGAAGAAATAGCTGGTCCAGCTTGTGCAGGTGCTCCACGGTGAATTCCTCAAAATTGAAGCCAATGTTGACGCGCTCAATATAATGGGCCATGGAGCGTGTGCTGACGAGCAGGGTAAGCAGGCCCAAAAGGCCGTCAAAGTCGTGAACATAGATGCGTGTAGACGAAAACAGCAGCTTTGTGCTAAAGAAATGCCAGGAACGACACGTCAACCGCAGTGCCTTGAGATCGTTGACAGCGAGCCCGGCGCGAATCCTGAGGATAATTTCAATAGGCAGCGTACTGAGCACCATATTCCTTACGAACCCATGAAGAAAAAGAAAAAAAAAGAAAGGGAAAAAAGAAGGAGAAAGAAGCCCGACGTTGAATTTCCATAGCCATTCCCTGTTTGGTTAGCCGCAAGCACACTTGGATCCTGCAAAAATCAAACAAAAAAATGTGGCCAAAAAAATACCCCAACGTCCTCACAAACCCATTTCCTCCTTTTTTTCATTTTCATTTTCTACTTTTTCCTCTCTCCTTGCAGAGTCTTTGTCAAAGAAACTTTGAAAGCGACCCAGGAACCTTTTTGTCGATCAACAGTCGTCGTGTGAAAAGCAATTGAGGCATTTTTGCAAATGGAAGGGGTGAATTTGTCGGAAGACGCTTCAAATGGGATGGATGTGTTGTATATGTGGATCAGCTGATGCTATCCTTTCCCCTGGCTTTCCTTTTAGGCTGATTTGCAGCGCATGTCCTCATTTGAGGCTCTTTTGGCGCTTTTTCCGGATGACTTCGGGGCTGCAAGGCAAAAAAAAAAAAAAAAAAAAAAAAGGGCGAATGAGCGGCGGACATTAAATAATTGGCGTCGTGGTATGTGGTGCAAGCGTCGATCAACTTTTGCATGGACTCCGACGCTCGTCTGGCGACGCCTGGGCGCACAATGGATGCGAAACGGGTCACGCTGGTGCTAAAATTTCATTTTACGTCATTTTGAGTGAATGCTCGATTTTTTTTTTATTTTAGCTGATGCAGGATGAAACAAAAATGGGGTGGGGGTGAAAAGGGATGGAAAACAGTTCAATGGCACAGGGGCAAAAGAGGGCGGGGGGTGGGGGGATGCACAAAAAAAATTTGGCAACGGTGAAAAATTCTAGTCAAAAATGCTGCCTGTGCCGCCACTTGCATATTTGATGACATCAGCCGTGCGGCGCTTGTCACGACCCTTTGCGAGATTGCGGCGCGTCAATTGCTTTGCGTTTTGCCTATTGCCCTTGCTGCGCAGGGTGCGCGACACCTTGTCCTTGATGACCTCTTCCTTGGTCATCTTCTTCTTGAGTTTGTCAGTCGACGCGTCGGTGGCGCCAGGACGCGTGTCGCGGTGCGCCTTGAAGTCGCGGTTGTTCAATGCCTCGATGTCGTCGTCATCCGAGCCCATGGCGGCCATGGATCCGTCGCTGTCATACTCATCTTCATCTTGAGAGCCCAATTGATGCTCTTCCTCGACCTCATCGTCTTCCTCGTCGTCGGTCTCCTCCGTGTTGCCGAGACGGAGATTCTGCATGCGCGCCTCCACCTTTTCTTCCTCGGTCATGGGTATCGTCTGCGGCTGGGCGTCGTCATGCGCCTCATTGTCATCATCGCTCGTGTCATCATTGTGCTGCTCGCCTTCTTCTTGTTGCACCTCCTCTTGGTACTGGTAGAAGATAAAAGAAATGAGCGTCTTGTTCGGCATCCAGTCCCAGTTTCCCTATTTTTTTCCAATTTTTACCGTTTCAAGCTCTTGCTGCATCTTTTTGCTAAAGCCACTGGCAGCAACTTGCACGTCGAGGTTGAATTCACGATTAATGTCCTTTTGCAGGCGCGGGAACAGCTTGCTTTCATAGGCGAAACGGCGGCGGAAAAAGGTCCGGATACATTCGACATCGCGATTAAAGTAGCTACAATGGCTAGTAAGCTCACGTTGCGTCATTTTTTTGTCAATTCTTACTATTCAGCATTGATGTGGTCGATGGACACCATTTGCGGGAAATCAATCAGGATGGGATCGCCATTGCTCTTGATGAGGATGTTGAATTCATTGAAATCGCCGTGAATCAGGCCGTATTGCGCCAGCTTGACGATCAGCGACATTAATTCGTTGTACAGCTTGCCAGGGTCAGCCACCTCATCGATCTGGCGCCTAAAAATAGAGAAAAATCTTGTCAATGGCCACCTTTTTTTTCCCTTTTCACCCACTTTTTTTTCTAATTTTCTCCTTTTTTTCATTGGTCTCTTTCTCTTTCACTCTCTTGTGTATGGCTGCTTACAGAGGGAACGCGTCAATAAGCTCCATGACGACGCAATGGCGGCTGTAATCGATGGGCTCTGGCACAGGGAAGCCGTTTTCGTGCAAAACCTTCATAAAAGCGAATTCCTTCATGGCGGCCAGACGCGACATGTACATCCACGACGCAGATTTGCGCTTCTGCAGGTAATCACGTTTGGATTTGATTGTGCGGAACGAAACACGGCCCAGTCTAATTAAAAAAGCGAAAAAACAAGGAATATGAGCAAATACACCTTCTCTTTTCCTCCAATGGGTCCCTTCGTCACTTTTTCCCCTTCCAATGGTGCCGCGCATGCGCCTACCTTTGCAATTTCAAAATGGATTGGTTGCCTTCCTCATCAGCAACCAAGTAAATGTCAGATTCCTTGCCAACACCGATTTGATTGCCCACGGAATACACGGAACCGCGCTTGACAAACGTCTTCAAGGCAAGGTAGTCGTAACCGCCATACGTCAGACGATAGCCGTCGTCTAAAAAAAAAAAAAAAAAAAAGGCGTGAATTGTCTGCTTTGTGCGAATTGGGCACCACTTTACAGCTGACGTTCTGAACACGGCTGATCAGGCTCCTCTTGGCGAGTTCACCGACAATTTTGTGGCTGCCACCATGGCGTAGCTGCGCAATATGGGCGATCATGGGCGTGGGCACCACTTCGTGGTTCTTGGAACCCATTTCCACCTAGATCCAAGGGCAAAAAACATGAGATCCCGGCGACTTTATGCTCTCTGTGGTCACTCACCGCCGTCAGGACTCGGAATTCCTCGGTAGACATGTACCGAAGCGCATTGGCATCCAATTTCATGGTTGAAAAAAAAAAAATAAAACCTGGAAAAGAGAAGTGAAAAAGAGAGAGAAAAAAAAAAAAAAAAAAAGAGTGTGCGCAGCGCTCTGGTCTGAAAAGCCCCTTTTGCTTGATTGTGCCAAAAAGAGAAAGCGCTCAATTCAAGTGGGAATTCAAAAGCCGACGCGGTCGCGGTTACAGTATATCTTTTTCGTGCCTCTCTTCCACGTTTTTTTTTTTTTTTTTTTTCTTTTTTTCCTCTTTACTTTCATGGATATTAATAAGATCGAGCTGTTGCGTGCGATTCTTGGCACCTCTGTATCATTTCCGCGCCTCCAGCAACTTTTACGCGCTGCAAACGGCGATGTCGAGCGTGCCGTCAATCTGCACTTCAATCCCCCTGCTCCCCAAGTTCCGGCTGTCACGCCCGTGCCTGTGCCGGCGTCTCGCGCCACTGTTCCCGCCCACCAGCCTTCAGCAGCCACTTCCACGGCGGCCAAACGCGCTAGAGCTGCTCGATCGGTTATCACAGGGCCTATTTGCCCAAAGTTTTATATTGGCGAGACGATCGTCAACGGTAAGAGATCAAAAACTTGGCACAAACCAGGGGACCTTTTGTGCCTGTCGCGGTGAAACGGATCGCAAACAACGTGTTTTGACCATGAAATGTTCATGATTTTAATTTTTATTTTATTTTAGCGTGGTCGACATACAGCGGTGATGCAAATCTACGCGCGGGGGACACGGTGATGATTGGCAGGAACAATGCAGTGAATCAATTCGCGAAAAAGCAGCGCAGCAGGCAATTGCCGGCTGATCCGCATACGATTGTGCGATTTTCGACGATGGACGGGCGAGAGGTTGGGCGATTGCCGCGCGACGTGGCTCAATACGTGTCGCGCCTGCTGGATTTGAATGTGTGCCACTTTGAGGCGTCGGTGATCCTTTGCAATGATACGCTCAAGACGGGCGAGGAGATCTTGCTGCAAATGAAGTGTTTTTTGCTCGAAAGCGCGTTTGCCAAGGAGAATGCAGGCCACGTGTTTCCCCACGGTGCCCCACCACCCGAACACAGCGAAAATGAAGACCTGTTCGACATTGCACGGCGCCAGCGTGCCATGGCCATGCTGTCACTTATGCGCGCCATCGCCTTGAAGCCGTCGCGCTCATCCACCGTCCCACAATCCGAAACCCTCATTGATGACATCGCACAGGCCATTGCCACCAAGCCGCCCACGCCTGCAGCCGACGACGATGACGGCGACAATCCGGATGCAAAGGAAAACCAGGTGAAGGACGTGTCCGATGAACAGCTCGATTCGATTTACGAAAAAGCACAGCGCTTTGATGAGCAAATCGCGCCCATGGAGCAGCCAAAGAGCCTTGCTCTCACCCTCAAGCCGTATCAGCAGCGTGTGAGTCCAAAAAAAAAAAAGGGGGGAGAGGGAAAACGCGCCATTTTCTGATTTCTTTGGTTTCTAATGTCATTTTTAGGCGCTTTCGTGGATGGTGGCCAAGGAGAGTATCAATCAGGAGGACCATGGCGTGGATGTGCGGTCCATGCATCCGCTGTACCAAGCCTACACGTTCCCCATCGACTCATCCCCCGCCAATGGCTCCCAGCAAGAGGTTGACACGCCGACTACATTTTATTTCAACCCCTACAATGGTAAAAACCACTTGAAATCACTTGAAATCACTTGAATTCGCAAACTCACGCTCACGTCTCCATTACATTTGCTTTTTTTAAGGCGATCTGACGCTGGATTTCCCAGAAACCAATGCCCAAGAGCGAGGTGGCATTCTAGCTGATGGTACGTCGCCGTCGAAATCAAGAGGAGAGCATGTGAAGTTGACGCGCTTTCTTTTTTCCCTTTTTCTTGTAGAAATGGGCCTTGGAAAGACCATTGAGATGCTGAGTGTGATTCATGCAAATCGGTACAAGGTGGGTGAGTCGCCCAAGCCGCCACGTGCCGAGCGCGACCGCAGCTCGCCGACGACGCTCGTCGTGTGTCCCAATTCGCTGATTTCGCAGTGGGTCAGCGAATTGCAGCGCGGGTCTATCGATGACACGCTCAAAGTCGAGTCGTATTATGAAACCACGCGCACGGCGAATTTCATGGAGCGCGTGTGCCGCTGGGACGGCGAGGCGCCGGATGTCGTGGTCACCAGCTATGGCGTCGTCCGCTCCGAGTGGAGCAGCAGCATCGGAAGCAGCACTAGCAGCAGCAACTCCAACAGCACGCTCGCAAAAATCAACTTTTGGCGCATTGTGCTCGACGAGGCGCACACCATCCGCAATCGTGGTAGCCAGACAAGCCGCGCATGCTGCCAGCTTCTTGGCAAGCGCAGATGGGCGCTCACCGGCACACCCATCCAGGTACAATTGCAAGGAAAACAATATAATTCATGATTTTGACCCATCATTTTTTTTTTAAAATATGAATAGAACAAATTGGATGATCTCTTTGCATTGGTACGATTCCTCCGTTGTGAGCCATGGTACGTTGCTTTTTATTTTTCTCTTTTGTCTCTTTCTTGACTCATTTTCGATTTTTGTTGCTTATTTTAGGGCGAATTACACGTTTTGGCGCGCACACATCACCATTCCGTTTGAACGAAAAGACATCCAGGCGCTGCACACGGTCAAGACGGTGCTGGAGCCGCTTGTGCTGCGGCGTACCAAGAATATGCGCGACCACAACAACAATCCTATTGTGCAAATCCCCAAAAAAACGGTGAACATTGAATATCTGACCATGTCTGAGCCCGAGCGCGACGTGTACGACTGCCTGTACACGGACTCCAAGACCAAATTCAACCACTTTTGTGCGGCGGGCACCGTGCTCAACAATTATGCGCATATTCTGCACATGTTGACGCGTCTGCGCCAGGCATCGTGCCATCCGTACATGGTGCTCAACAAGGCAGACAAGAAGCTGTCCGACAGGCTGCAGGTCAACGAGCAGGGCCCCACCTTGTCGCTATCGTCGCTGCTCGAGCGCTACAACAACAACTTTGCCGACAATGATGGAAACAAGACGCCCATGTCCAATTCATCCAGCCAGGACCCCATGGACATTGACTCGCCCACCACCTCGTCCTATGGCGCCAATCTATTGCGCGACATTGCAGACGGAAACACGCAAAACACGCTGCCCGAAGAGTGTCCCTTGTGCTTTGAGCCAAATGACAGCATGATCATGCTTCCTTGCCTTCACATGTTTTGTCGAGCGTGCATTTCCGAGTATCTCGAGGTATGGAGAGAGAGACTGGAAAGAAAGAAAAAAAAGCAGAAATTGACGCGTCCATTTCCATTTCTCTCTATTTTTTTTTTGATTTAGAGATCCGACCGCGAGAACAATGATGGCCAATGCCCGACATGCCGCCGTGGGCCCGTGCACGACTCTGATCTTCTCGAGGTGACGCGTGGATCGTCAGACGTGCGACTTGCCATTGGCGGCAATCGACCGTCGACGAAAATCGAGGCTCTGCTGCGCCATGTCAAGCAATACATTCGCGAGGGCAGGCGGACCATTGTCTATTCGCATTTCACCTCCTTCCTCACGCTCATTGGCGACGTGCTTAACGACCACAATATCACCTACACACGCTTTGATGGCTCCATGACGCGCAACCAACGCGACAAGGCCCTGCAACAGTTCATCGACAAGGACACGGACACAAAAGTTATGCTCATCAGCTTGCTCGCCGGCGGCGTCGGTCTCAACCTCACTTGCGCAAGTCGCGTGATTGTCATGGTAAAAATGAAAAAGTGGGGGAAAAGCCAAATTGCTCACTGCCATCATTTTAAAAAAAAAGGACCCCTGGTGGAACTATGCCACCGAGGCGCAAGCCATTGATCGTGTCCATCGATTGGGTCAAAAAGAGGAGGTAAAAGCATCAACACGCGACGCGTCGCATTCAATCACCGTGATTGTCATTTATCTCACTTTTTTTTTTTTTACTTTTTCCACCCAAAAAGGTGATTGTCACGCGCTTAATTGTCTCGGAAACCGTGGAGGAGCAGATGCTCAAAATCCAAAGTCGCAAGCAGGTAAGCCTCGAGTTTTGTTTTGATTCGTTTTTTCATGTTTTGCACGGCGTTGGTCGATTTTTCTCTCCTAGGCTCTCATGCGCGAGCTGTACAAGTCCAAAGAGGAGTCGCAAGCACAACGCATTCAAGATATCCATGCTCTGTTTGGCAAATAGGGCCCGTCATATTGTATTTCACATTTGCTCAGCATAAATCAGTCCCAAATGGCGCTTTTACCTTGTTTTTCTCTTTTTTGGGTTGCATAAGCCGGTCTACAGGGATTTTTATGAAAAAAGAGAGGGGATGTACATGATGCGGAAGGGTGGGGAGGAAGCGAGTCAGCAAAATAAAAAAAAAAGATGGGAAGGGGGGAGAAGGGACAAGGAGAGATCTACAAAAAGTCGACGCCAATGCCGAATTGGAAGCCCCGGTGGACCTGGTCTCCACGTGCGGCCGTCAATGGCGCGCAGAAATTAAGCTCGAGGCGTGCGAGGTCGCCATGGTGGTAGATGAGGCCGACGCCCGCGGACGTGCTAGGCGATCGCGTGAGTGCATCGGCCGTTGCGCGTGCACCCATACCCCACGACCATGGAATTGACGAACCGGCATTGACAAACGCGTGCAAGCGCAGCGGCTTCGTCTCGTACCGCGGAATCGGCGCAATTGCGCTCACACCCACCGACCAGTATGCGTCGCCACCGAGCGCGTCCTCTGTAAAAAGGGGGAAAAAAGGGACGAAAAATGAGCAATTTTTTCGTTTTTTTTTTTTTTCTTTTAGATGCTTACTGTAATCGCGTGGGCCGATGCCTGCGGTCTTGAAGCCGCGCACAGACAACGGGCCACCCAACAAGTACTTGTCTGAGACCGTGGAGCCCTTTTCGGCGAGATCGGCGAGCCAGCCCGCACGGACACGCAGACTCAATGTATAACCGGGATGCAAAGCAAAGTGGTTGCTGCCGTCGTGCAGCAGCTGGCCGCCGCCAACTGACCGGCACACCTGCGCGTCCACCTCCGTTTTGAAAAATTGAGCATTGCCCACCCCAAGCACACCCGCAAGCTCCTGCGACACGCGGAAATAGTGGCCGCGCGTCGGCACAAGCTTGTGATCGCGCGCGTCATGCACAAACAGATGCTGCAGCGACGATTTGAGCGAGTGGCCCGCTTGATCGCGTATGCTAAATGAACCCAATCAGTGTCGACTTCTCCTATTTTTGGTTTCTTTTTTTTTCTTTTTTTGTGCGTACCTGAGCGACGCCGTCGGGGTCACATGGTCTATGGAGCGCCAGGTGCAATCGTAGCCAAGTTCGTGGTAGCCAAACTTGGACATCGTCTAATGAAAAAAAAAAAAGGCAATTGGATGAGATTACACGCGGTCGACGCGTCGTTTTTCCCAATGTTACCTTGTAACGCAAGCCTGCGCCGCGCGACAATTCTTCGTACGAGCTGTACAACTTGTTGTTACGCAGGACGTGGTGCGCATTCACATCGACACGCGTGTAGGGCGACGCTCTGACGGGGGATGACAGAATAAACTATTAAAAGCACGAGAAAATTAGCGATTGAGCGCGATTGAGAGGCCGTGGATGCTTACCTGGAACGCCTGGCTGGTGCGATTGCCAAAGGAGGTGACGGTATCCAGAGTCTCGCCGCCACCAAACACATTGCGTATCGTCAGCGAGCCATTCTAAGCAAAAGAATGCAAGTCAATCGCGCGTGTCACATTGCCAAAGCATGGACCGTGATCGTACCATTGTGCCCTCGTTGTTGCCAATTTCCGTGCCCGTCTTTATCATGAAGCGGTTCTTCTCCTTGACCTGGTACACGACGTTGATCGAGTCTGGCGCAGCGAGTGGATCGTGGTCAGACGCCTTGTCCAAAAGGATCTGCACGTCGTCAAAGATACCCAGCATAACCAGCTTCTCGGCCACCGTCTGCGACGAGTTGATGACGTCCGCCACGGTCTTGGACTTTAACACCTCCTCGGTCGCCGTCTCGAGGAACCCAGGACGCGTATGACGGGTTCCTAGAATGCTGATAGAATTGACGTGGCCGGGGGACCCTGCAGAGGCATTCAGCTGAATGAAAAGGGCAAAAACAGGGTCAGCTCTGCAAGGCACAAGCACCATGTTCCTCGCGTTGGCCACTTACAATATTGAAAAGACGCTGTGCCCGCTCTTGCTGTTGCTTGGCAGCAAACGTGTCAGCTGTCGCCTAAAATAAAACAGTCAGCGAGTGAGTTCAAGACGCGATCCAGCCTCCCTGGCAAGTTTGTAGGCGTCTTACCTCTTCCATGGTGTAAAGTGCAAGAAATAAAAATATAAAAAAAAAAGAGGAAAGAAAAATGGCCATTGCCAGGTTGCTCCGCCGCCAAAATATAGTCACTGGCCCCTTGCTCGTTAAAATTCATGCAGCGCTCCCCCGCACAAAAGCACAAACCTTTGCGCGCCTGCCAATTCGCTTTTTTTATGGGCATCATTGAAATTGTAGCTATGAATCGCGTATCTTTTTTTTTTGCTTCTTTTTTTTTTGCACGTTTTTTTTGTGCGCAAGTGTTCACTTATGCTAGGCGCCTCGCGTGGACCAGCGGAGACGCGCCACATGATGAATTTATCGAAGTGTGCCTCATAAAACATTAGAAAAACACGAACATCTCCAATTTATTTCGCTAGCTTTCTCCTTTTTTTCATGCAAAAGCCGACAGAAGGACAGATTGAGGCGACACGTGCGCGCGTATCTTTCCCCTTGTTTTCATGGAATGGTTTGCCTGTTGTAAAGCTAAATGTCAATGATGCCCGTTTGCTGGCTCATCTCTGCCTGCCTGTCCATAATATTCACAAACCTAAGCTTATGGCCTTACGCAAACGTGAAAAAAAATCAGTCAACATCTCGGCAAAATTACGTACCAGAAAAAAAATGCACAAAAGCACTATGTTTTCCGTATTCATACGTTTTGGATTTTTGCACACAAAATGCTGTACTGTATCATATCTGTGTATCATAAAGAAGACTTTGATCTGTCCATGTTTCGATCTCCGTAAACAGAAACTGATACGTAGTACTGTATCATTACAGTATTTCAATGCCTGAAATACAGTACGTAACGCACTGCACTTCATAAAAAAACTTACATTCACCTTTTTTTAAAAACCAAAAATAATCGTGTTTTTCAGACTTTGGCGACCTGCTGTACCTCCTCCAGAAATGTTTTTACAGTACCGTACCCTACCAAAAAAACTGTCGCAAAGTCAATTTTTCTGCAGTGCCGGCTGCAAAATTTATCGCTTTAATCTCCTCTGTATTGATCAATAATGACTCCAATGACATGAAATTTTGTGCAAACGATGGTTTGGAGGTATAAAAAAGACTATAAAATTATAAAACGAATATGGTGAGCGGGTTTTGAAATAGAGCAAAAAAGGAGAACCTGACGCGTCACGCGACGCGACGCGTACCCAAGCGTGTACAATGGCCTGTGGAGACGAATTGACATTATGAATCAATATCTCCAAAATTTTCTGAGACAATCGTGGAAGTGTCTGATTATTTCTGTCAATTCATTTTAGGGCACATGTGTCACGCCAGAGCACAGCGTGTCAATTGGTCAAATTGTCACTGTGAAGCGTCGGACGCGTCACTTGCCGCGATTTCCTTATTGTGACCGTGATGCCATACCTGGTTGGTATAATCACAGCTACTCAATAGCATGCATTTTTATACTTTCAAATTATATAATTATCATAGTTTCAAGTCAACAAAGAGATTAAAATTGTTTGCTAGAGATAAAATCATTTTTCAATACTTTTTGCCGCCAGGCGCGTCACAGTGACAATTTGACCAATTAACACGCTGTGCTCTGGCGTGACACATGTGCCCTAAAATGAATTGACAGAAATAATCAGACACTTCCACGATTGTCTCAGAAAATTTTGGAGATATTGATTCATAATGTCAATTCGTCTCCACAGGCCATTGTACACGCTTGGGTACGCGTCGCGTCGCGTGACGCGTCAGGTTCTCCTTTTTTGCTCTATTTCAAAACCCGCTCACCATATTCGTTTTATAATTTTATAGTCTTTTTTATACCTCCAAACCATCGTTTGCACAAAATTTCATGTCATTGGAGTCATTATTGATCAATACAGAGGAGATTAAAGCGATAAATTTTGCAGCCGGCACTGCAGAAAAATTGACTTTGCGACAGTTTTTTTGGTAGGGTACGGTACAGCAAACTTGCCCGCCAATGAAACCTGCTGGTGCGTCACGGCATACAGTAAACTACCGATACTGTACTGTACAGTACAGTATAGCCCACTACCAGATGTACAGTAGTGGTGGTGGTGTTTACAGTATCATAACTTCATAAGCAAGCAAGAGATTAAGACGACGACGACGGACGACCCGCCACCCGATATTTTTTTCGACTCGAAAATGCCCCAAACCTCTTATTTGTACTATTTTCATTCATCTAGACATCTGCATGATTGACCAAGCTCAAAAATAGTCGCGTCGCATTCAGCGCAAAATTTGCAACAAAAAAACTTAAAACCCCAAAGCGCTACGACCACTTTTGAAAAATTCAGGGGTCACTCAGGGGTCATCCATTTCAATCTCAGAATATGCCAAATTTGGAAAATTTCAAATCCGAGTGATCAATGCATTCCAAACAGGTAATTCCGACGATTTGCTATTAGCAGACAAAATGGCACGTCGCCCCAACTTAAGAAAAATGCCCAAAGACTAATGCATGAACGGCGATCGACTTGAGAAAACTGCCTACTTTGGGCAAGATTTTTTTTGCAAAATTTAAGGTTTGACGCTTCCAAATTAAGGTGATGATGGGTCGCATGGAATTTTTTATTTTTTATTTTGCACATTTTTGTACGTACGCTGAACCTGCTGCAGCCTGGTGAAATGACCGATGCAAAAAGTTAAAACCCAAGCTAGCATGCCATAAGTCATTCCATCAGATGCTTTGCCCCCTGTTTTGTTAGCAAAACTGCAATAAAAACCACAGGCTTATTAGACCGTTGTCCAATAAATCGCTATCAAAGATTTTGATGAAAAAGTGAATTTTCTTTGCGAGTTTTAGCCATCCATCGATGAAACTGGTCTCATTCGATAGAGTTGCAAGAGTTGCTTTGGCACGTAAAAGGGCCGTGACTCTTCCTGCCAGTTGCCGCACAAATGGAGATTGAAAATTGACGCAATATAATGTTTGATCGGTTTTTGCAAGTGTTAGGCCCCCCAGATCCGCAGCACAGATTGCAGATTACTCTATTTTATTTTTCTTTTCTTACGCGCTCGCTGCGCCATCTCTGATCTAGATGACGCTCCTCGCGCTTCCATGGACCTTTCCATCCAAACGTTCACATTCCATCTTGCACGTTCCAAAAGGACAAAACGCCAATCATGATCCACACAAAACGCCCATCTACAATCGCCAAGACGCGATGGACCATTCTAGATCGAAACATCCAAATAGACGCGTCTTGCCGCAGGCTTCATAATAGAACATTCCCTTAAATTCAAAACTATAAAAGGACACCCGCTTCGCAGATGTCCTTCCCCTTTTCCCTTATTACCGTTCTCATCTGTTCTATCAATTGTTCCCTACATTCTTGCATCCAATAAACACTATTTATGTCGCCACCACCTCAAATGATCATCAAGGAAGAGACGGTCGATCCCGGTCATGACAGCAAGCTTGCAAAGATCATCCGTTGGGTTAACAAATCATCCAGAAACGATGCGAGAGCTCGTCACTTTTGAACGGTGCAAGTTTTACAGTGATCCAAAGAGTTGAAAGGTCGGTGGAGCTACAGTAGATTTGTGAAAATGTCGAGATTTTGGATTTATTTGCAACACGACTGAGTCGACCATTCATTTTCAACGCCTTGTTTAAAAAAGGCAAGCCGAAATAACCCTGTTGTTGGCAAGATTTGGGCGCGATCCAATCATGATCAATGATGATGTCAAATGCTGAATGTGCGAAAATTCACAGAAATAAATATTGAATTTCGCAGCAACAGTAGTCTCATTGCGCTCCAGACGTTTGGATGTTTATGAAATAGAAAAACGGGTCGAAAGAACCGAATGGCAAACGAGAGCCAGCAGTTCAATCATGATTTGCAGTACAGTAGTAGCCAGCTTTGGATTTGGCCAAATTCATGAAATTTGTGTGTTTCTCTTCTATTTTGACCTGATCGATCTCCGGTTTTTAATTTTTTCCTGAAAAGAGAGACGCTAAAATACCCATGTGTTAAAATTTGGTGGCAATCAAAAAAGATTTTGCTGCGAAATGATTTTTGCAAAATTCACTGCAGCCAAAATTTGAGCAATGTCAAGCTCCTGGACAAACCTCCTGATTGACCTTTGGGTTTTAATTTTTTTCTGAAATAAGCGTGACCAAAAGGACCACTTGGCAAAGTTTCGTGGTGCTGCGATGAGTCTTTGATGGTGAAATGATTTTTTTCTACTATTGGAAAAAAATTGGTCAGGTCAAATTGCATTTATTTGGAGGGTCCCCCGCTTTAAGAGATTCAAGTCCAGACAAAATATCCAAATCCATTTGGCAACCTACACACAGGCCCTCTGAGAGTCATATCATTAGATGCTTTGACTCCCTCTTTGTAGGCAAATCTGCAATAAAAACCGGTGGTCGACTTGACCGATCGCAAGGAAATGGTGATTAATGGCAAATTCTAGAAAGTGGAATATTTTTCTCTATACTGTATTGGTCACACGCCGGTGAAACTGAGCTCATTCGACAGAGAATCGCATGGTGCGCTTTTTACCACAGCAACACGCTGTGGGTTTGTTCTGCCCATTGCCGAGCAAAATGGGATTGAAATCTTTGATCGCGCGTCGCAAGTGTACAAAGTTCATGCATCAACTTTGTCGGGCAGAGATAAAATGATCGCCAAACGCGTACCATCCCGCACGTGCAAGTTTCAGCGTGATCGAGGCACAATTTAGCGCGTCGTAGCGGAAAACATGAATTTAAAGAAAAATGTTGATTTTCTTGCCAACGGCTCGATCAACCCCCAATTTTTCTGACTGCTCTGAAAAGAGAAAGGCCGAATTGCCTAGATGGCAAAGTTTCAAGGGACTGCAGTCACTTGACGGCGCACCATGTTGCTTTGGAAAATCGTTTTTTTTTCACGGAGGATTTTCCTAGGGATGATATTACTGTATGATATCCTACTAATTAAACCGGTCCTGATATTTTCGGCATGCTGAAAAAGAATCAAATTCTACACCGGATACGAGGATCCGATTTGCGATTTGAGCATTTTTTGAGGGATCCATCTTATGACCAAACGGAAAAATGCGGCAAAGGCATTAATTTCTCGAAATCCGTCAAAGCAAAATAAAATTTTGACATTGCCATTCGATTCTGCAACCTTGATTACATATAAAACGTCTTTCATAGCGCAACGTCCCAGGCGAAAGTTTCTGGCAAATTCGAGATCCAGGTCGAAAATTGGGCCAAAAATCGCAAAAAAAAAAAAGGGCAGAGTCAGCTCAAGACATACGGCAAATTCTATTTTTCCAATTTCAACGAGAGCTGCGGCATGCAAAAGCACTATTTTCTACCTAATTTACATCAATTTGTCAAGCACCACGGCCAATATCGTGAATTGCTGATATTTCGGCAGATTGTCATTCTCGAACCCCAATTCTCAGATTTCGTCCCTTTTTTTTCCCAATTAAAAGAGACCCAAAACGTGAATTGTGTGCAGTTTGGAGGACATGATGTGGTATAACAAGATAAGAAACCACCATGAAAAAATCTACTTTTTTATTGATCGCGCTCGCTGTCTAGCTCGGCCAACAACATAGCGGCAGTGGGGCGCAAGTCGCGATCGTGGACGAGACAACGCTTGATGGTCTTGATGAGATTTGGGCTCACGACTGTGGCATTGGCGTCACTGTCACTGTCATTGTCATTGTCATTATCATTGTCATTGCCCTTTGCCTTGTCCAGTGGCTCCGCGTGCACGACAGGCGCAAACGAGACTTGGTAGTCCTTGTCCTTGGTATTGGCAGCCGTCTTGCCTTGCTTGTCGACGAATGGATTTGCGCCATAAATCATCTCATACAGAATGACGCCGAGAGACCAAATGTCGGTGGCGAACGTGAGCTGTATCATTAAAACAAGAGTTTATCATATGAGATCAGTGTTCTTTTTTTTTCTTTCTGAGCACTTACGTTTTTGGTGTCGAGCTTGTCGACGACGTATGCTTCCGGCGACATGTAGCCCGGGGTGCCGACAATGCGCTCGAGGGCGACTGGGCCGCGCGACAGGGAGGTTGAATAGCCGAAATCAATCAGCTTGAGCTCGCCTTTGGCCATGATCAAGTTGGCGGGCTTGAGGTCGCGGTGCACAACAGAGTAGCGGTGGATCTCGTCCACGGCGCGGACAAGCTATAGACGAGATTATGAGTATCATAAACATTTTTCCTATGGTTTTCCCGTCGCTTTACCTGGAACCAGAGTTCCTTGATGGCACCCATGCGCAGTGGCTTTTGGCGCATAATGCGCATGATTGCAGCCAAGGTGCAGTCGCCTTCCTCCATGAGCTAAAATTTCCAAGTTAGATTTTGCGCTATTTTTCGTTGTATATGGTCACTCTCTTGAAATTTATGCATACCATGAAGATGTCGCGCGTATTTTTGTCCTTGTAGCCATCCATGAGACGTGCAACATACTCGGCATTGTTACGCGCGAAGTAGTCCAAAATATTTGGCTCCTTGGAGCACATATCATAGGACGAATTGCTGAGCAAATCGCCTTGGACCACTTTGAGCGCGCAAGTTGCTTTGCGGCGCACGTCGAGAACCTTGTAAACAATGGCCGTGGCACCACTGCTGATAACGCACAGCACTTGCAAACTCATATTGCCGACAGAAATGCTGCCGGCAAGTGTGCGTCGCTTGGGCTTCTGCGCCTGCGCCTGCTCTTGTACCTTTTCGTGCTTCTGCTCGTGCTCCTGTTGTGGCTGTTTTTGTTGCAGCTGCTCCTGCACCACTGGCACTGGCGTGGGTGCCGCGCTCGGGGTAGACGTAAACCACAGTGTATTGGCGAGGACGCGTGTCTTTGGCGTTTTTGTACGCATAACGCGCTTTTGCGATGGACCAGCGCTTGAGGACGCGACGGCACGCGCGATGCCGGCGGGGTCCGTGGTGGGGGAACGCGTGCGTTTGCCAAGACGCGACAATGAGGGCGAGTGCGACTCTGCCTTGGAAGTGGCTGGCTTGCTGGGGTGTGGAGCAGCGATACTCGAAGTCATGGAAGGAAAATGGAGAAAGGTAAAGAAATTAAAAATGAGATATGATAGAAGGTGTGCCTTTTTGGATCTCGTTTGGATCTCAGCTTCATGCAAAAAAAAAAAAAAAAAAAAATTAAGGCACATGCGAATGAAAGACCGCTTTTGTGCCCTTTCCTTTTTTTTTTTTTTTTTTTTCTTCGTCGTCATGTCAGCTTCCAACGCGCTTTCTACGCTTTCTCGTGGCCACGACATTCCACTGACGCAAGACACGCACCATGACGTGTGGCGCCAGTCTTTTGCGCACCTCAGTCTGCGCGACCTCTCCTCGTTGTCCTTGACATGTCGGTCATTCTTCGACATTGTGCGCAGCTTGCCAGTTTGGGAGCAGACTTTGCGGCGCCTTGGCTACGTGCCGCGTCACGGCGTCCTTCCAATGGCGGACGTGATGTATCTTCAGCAGAGACGAGGCATATGTGAGAATTGTGGCCGCCTCGGCATTCGCCAGGGCTCGGACGCCATCTTGAGCATGCAACTGCGAAATGGCGAGCGCACCCCGGGCCTGTGCCGCGAATGCCGCTCAATTGTGTCTGGCCGCTACCCCCCCGTAGAGCAGGTGGTAGATCTCGGACTGCCAGGGCTTATGACAAAAGCCCAAGTGCGCCGAAATCTATTCCTGCGCGGCGTACTGCTGGATCTCCTTGGTGGGCCAATCAACGACGAGCAAGTTCGTTTGGAGGATGCGCTGCCCGTGGCCCTGGATGAGCATGGCGGCTATGCGGGCATCCTGGCATTGCGCTCAGCAGCCGAAAGCGACCGCCGAGGTATGATCAACCCATTTTCTACCCAAGATTACATCGTTTTTCATCTTTTTTTTTCATCAATTCCTCTTAGACGCGAGTGCACGACAGGCAGAACGCGGCCCAAGCACGCCACGACAGCGACGCCGACGCCGACTGCAGCCCCAGAACATGTCAGCAGCACCACGGTGACATTTTCTCGCTTTTTTTCCTTGCCTCGCTGTATATACCCAATAAAATGACCATTTCTTACCACCTTTCCTTGCTATTCGCACAGCTGACACTCGCGGTGCCCATGTTCCTTGAATTGTAGCGCGCATGCAGTGCAGCTCGTGGTGTCACAATTTTTACTCATTTGCTGCCGATCGCCGTGCGCGCGATCATCATGTACGCATGAATTGGCTTGCATTTCCTCCATCTCAGCCTTTCAGCCCAATTTCTTGGCTATACTTTTCTTTTAAAACATCCTTTCTGTCATAATGTCATTGTTTTCCTTGATTTGCTTTTGTTCTTGCGATCTATCCTAACTCTCTCAGGCAAATCCGTGCGTTGTCTTGCATCCTTGTGCCTCGGCTCATGAATTCGTCGCTGTATGTCTCCTCAAACAGGCACTCAAGCCTGGATTTCCATATTTTTCACTCACTTCCCTCCTTTTTGCCCAAAAGCCGCCAGGTCGATACGACACGCGCACTTGTTCGCACGCCATTATTTTGTCCACAAGAAATAGATGGGCCATTGTCACCAGGCACGGCCATCTCTAACATAAAGATACTCGTTCAAGATGATTTAGGCTTACATGCCCCCGAAAAGACATGAGTTGCTCTTTTTTTATTGCTATGGCGTCAACCTCTTTGCCGCCTTCAGAAGGCGTTGCCCGCGCATGGCCACGTGGAGGCGATTGACGATGCATGCGCTGGTTGTTCTGTTGTTTACCCTTCACATAACAAAGCTGTCGGTGGCACTTGCAACAAGTGCGTCCACACAATGCTTCTCTCCTTGTGCCGCGCATCAGAGGCCAACCTGACATGCAACCAAAGTGGCCATACACAGAATGCAAACCGACTTGCTGCATTCACCTTGCTTGAGTGGCAGCAACTTGTCCAGCGAAGCTACCGACCATTAAGACGCAAGGTCTTAAAGCGACGATAGCTTGCCTTTTCCACTACACACGTGCCGAACACTATAGCGTGCACCTCGTCATTGTGCCATCGTCAGCCGTACACGATCGGCTACAGGAATAGTAAGCCGCTGCCAATGTTCCCAGCCAAAACCCAAACAAATCTAAGCCCTATAGCAAACATAGAAGACGAAGGCCGCAGTGGCACGACGCGGACGTGATTGCCAAGGCAATAGATAACAGCCAAACAGTGAAAGAGTCAACAACAGAACAACCATGAAGATGTATTTTGTGGAGCTCCTCAAAAAACAACTTGAAGAAGAGAAAAAAAAAACACAAATGCTCAGGCATCTGAAAAATAAAGGCTCTGAGAAATTGATATGCCGCCTGATCGACTTTTTTTTTTGGTGCCCCCTATTTTACCCTCACAAGCAATTTGGCTTGCTAACTTGGTTGCCACTTCGACTTCAATCAAGAATATGTTCAATCTTGTCAGTATTTTTCTCTTGCGCTATCATTTGTGCTCTTGTGCAATACGTAGTTGACTGCAGGCAGCAAAAATGGCTGATGCAAGATTTTCAAACACAAGCAAGCGCACTTCAAGTCCATCCGCTCATCGCCTCATCCCATTAGATGCTTCATGCTTTGATCCCATGTTTTTCGGTAAATCTGGATTAAAAAATCAAGATTCGACTAGACCATTGTCAAGCAAATTGCCGTTAAATACGTATTTTGTTGAAAAAGTGGATTTTCTCTGCGAGTTTTGGCCATCCATTGATGAAACTGGTCTCATTCAATAGAGTTTCAACCGGTGCTTTTGACATGTTAAAAGCGCCGGGTGTCGTTCTATCTGTTGCCAAGAACATCGAGGTTGAAATTTTTTGAAATTTTTGAACGACTTTCACAAGCGCACAACGATCACTGATCGGACAACAAACATTACGGAAATGACGGCATAGCCCGTCTAATTCGAATAATGCAAATTTCATCTGCGATCAAGTAATACTGTAATTATACCAAGACAGTGCTAGTAATTGTGAAAATTATCTCGTCATTTTGGATTCATCTGCACAACGACTCAAGTCACTCATTCTTCAACAAACGACGAGCAAATTCTTTAGACGGATGCACTACCTGTGGTTCTGAACGCGCATGGTGTCTATGCAGCTATTCTTGTCCATGTATCCATGGATAAACATTGTCGACAAGGTGTGAGTAGCCGTTGTTTTCCCAAGATTGAATCTTTCCTCATCTCTTTTCTCGTCAATTCCTCTAAGACACGTGTTCACGACAGGCAGGCAACGGCCAAGGCACGCCAAAAGGGACGAAATTCAAGGCAAATTGCAAGCAGCACCTTGAAAAAGGCTTGCTAGTTTCTCTCCCTTGATGTACACAATAAAAACGATTTTTCAAACAAACTACATCCATTTTTCCTTGCCTGCCGTACGGCCGTCCAGCTCCAGACGACCCCGCTTCTTCTAGGCCAGGCACGCCTGCCATATGATTCAATGTTGCCGCACTTTTTCTACTTTTTTTTATCATTTACTCACTTTTTTTTTTTTGCACTCGTCATCGCTCGTCGCCATTCAATGTGAGCACGACTAGAAACGAGTCGATTATAGCGATCCAAAACACGCACCCACGCTCAACAGGTGGCGCAAAAGCCAGATCGACCACGCTTAAAAAGGAGCAAGGAAGAAACAAAAGTATAAGTTTTTAAAAAGGCAATTTTTTATTGTGCGCAAGCTCGTCGCTCAAGAAGAGTAAGCGGTGGATTTGGGCGCGGGTGAGGTATTGCGGCAACCCGAGGTACACCTCTTGCTCCACCGGTTGGAATTCGATGGCGACAAGCGAGCGGCATTCGCGGCAGGGGCATGGCATGTGCTCGCCGGGTCTTGGGACGCACGGGCGCGCATAATCTAAAAATAGGGTGATGCGACGTCAGCACATTTGCCATTCTGCTCTTTTTTTTTTTTTTTTTTTTTTTTTTTTTTTTACCTGACACCATTGCTCACGGAACCAGCTCATGTAGAAGGGTCCCTAGCGCAATAAAGATGGCCGCCAATAGTGTGCAGTCACCTTTCTCCACGACCTATGATCAAATAAAAAAATCAATATTTTGACTCGTTTTCTGGTGTTTCTGATCATTCTCTTCATTTCAGGCATACCATAAAGACTTGGTCGCGCGAGTTTTTGTCGCTTGTGAGCCATGAGTCGTGGCATCTGCTTGGCCTTGATGCGCATCAGGTGTGCAAGCACGCCAATCTCCTTGGACAACTTTGATTGCGCATGTCGCCTTGCTGCGCACGCCTTGAACCTTATAGACGAAGGCCATGGCGCCATTGCTGATCACAGACAGCGCTTGCAGATTCATTTTGCCAATGGAAATGCTGCCGCTGAGCTCGCGTCGCTTAGGTTTCTTCTTTTGCTCCTGCTGCAGCACTTTGCAGCAGGTGCAGCTGCAACATGGGCGTGCGAGCGCCCCTCGACGTCAAGGGTGCCCAAACAATCTTGGCAATCATTTTCAGACTTTGGAATGGCTTGAGGAGAGCTGTGCCGTGCTTGACACTCTTGGCTTTCTGGGGGGACGCGAGTCTCAAAGTCGCGTCCTTTTGGTGGCGCTTTAGAACGCGTCGCGCTGGCGCCATTGGACAACACGTGCGCAAGAGCGCGGCCGTGCGCGGCTAGCTCTCCGTGGGAATCAAATTGGATAGAACCCCACGGATAGCGTGTGTCCGAGCCGCGACTGCACCCAATTCGCATTTCTGGCCTTGGGACTCGGCCATCAGGAGCTGCATCGTGATTGCGGGTGTGCGTGCAAGCAGTCGGTGTCAACATTGGCCCCATTCCGTGCCAAAAAGCGGTCTTGTTGGTGTCGCGCTCCAATAATATCGATGTTTTGGACCCTGAGCTTGTGCTTTGAGCGTCTTGGCGCGCTTTGACGTGTCATTGGACGTGATAGTGCTAGAGTCGCGTGCAGCACCTAAGAAGAATGCGTCTTAATTATTGGCGCTTGTAGGGGATGGGATCAATTTGCGTTTTACCATTGAAAGTGGCTGGTCACATGACGCGCTTTCGGGATTGGACGGCGCTTGACGATTGAACCGGACGCGCGATATCCACGGGGGGCCCAAGGTAGGTGAACGTGCGCGCTTGCCAAGACGCGTCGCCAACGACACTCGTACCCGCCAGTGCGGACAGCATTGACCGCGTCGATATGTGCCAAACATAGCCAAAAGACTGCTTCAAAAGTAAAAATGTGAAAGAGAAGTAAAGAAAACAAGGATAAAAAGTGATAAAAAAAAAAAAAAAAAAAGGGAGGCAAGGAAAAAAGGCGCAACTTGGGTTTAAAGCGACGCCCACACAGGTTTTTATCATGCAAACAGGGCGCTCTCGAATTAAAAGAGCGCTCATGCAGCCAGTGACCCCAGGCGTTCTCTTTTATCAGTTCTTTCCACGCGACCTACTTTGCTTACAGCGCCCGTGCTTGCTCCCTTTTCACAATCGACCAATCTTGCACGCACCACCCACGCGTCGCCCGTGCATTCGCGCACTCATGCAAACTTTAAATGGCTAGGCTCTTGCCCAGCGCAATCTCACACGACATCTCAATGGCTTGTTATTTATTTTTCAATTTATCGTGCTCCACCTGACTCGTTGATGAATTCATTTTTGTCTGTTGCGTCATTATCGATGAAAAAAACGAAGGATCATACACGTGCTTTTGTTCAAACCCCCGTGTTTTGTCGTTTTGCTCGGTGATACCAGAGTCATCTTAGCTCTCAGTGTTCATCACGAAGACCCAAACTCGCTTGCCTTTTCAGATGATTCTATTGCGATCTCAGCGCGTTACATTATGCAATGATTTTTTTTACGTTATTTTAGCCGTAGCAACAGAATATGTCAACGCGACGCGCTTTTAAGATTCATATATTGAGTTAATCTAGCTTGTACACTTCCCCCATGTGCGGAGCATGGCATTAAAAGAATCAAATTTTAAAATAAAAACACCGATCACGCGGTAAATTCAAAAATTACTTGCGAGCGGCCAAGCAGACTTTACAGCCTCTCAAAATGCGGCCCAAAGAGATAAAATAGGCATAAAAAGCCGAAGCGATCTCGACTCGAGCTGCCCCCAATCTTTGGGGCGCATTACACGCAAAATCAAATTTTGGCGGTGGCGAGCTCCAAATCGAAAATTGAAAACATGGGTCCTCAGAATTGCACCAAACTGGCACGCCAGATGGAGCAAATGGCCAAACAACGGAAAATGCCAAAAAAGAGGCCAATCCATCTGCTGGGTCTCGAGCAATGGCATGTTTTCGCATTTATTTCAACCACGAATTGCACGAGGACAACGCGTTTATAGACATGCGCCGACGCGTCCACTATCATGTGGCGCTCCAGATGATTGGATCTTATTGAAACAGGCGCATCCAACTCGACGCTTGACGCGGTTTTCACGCGTCGAAAATTATATATCGCTTTGACAGTGTGGCAATGATGCCAAAAATTGCTCTTTTTCTGTGATCACTGATACTCACGCACGCAGCGAGTCATGCTCTTTCTGATGGTGCGCGTTTCTTGGAGATCCAGTTATATTTCGTCGAGCTTACTTTGACGTGAAAAATCGCTGCTTTTCACGTTTTACGCGGCTGCCAGTTGATGGGCCTCTATTTTTTATTGTCTTTTTATGAGTTATTGCGGCGTGTTCACCATGTGATTGAATGGTGTGGCGATCTAGGGACCTAAATGTTTCATTTTCAAATCTTCGACTGCACCCCTTGGAAAATGGGTGAATTTTGAAAATTGCCGTGGTGCGCCATCCAGTGGTCGCAGAACCTCAAGAGTAGGCTCATTTGAACGAGAAACGCCGGACGCGTAGAATGAATACGTTAAATTCACTTGCAGCAAAAAATTTAATAAAAATAAAGTTAAAAATGATAAAAACGCGCCAATAGTCAATTTTTTAGACAGTGACAATATCTCTTCCTAGTTTTTATGCACCGCACGTGTAAAACACAGATTTAAATAATATGCGATGTTCTTTGCCCAAAGATCAGGCAGTGTTGAGCAAATAACTGAGTCAAAATGCTGAAGTCACCACCAAATTGTGATTTTTGTCATCATAGGTCATTCGATCACCATCAAATTTAGACCAGATGCTAGTCATGAACATTGAAAGCGTTGATCCAAACTTGGAACCTCAAAGCCACCATTAAAAGAACGTGTGATTGAAAAATCGAATATCAAAAGCTTACAAGCCCATTGCCAAAAACATTTGAGGTTACTGGTTTTTACAACCACGTATTACAGCTTCATGGCAGCTCAGACAAGGACGAAAATGGTACTATGAAAGCACTTGTGTCCAAATCCATTCTGTTGCAAACTCGACGAGTTCGTAGTAAAATGTCTATTTCTTCCACATCAGGTGATTGCTTTTTTTTTTGTACAAATCAATGACTTAATTGTACACAAAATCCGTTCCTTTTTTAAATAAGGTCTTGGCCATGGCAATAGGCCGGATGGTTGTCAAGCAATTGCAAATTTAAGAATTGCGCAAATTTGGCAAGGCGGGCATTCCGGAAGCGGAAAATTGTTCAATTTGCTGCCACCAATCTTTGCGACAAAGGTGTAGATTCCGTAGCAAAGCTTGCAAAAATAACATTAAAATGGCAGGTTGTTAAGCCAGATTTCGAAATAAACGCGAATGCCGTGCTGATTTGGCTACAATGCACATTTGAGCAAACCCCACTCCAGCGCCGACCTTGTTTTTTTGCATACACGAAAGGACGCGAACCGTATGCTATTTCATGAGCCAGTGATCTCAAAGGATTACTTTCTCAGTGCACCATAAGGTGTGCTTTTATGAGGTGGCACAATATGCGAATCGCGATGTCGCGTGCCATGGACGCGTTTCACGCTTCCTTGCCAGTGACATTTTTATGCGCGTTGCGTGGAGGCTCTCCCGATCATGCTATAGCAAGGAAGGAAGGCGTGTTCTCGTTGCGCTACGTGTATTTCAACAAAAGACGAAGAACGCCCGTAGCATAAGTTCCAATGATCCAATTTCCTCCGTTTTTCCATTTTCGACGCTTTTGGGGGCAGTATTCCACCCTGTTTGTGAGAATGGCATGAATTGACGTGTCGTTTTCATATTTTGATTTTTCCCAATTTTTGGGGTCGACGGTTGCATGATCATTTTGATCTTTTTTTCTCTCACTCCCACCGCGATTTTTATGCAACATTGGGTGAAACCGAGTCGACGAAGCAATGGGTGGCTGCCGTGACGTGGTGAATCGAGTCCCCCTTGCGCCCCGCCCCCAAAAAAAACAAGGAAATGGCGCGCAGCAGTTGTAGATGCGCGCAAAGCGGAGTTTTGAGTTCGTGCGTTGCGCATGTTCTGCGGCGCCGATTGCGTCTTACTTTCGTGGCACGCGTAGTAAAGATCCAATGTCTTTTTTTTTTAATCCTCGAGGTTCTATGGCTTTAGTGTGTTGGAAAGGGGAAAGATGGCAAATTTGGACAGAGAGAGGCTCGAATGAGGCGCTGTATTCATGCAAAAAGGGTTCCCCGCAAAAAAAGCCACTGCATGGAATCCATATTTGGCAAGCTGGCTCTTTTTTTTTTCTTTTGCACCTCTTTTTCCCGCTTTTGCTCACGTTTCGCTCTTTTTTTTTTCACCATGGTACAACCGGAAGCGTCCAAGGGGGACACGACGTCGACTTTTTATACCAGTGTGAGCGATGTCAGCCAAGCGTTCAAGGTGAAGGAGCTGTCAGTGCTTGTCAAGGGTAAATACAACGTTTTTGTCAGGGTCCACACGGTGAGGTTTTTGACACCGCCTTTATTCTTCATGGCGCTAGATCTCAAGGTGGTGCGCGCGCAGCTGCAGCACTGTGTGGCGCTGGTGGTAGATCCCATGGAAAAGTATACGCGGCCTTTGGTGGAATATGTGCAGTCGCTTGCGGATCCGTCGTCACTGGTTGGCCTGTGGGACTATCAGAGCAGTGTAGGTGCCCTCGATGCGCGTCGAATTGGCAACTTTTTTTTTTTTTTTTTTTTTTTTTGGTTTTCACCCCGTTTGCTCATGTCTTTTTGAACACCCCCCCTTTTTTTATAGACAAACATTCAGGATCTTGAGTGCATTGTGCCGGACGTGATGAGTCTGGTGCTGCGGCTGTGCGAGACGCCGATTCTGCGCGCGTTTGGGTCTGATCTCGCGCAGAGCTTGCTTTCGCGCCACCTAAAGTCGATTTATCGCGGGATTGCATCGTCGCGCGTGCCGCAATGCATGTCGTGCTTCCGTGTACTTATTGCGCTTGCGTCTTTTAACGCGACGATTGCCTCGGAGCTGTTCCAGCTCTTTAATTTCCAGGCCGAGGTAAGAAAAGAGGCAACGGATTGCGCAAAATTAGCTAATTTGTCTCTTTTTTTTATGATATTGACAGGGCTTTAGCCGCGCCGCGCGATACCGACAGGCACGCAAGGGCAAGAATCCGCATCAGTATCTCTATGGTAAGTCAATGGAGGGCAATGACATGAAATGCACGCTCATTTTTTTTATTTCAAAAAAAAAAAAGATCTGCGCACCATGTACGTCCGCTTTGTGCTCGCCTTTTTTAGCCATGGCGACACGTATGTGAAGAAGCAGCTGATTGGTACGAAGAATGTCGTCCAATTCGTGTTTAATCACCTGGATGAAGACCCCTACTTGGTAAGTTCATGTGCCATTTTTCTCGCAAGCACACGACTTGACGCGTCTTTTGTAGTTTGTGCAAGAGATCCTGCAAGTGTTCAAAGACAAATTGATCCTGGACCACCACGTCCCACGCCATGTCAAGCTTGCTGTGTTTACGCCGAGCAATTTGAGCAAGGTAAAGTGGAAGAAAAAGGCAAATTACGGCTGTTTCAGGAATCCTGACGCGACGCGACGCGTTTATTTTTGTTTCCGAGTAGCTTGCAGATTTATACGATCGGCGCGACGAAGAGGCGATTTCCGCGACGGAGACGGGTGTTGTTGCGGAGCTTGTTCACGAATTTTTGTTGTCGATTTGCACTGTGCCTGATGTTGGTGTGTGTTTCCGCAGCCCCGGGTGGTATCCCGCCGAGACGGATAAGACCAAGGGCCACGCGAGTGCGTCGAATTCGTGTCTTGCGAAATTCATTCTCTCTCTTCAGCCATCGGACGACATGCGGCAGCAAGCACTGCTTCTTGGTATTTTGCGCGTGTGCCCGGAGCTGATTGCCGGGTATTGGCAGCATGTGCCTTTGACGTACGAGCCGCGCCTGTCGACCAAGTGGCTGGGCAACATGGCGTTCATGCAAAAGGTGGTGCAGCAGCCGGCAGCGTCGTTTTATTTCCGCGACACGCAGGCTTACCCGACTATGCCTCCATCGGCCGACTTGCTCCTTGCGCACATCTTGCCACGACCCTTTGCACGCGCCACGAGCGTCAAGGCGCTCCAGCACGCGCATCCACTCGTCCGCTATATGGCTTGCCATTTGCTGGCCGCGTCTTTTCAAAAATTCGACGCGATGACGCGCCAAATGCATCAGGTCATTACCACGCTGCGCGGAGTCGAGGTCGATGCGGCGGCCAATGTCATGAAGATGGACATTGACGATGAAGACGATGAAGACGAAGCCAAGGAACGGCCATCGCAGGCGTGGCAGCGTGCTTTGGATACACTACGTGAACAATTCCGACGCGCGCTCCCCGAAATCCCCGTGCTCACGCTGCAGCACGCGGCGCTCTTCAATGGGCCACCGGACGCAAAAGACGATACTGAGATCGCCACACAACGCCGCCTTTTAAAGATCGCCATTGTTCGTTTGCTTGATTATTATCAGACGCACGTGCCCATCGCGTTTATGGAAAGCGCCATCGACCCGAGCAATCTCATTCCGTCCAATTTGCTCGACTTGAGCCCCAGCGTCCTCGTTCACCTGCTACGCTTCCTCTTCCATCTGCCCGATTTCCAGTGGAGCAGCAAAACATGTAAAAATTGGAGGGAAATGGAGCAAACAAAGGAGGGGTATACAGAGACGAAGGGGATGGAAGAGAGACAAAACAAAAAAAAAATGGCAACATGAGTGAAAAAGTGAAAAAAAATGGCCAATTGTCCCTTTTTTAACAATCAATTGACCCATTCCTCTTTTTTTTTTTCTTTAGCTGGCAAATCCGTGTCGCATATCACGACGCTGATCACGCTGTACCTGCGGACGCCGCACCAATTGATCCGTGAATTGACCGGGCAACTTGTGGCCAAGACGCTTGCGGACTCGCACATGTTCCGACATGATCCCGAGGAGGCATTGCTGTGGCTGCAGGCGCTGCCAAGTGCATTGACGGCGGTCGAGGGCCAAGAAGCGTTGCTGCGGTTCCTTGACGCGTGCTTTTTACGCTTTGGCAAGGGCGAATACCGGTACATTGAGCGTGCTGTCGAAGTTTTTTGTGCGGCATCGGCTCCACTTGATGAGAACGCCTTGGTGCGGCCCTTGCTGTGGCACGCCGAAGACGCGAGCAGCAACAACGAGCCTAGCTACCCCGTGAGCCCGCTGTTGTTTGTGCTTTTGGAGCAATTGCCGTATTTGCAAGCAAATCAGGCCGTCATTGTCGACTATTTGTGCCAGCTTTTGCTGTTGCTGCACGCCAAGCAAAAGGTGCCTCATTATATCCACGCCATCTTTGCTCAATTGCAAGCAGTGCTCAAGGTACAGCCTGAAACAGATGTTGCACAAGCCCCGTGCTTCGACATTCCGCAATTACTCGCCCAGGTCGGTCAATGTATCGGTGTGATTCACCCAGACGACGACACGCCCATGGACATCATCGACGACACGGCTATCGCGCCATTGCTTGCCGGTAAATGCTCCATTTTTTTTTTTTTTTTTTTTTTTTTTTTTGCACCAACTCACTTTTTTTCTATTTTAGTCGATCCCAATGGCAGCCAGGCGCAGCAGCAGTGGCATGATCAACTCCAGAAGACGCCTGCGACCGCCACAATGGGCCAATGGGCCACGCTGGCCAGCAAATGCGCTTCTCTCGGATTTTCTGCCTACGACCCTTTGGTCGCCTACATTTCGCGGCGGTTCCCAGCCGCCGGCAGTCTCTTTGCGTATGAGCAGACACTTGGCGATGACGATAAGTTCGTGAAATCACAAGAAAATGGAATTGTGGCTCATTTATTTCACATTTTTTAGTGATTTGCGAAAGCTTTTGGCTGCTGTGCCGTTCCCTGTGTTATTCCACAATGCTGTTCGCGCAGGTCCATCGTCTGCCGAGGCACTGAGCGTGCTCTGCGATTCGTTGGCGGGCGCATCAAGCCACTCAGTGCGTTGCGCGGTACATCTGTGTATGCAGGAGCTGACGGTGCTCTTCCTTGGCGACACACCAAAGCGCGCGACCCTGGACCTGTGTCTCGGTGTACTCCAGCATGTCGTTGGCCTCGTCAACGAAGAAAACGATGAAAAAGAGAGCCACCTCACGGCCGATGACGCGATCGCGATCAAGGAACTCATCTTTGGCCACCCTGTGCTCAAGGACATTGATGCACGCATCGACACGCTTCTGCATGCACCTGATCAACTGGACAAGAATGCTATTGATGTACGTTTTTACTTTTTTTTTTTATGTTTTTCGTCGTGTCGATGCACAAACTGACTGATTTTTTATGATTTTTCCTTTTTTTCCTTTTTTTTAGTGGCTGCAAGTGGTGCTACAATTTATGGATTTGTTTGCAGACGGTGCGCGTGGCGACTCGCTTTTAGCGCGTGTTGTTTCTGTGGCACCGTCGGAGCTCGATGACCGTGTTTTCCGTGTTTTGATGACGGTTGTCAAGACGTTGCTCGCGCGTTCTGCGGTGCCTTCGTCTGTGGTTGAATTGCTGTCGTGTGATGCTCTTGTGGGGCGGTGCACCGCAGAGGAATTGCTTGCGCTGCTATGTTTACCTGTCGAAGGCGACAAACAAGCGCGTGCGGCCCAGAAATCGCTTTTGGACGCGTGTTGCACCGATGTGGTGCACGCCATGGCCCAAGGGCGCGCTTTGCCCGTGGACATGGGCCTTTTGGCCGACGTTTGTCTTGCGAAAAACGTGGATGTGGGCGGCATTGTCCAATCGTACGCGGATGTGGACGTTTCTGCGCCGTGGATCGATGTTGTGCGCGTCGCGTCGGGCCTGCCGTTGACCAAAGCCGACGATTTGTTGCACTGGGCGCTGCAGCATGTGCTCAACAAGCTCAATGGCGCGACATTCCTTCCTCAAGACACAGTGATCGATGCCCTGACCAGTCTCATTGACCATCTCGCCGACAAGATCGATTGGGACCGCGTCGACAAGGAACTGGTGCGCGACTATGTGCTCAACACGCTACTCGACCACCTCGACAATGCCGCCGCTCTGAGGTGGACCAATGCCATGGTGAAACACGTCTACGCCAATGTAAGTCTTTTTTTTTTTTTTTTGTAACAAATGACATGGAACCCCTTCTTTTATTTTTCCTTTTTTTTCCCATTTTTCCCATTTTTCCCAATTTTTTTTTTTTACTCATTTCTTCCTTTTTTTGGATATAGTATACCCGTATGGAACCCATTGAGACGTACATTCGGCGTATTCTGGATCACGATCAATATGCATCGCTATGCAAGCCTGTGGATCTGCGTGCCCTGGAAGCGACCGAAGAGGAGGACGAGGAGGACGAAGGCGAGGATGCGACATTCAAGGCATTGGAGGATGTGCCGATTGAATCGGCCACGCGCCAAGCACTGACGACGTTGCTGGCGACATTGAATACGATCCAGCCGCAGGTGCTTGCCAAGAATCATGGTCTTTTGGACCGACTGCTGATCAGCTACAGCGCGACAACGCTTGAAAGTGACCGGTGCATTCTGGCGATGCTCGAATCGTGCGAGAAACACAGCGAAAAGTCGATTTTGGGCAAGATGTTGATTTGGGGTCCTGGGTCGGACGAAGCGCGCCAGTCGCACGCGCAGTCCGGCCGCCTGTTTGACGAGACAACGGTATCCATGGAGACGCTGGCGGCTATTGACCGCAAACGCATGCGCCGCACGCTCTTGGCCGTCCCTTCCTCCACATCCAATGCCTCAAGCGCTTCTTCGGCTTCTTCTTCGGCCATCACTTACGACCCAGCCTTTTTCCTACCACTCTTTGCCAACCTTGTTTCCGCAGGTAGACTCGACAGCCGTCGCTTCATCGAGGTCGATGGTCTGGGACTCGTCATCGCGTCGCTTTCCAGTCTTGACACCCGCGTCCGCAGCATCGCTTACCAGGTCATGGACCAATTCTATGCTCAATTGGAGGTAAAGTTTGCAACAGACTAAAAAGGAGAGAAATTTCCTCCAAAAAAAAAAAAAAAAAGCGCGAAAAATGGCTCATTTTTTTTTCAAAAATTTCAAAAAAAGGTCGCGCGTTTCAAGGGTCTGTTGCCCGTGCGCTTTTTGCTCGACGCCCTAAAGAATGCCATTGTGGATCGCGCCGAAGCGGATGTGCCGCCACGACTCCCTCCGGCCGTGTGTCTCTGCGTTGCCCAATGCTGCTCGATCTTGCTGCTGCCGAACCACTTTTTGCTGCCACACATTGCCAAGTGGGTCACCTTCCGCCCGGCCCTGGATATGAACGTAAGGGAGAACTCAAAAAATGGGCAATTGGTGAGGATTGACACCATTTTTTCTTTATTTTTTAGTACATTCCCATGTACACTGCGCTTTTCCACTCGTCGTCGCGGTCGAGCAAACAGGAGCGACAATGGCTTCTGGAGCTTCTTGCGGCATCAGTTCACAATTTGGACGACTATCGCATGTATTCGCGACACCGCGTCTGGGACCAAGTCGCATCGTTTTACCAAAGCGTGCTCGCGGACGACCAAGCGCGCGCATTGATCCGCACCATGACGCTGCAGGCCATCCAATTGCCCGCCATCGCGCTCAGACTCATCCAGCACAACGGTCTTGTGGTCTGGATCCAGCAAGTTCTCACCATGACTCAAAGACGGTCCGAAAAGGAAAACATCCAGTGGCGCCTCATCCTCACGCAACTTTTCTCCGTCATTCGCGAGTCTGACCTTCCCGACCGTGTCGCCGCCATGCTCACCCACCAGATCACACTGCTCGAAACCATCCTCAATCAGTGATTTTTTTTTCTTTTTTTCCCTTTTTTGCATGCCCCCTTCCCCATAGAGTCATCTTTTTTTGCATCCTAAAATAAAATCAAGTCATTTTGCAATATTTGAGCATTACGGATTCAATCGTCAAGAAGCTTCACAGCAAGAAAAAAATTCCAAAAGCCGGATTTTAAATCGAAATGTGCGAATTGCTCGAGAATTAACAAGGAATCTGGCGTTGTTTGGACAGGGCAGGTGGTCATAGACCTTTGTGCCACTCGAATGGCACCGGTTTTATTCTGGAGCAATATCATGAGACGCGATGAAAATGTAGAAATGCGAAAAACATGCATTTCGCCTTTTTGAAGGAGGCCACAAAAGCTTATTAGCTGAATCCTCGCGCCGCGCGCGATTAATGTCGCGACAGACTTTCATTTGAGCCCATCGCGGCATCTCTAGGTCCCGTACATGGTGAGCAGTGGGCCAGAATGAAAATGACCAAAAAGCCTGGATGATCCCCTGGCCAATTTTCAAAAATCAAAAATAGTCGCTGGATTGCCACGAAACTTGGAGGGTAGCAGGATTGTGCGTCCCTCATCCATTCTTGTGAGAGCAAGATCCGGGCTTGAAAAGCTAGCTGGCGAGAAAATTGACAAAGAAGCATGAAAAAACGAGATTTTCAAATTAATGCCATCGAGCCATCATGTGCTTTTAGCAGCCTGAAGTGAAGTTATCTCGCGCATATGGATCGTGCGCACACGTGGATGCCAGGGGGCACAAAAAAACGCGCTTTGCGCCCAAATAACAACGCGTCGAAACTGCGTTTTTTAATGGTGATTTTCGACGTGTCGATACTCTGGACCTTGCGCAATAACGTACAGCGCAATGCATATACATGGAACGCTGGATTATTCTCACCGAGGAAATGTCGACCGATCGGCTCTAGCGCATCTCTTCGCGGAAGGATGAGCATTTGAAACAATGGCCTCCAGCTCTAAATCGCGATTTTCTCAAAATCCACAAAGTAGAATCTTTTGAAACTTGTCTCGGTGTTACTAGCCATTGGTGCGCACCATCCCTTTGAAAGTGAGGTCGATCTGCAGAATTGCACTATTTTTTTGCAAAAATCGTTGCCGCCACCACATAATATTTCAAACAGGCATCGTTCTCTCAACTGTGCCTCCGGAAACACATGGATGGGCTAAAATGAAAGCATATCCTTTCATCTTTCATTTGTAAACAGGTAAAGCATTCAATTTTACGTGACTCCATGAGAGTGTACCGTTTGAACGTCAAAACTGAAATTATGATTGTTTCAAGCTCTTTTCCCCTTTTCCTTTGTCTCTTGCCTTTTTTTTCTTTTTTCTTTGCATCCAGTTATCTATCTGATATGTGCGGATGCCGCTTGTAAAAAAGGTGAGCGTGCGGATAAAACTCCTTTTTTAATTAATAATCGACGCAACGAAATACAAAGACAAAATGCAATTTCAGGGAAAGTCATCGCCTTGACGCGCTGACAGCGCGTGTCAAGCTGTGCCCACGACGATGGCCCTGAGGGTGTGCGTGGTGAGGGAGAAAGGGAGGGGGTGGCGCGGCGTCGTACCACGACATGGGCCGCCCATGATCGGAAGTGGATGCCATGGGGACCGGATGGCCGTCCACAACGCGATGATGGCGTGCAAATGTTACTTGTTGCTGCTGCTGCTGCTGCTGCTGCTGCTGCTGCTGTTGTTGTTGCTGCTGCTGTTGTTGTTGCTGTTGCTTTTGCTGCTGGTGCATGCCTTTGTGGTATGCCTCCATGGGCGGAAACATGAATTCATCACGCAATTGGCCGTCCATGTCGTCATCGTCCAGCCCATCATTATAGGCCCACGAAAGCGGTCGCGGTTGACGCCCCATTGGCGGGCCACGGTGCATTGCAGGGCCTAGAAAAAATAAAAAAGAAAAGTAGAAGAGATTAAAAAAAGCAGCGTCCTCATATCGATAATTTTTTTTTTACCCTGGCCATGATCTGCCATGTACGCGGCTAAAGAAGAAAAAAGAGAATGAGCGTCGTTTGCCCTTGTTTATCTTGAAAAACAGGTTATTTTTACGCAGCAGCGGGCGATTTGCTTTGGGCGGATGCCATGTAAAGGCGTGATGCATGACGGGCTCGCCAGAGGGCAAGTTGCGCAGGTCAATGGCGGAACGGCGATGGCGGACGTTGCCAGAAGGTGCGCGCTGTGGCATTTTAAAAAAGGTGGGTATGCTGCGGCGGCGGCGATGGTGGCTGGAAGTCGTGGAGTGGGCATCGTCCTGCTGGGCGTCCATCTCTTGGTCCTCTTCGTCGTCGTCCAATGGGTCTGAATTGTCCATGGCCGTGGCCCCTGTGGACATGTGGCGCGGCAGAGGTGGAGGTGGGCCCATATGTGGATGATGATGAGGAGGATGGTGGTAATATGGGTGAGGTGGATAGGAGTCATTGGCATTGTCGATGAAATACGGATCAGCACCGCCATCCATCATATAGGGAGGGATGTAATCTGGATGTGGAGGAGGGAACAGCATATGTGGTGGGAATTGATGGTGGTGCGTGTGATGGGGTGGGGGTGGTGGCGGCATATTTCGTGAATTTCGCGTGAATCTGGGTGCTGGTGCGGGCGGCGGCGCGTAAATGGGTTGTCTGTCATAGTAATACGCGAGTTGTTGTTGCTGCTCGTCCATGTACTCATATCCGTCGTCGTATCCGTCCATGTACGCGCGTGGGGCATGGAATGGGGGCATGTGGGGCAACGAATTCTTCTTTTTCAGCGAATGCTGCCGATGTGGCTGCTGCAATGGAACAGCGTGTTGTTGCGTGGGTGTGTGCGCTTGCGATTGCGGTGTGCGGCGTGCCTGCATCTGCGGTGTGGCTTGCTGCGACGCGTTTTGCGGTGGATCGTTTTTGGTTGGAACGCCGGATGCGCCCGGTGCGGGGCCTGGGGCTGGTGCAGACACAGGCATGCCGTCATTGTTGGTGTCTTCATAATCAAAAGCGGGCGGAGGCATCGAGTAGCGATGATGGCCGTTGTGTCCCATGCCCGAAGATGGCGCTGCAGACCGCGTGCTTTTATTGCGATGCTCGTCCATGCGACGCATATGATGGTAATGGTGATGGTGGTGATGTAACAGATTCTCTGGCGACGACATTTCCTCGTCATCATCGTGGAAATCCATGGGTGGTGACGATGATCGACTCGTAGTGCCATTTCCGTGAAAATGATGGTGTTCATAATCGCTGGACGTGCTTTTGCGCCTGCGGCGGCCGGCCAGGGGTGGTGGTGGTTGTTCCTGGTGAGCCTGATGCTGCTGTTGTAATTGCTGCGACCGCAATTGCGCCTGGAGCTCGTCGATTTTGCGTTGTAAAAGCGATACCTGCTTGATGAGGTCCGACTGCGGCTGGGGCATTTGCTGCTGGTGATGCTGCTGCTGGTGGCGGCCATAGGTAGCGGCGGCGGCAGCCTGATTGGGCAATGGGCTGGACAAGGGCTCGGTCGATCGTGACTTTTGCAATTGGGCAGGTGGTTGCTGCATGTGATCTTTTCTCGCCTGTTGCTGCTGCTGGTGATGATGATGATGATGTTGTTGTTGAGCTGGCGGGGGCGCACGGTGATGAAAAGAGGCAAGGTCCGGCTCATTGCCCCTTTTGGGTGCTTGTTTTTCATGCTGTTGTGTCGTGGGCATTCCCGGCGACCCGCGAGTTGCTAAAGGGGACGATTTGAGTGGTGCCGACGACGATGCACTGAGATGCACGGATTTAAACGGATGCTGTTGTTGCTGTTGTCCTTGTTGCGAGGGAGGCGAGTCTTGCTGTTGTTGCTGTTGTTGCCTATTTGCGTGGTGTAACAAGAAAAAGTTCCCGCCCGGTGCATCCTTGTCATACTTTGGCGCAGGCGGTGGCGAAGATGACGACGACATGGACAACGTGGTCGAGGATGGCAATGGCAACACCAGGGGCAAATGGTCAACATGATTGGATGCCCGGATCGATGTTTTGCTCGTTTCCATCGACGACGACGTTTTTGATGACGAAGACGACGACGACTCGCGCTTGGTGCCTTGCGAGGGTACGGGCGACGACGTCGGTTTGCCATTGGGTTGTTGCATTTTGATGGCTGGTGACGATGTGAGCGTGATGGGCAGGGTCGTTTTGATCTCTTTTGCCTTTTGATCATTACTGTTGGTCGTGCTCGAGGGCAGCGGCGACGACACCGTGGCTGCGGGCTCAAGCTCCGGCTCGCTGAACCGGATTTCAGGCACCCGTGCCTGTTTTCCCGGAGGATGATGTGGTGCGACGGCACGATGATCGTCGACGCCGTACATTTCGTGATAATAGGCCGTCAGCGACTTGGTGGGCGCAACCGCAAGTCGAGGACGGGGATGCAGTACCGGTGGTGGCGACTTGGTAGGCCCAGTCACCCCGCGCCGCGTCAATGGCACCGCGTCCAGCGTCACATCCGCATACCCGCGATCGTCAATCGCCTCGTCCGATAGTTCCTGCTGCACATCCGCATCAGGCATCCTGAGGTTCTTGGAATCGATGAAAAAAAAAAAAAAAAAGGGAGAGGGGAAACTGGCAGCGAGAGGAAGAAAGAAAGAGAAAAAAAAAAAAAAAAGAGAGAACAAAGACTTTTTGGCAAAAATCCAGGGGTCCAAAAAGGGCGCATCCCCTTCTTTGTGTCACATCACCGTGCCGTGCGCCATCAGATGATGCCCAAAAAGCATAAAAAGTGAACCAGCCCATCTTGGGGTTTCCCAATGGCCCAAATGTAAGGTCCTCTCATCAGAATTATCCAAATCATCTGCCCCCCATCGTCCACTTTGGCGCTCATGCCACCTGTTGCCCTAATTGTGGAAGCGTCAGCTGATTGCATACTTGTGCGACCTGCGATCTGCTTGACAATTTCATTGCCCGCCCGCCGTGGCCCCTCAAATTCGTCCCCTCGCGCTTTTTTCTTTCTTTGAATTTGTGATTCCTCTCGCTCTCTTTTTCGTTTTCCTTTTTTTTTTTTTTTTTTGCCCCTAAGCATATGCCACCAAAAGACTTTTCGAACCAGTACATTGCGCGGCTCACCGCGGACGAGCGCCCGTGCTTTGTGTGCAGCAAGTTTACGACCGTGGTCCTGACGTCTGCCAATGGAAGCAACGCCGACTGGTTCTATGTGTGCCGTGCCCACCTTGGCGATACCCACTTTTGCACCAAATTGGGCGGCAACACACCACCTGTCGCTGCAAAGCCCAAGCCAAAGTCACCCACATACGACAGCGATAAGCAGCCCGAGAGCGACAGCGTCTTGGACCTCATGTCCAGCATCGGCAGCGCATTCACGGCATGGCGAGCCAAAGACAAGGACAAGGAAAAGGACGAAAAGAAGAAAAACGACAAAGACGACGACGAAAAGGACAAAAAGAAGAAAAAGGAAGATGAGGACAAGAGCAACGATGGCTCGGCGCCGCCCTCACCGGCGGCATCGGCCACCACCACCAGCAGTCCAAGCTCGCCGGCGGCATCAAAACCCATCTTCATCTTGCAGCGCGATTATTTCTACATGCGCCAACGCAAAGCATACAAGTCACTGCAGCAAAAGCGCGCCACAGAGAGCCTCAACAAACTCGAGTTCCCAGACGTGCCAACCCACGCGCCGGGCCGACCACAATCATCATAGATCAAGCGCAAACATCCTAAAAATCAGCCTTTTTGCGTAAAAAATTCGCAAACCCGACTCTCCTCCAGCCAAGTCCTATTTCTCGTTTCCTATCCGTCCTTTTTTCTTTTCTCGCTGTAGATATATGCGCATCACCTGTTTAGTCAATAAACACGTCGCCTTTTACCCATGATGACGCTGCGACACTCCATGATAATTAAACAAAAATCAGAGACAATGTAGGCAATATTGTATCATCCTATGTGCGCGCCGCTTGTGTTACTGCAACCTCGCGCGTGGCGCGTAAGAATAGAAATAAAAAAAGCGACGGCCAGGTCCGCCTTTTTTTTTGCTTTATTGCCTTTTTACCTTTTGTCCTAGACAATTGTTCGATGGACTGCGCGTAATTTTTTCGTCCTTTTGTGGAGCACACCGCCAACGACAATTTCGATGCTTGCATTGATGCTGCACAATGCTTTGAAAATTATCTCGGTCAAGAATATTCAGGTTTTCGACATGTCGCTTGTGTGTCTGTGATCCCTTCAATATTTCTTTTCTCTCAATGCTTCAAATATCATCATATCATATGATAGAGCATACTGTATCGTTAACTGTATCCGTTTTAAAAAATTCGGTCAGCAAGCGCCCGGGATAAGATACGATAAGGCAAAAACAGTACAATTTTCATCCGTGTTGGATTTTTTACAGTATCACTTTAATCTCGTCTGTATTGATCAATAGTGGCTCCAATTACATAAAATTTTGTAGGAACACTGGTATGGATGTATAAAAAAGAATATATAATTATGACATGGATATGGTGAGCGGATTTTGAAATAGATCAAAAAAGGAGAACCTGACGCGTCACGCGACGCGACGTGTTCCCAGGCCTATACAATGTCCTGTGAAGACGAACTGACATTATTATGAATCAATAACTCCAAATTTTTTTGAGACAATCGCGGAAGTGTCTAATAATTTTTGTCAATTCATTTTAAGGCACATGTGTCATGCCAGAGTGCAGTGTGTCAATTGGCCAAATTGTCACTGTGACGCGCCAGGTGCTAAAAAACCATGGAAAAATGATTTTATCTCTAGCAAACAATTTAATCTCTTTGTTGACTTGAAACTATGATAATTATTTAATTTGAAAGCCTAAGAGTGGATATTATTGAGTAGCTGTGATTATATCAACCAGGTAGGGCATCACGGCCACACTAAGGAAATTGCGGCAAATGACGCGTCCGACGCGTCACAGTGACAATTTGACCAATTGACACGCTGCGCTCCAGCAAGACGCATGTGCCTTAAAATGAATTGATAAAAATTATTAGACACCTCCATGATTGTCTAAAAAAATTTAAAGATATTGATTCATAATGTCAGTTCGTCTTCACAGGCCAGTGTATAGGCCTGGGTACGCGTCGCGTCGCGTGACGCGTCAGGTTCCCCTTTTTTGATCTATTTCAAAATCCGCTCACCATATCCATGTCATAATTATATATTCTTTTTTATACATCCATACCAGAGTTTCTACAAATTTTTATGTAATTGGAGCCATTATTGATCAATACAGACGAGATTAAAGTGATACGTTTTACAGATGGTACTGCAGTTTGCGACCCTTTTTTTTTGCTAGGGTACAGTACTGGTACAGAGTTTCCACTGTTCATTTGCGCGCCGTTGAAAAGTTTTTACTCGCAAAGGTGATTTCTTCACCCGCGAATAAAAAAAGAAACGCACGCCAATGTTTACCATTGATGGTGCGCACCGCATCACCAGTCCACGCAAATTCTAGTCTCGATGGGCGCTAATTTAATTTCCAGGGCACGCGAATTCCTTTTTTTTATTGTGGTGGTCACACGAGTCAAACGCGATACAAAGTGAGTCGAACGCGGTACCGGATTTCCAGTGTTCATTGGCGCGCCTCACAATTATTTTTAGCGCGCAAATAAAAAAATTAGGCGCGCAAAGCAATTTTTGTTTGCACGCAAAAAAAAAAAAAAAAGAGTCAGGGGTCACCGTGCCATCAGATGACAACCACGGAAAAAGTTGAAGGTGCTTCAAAATTGGAGCGGCATGCTCGCCGAGTGACCTGCAATTGAGGGGCAAAATGAGTCGCTTGAAGCACAAGTTGCGATTGAGGGGCAGAGTGAGCCGCTCGGAGCACAAGTTGCGATTGAGGGGCAGAATGAGCCGCTCGGAGCACAAGTTGCGATTGAGGGGCAGAGTGAGTCGCTTGAAGCACAAGTTGCGATTGAGGGGCAGAGTGAGCCGCTCGGAACACAAGTTGCAATTGAGGGGCAGAATGAGCCGCTCCGAGCACAAGTTGCGATTGAGGGGCAGAATGAGCCGCTCCGAGCACAAGTTGCGATTGAGGGGCAGAGTGAGTCGCTTGAAGCACAAGTTGCGAATGAGGGGCAGAGTGAGCCGCTCGGAGCACAAGTTGCGATTGAGGGGCAGAATGAGCCGCTCCGAGCACAAGTTGCGATTGAGGGGCAGAGTGAGTCGCTTGAAGCACAAGTTGCGATTGAGGGGCAGAAACGAGCCGCTCGGAGCACAAGTTGCGATTGAGAGGCAGAGTGAGCCGCATGAAGCGTGAGATGCACCTGGGGAGTCTCGTTCCACTGCCATTCCAACTCGTTCCACTGCCATTTCAGGGCGTTCCACTGCCATCCCAACTCGTTCCACTGCCATTCCAACTCGTTCCACTGCCATTCCAGCTCGTTCCACTGCCATTCCAACTTGTTCCACTGCCATTCCAGCTCGTTCCACTGCCATTCCAACTCGTTCCACTGCCATTCCAGCTCGTTCCACTGCCATTCCAACTTGTTCCACTGCCATTCCAACTCGTTCCACTGCCATTCCAGCTCGTTCCACTGCCATTCCAACTTGTTCCACTGCCATCCCAACTCGTTCCACTGCCATCCCAACTCGTTCCACTGCCATTCCAACTCGTTCCACTGCCATTCCAACTCGTTCCACTGCCATCCCAACTCGTTCCACTGCCATCTCAGCTCGTTCCAATGCCATTTCAGGGAGTCTCAGCGTTCATCAAGCGCAATCCATGATTCTGGTGGCTAACTTCACCCCTCAAATTTCCGCTCAATTCACTCCCCAGGTGCATCTCACGCTTCATGCGGCTCACTCTGCCTCTCAATTGCAACTTGTGCTCCGAGCGGCTCACTCTGCTCCTCAATCGCAACTTGTGCTTCAAGCGACTCACTCTGCCCCTCAATCGCAACTTGTGCTCCGAGCGGCTCATTCTGCCCCTCAATTGCAACTTGTGCTCCGAGCGGCTCACTCTGCCCCTCAATCGCAACTTGTGCTTCAAGCGACTCATTTTGCCCCTCAATTGCAGGTCACTCGGCGAGCATGCCGCTCCAATTTTGAAGCACCTTCAACGTTTTCCGTGGTTGTCATCTGATGGCACGGTGACCCCTGACTCTTTTTTTTTTTTTTGCATGCAAACAAAAATTGCTTTGCGCGCCTAATTTTTTTATTTGCGCGCTAAAAATAATTGTGAGGCGCGCCAATGAACACTGGAAATCCGGTACAAAGTGAGTCGAACGCCAGGCAAACGAGTCGAACGCGGTACAAAGTGAGTCGAACGCCAGGCAAACAAGTCGAACGCCGGGCAAACGGGTCGAATACCGGATTTCCAGTGTTCATTGGCGCGCCTCACAATTATTTTTAGCGCGCAAATAAAAAAATTAGGCGCGCAAAGCAATTTTTGTTTGCATGCAAAAAAAAAAAAAAAGAGTCAGGGGTCACCGTGCCATCAGATGACAACCACGGAAAACGTTGAAGGTGCTTCAAAATTGGAGCGGCATGCTCGCCGAGTGACCTGCAATTGAGGGGCAAAATGAGTCGCTTGAAGCACAAGTTGCGATTGAGGGGCAGAGTGAGCCGCTCGGAGCACAAGTTGCAATTGAGGGGCAGAATGAGCCGCTCGGAGCACAAGTTGCGATTGAGGGGCAGAGTGAGTCGCTTGAAGCACAAGTTGCGATTGAGGAGCAGAGTGAGCCGCTCGGAGCACAAGTTGCAATTGAGAGGCAGAGTGAGCCGCATGAAGCGTGAGATGCACCTGGGGAGTGAATTGAGCGGAAATTTGAGGGGTGAAGTTAGCCACCAGAATCATGGATTGCGCTTGATGAACGCTGAGACTCCCTGAAATGGCATTGGAACGAGCTGAGATGGCAGTGGAACGAGTTGGGATGGCAGTGGAACGAGTTGGAATGGCAGTGGAACGAGTTGGAATGGCAGTGGAACGAGTTGGGATGGCAGTGGAACGAGTTGGGATGGCAGTGGAACAAGTTGGAATGGCAGTGGAACGAGCTGGAATGGCAGTGGAACGAGTTGGAATGGCAGTGGAACAAGTTGGAATGGCAGTGGAACGAGCTGGAATGGCAGTGGAACGAGTTGGAATGGCAGTGGAACGAGCTGGAATGGCAGTGGAACAAGTTGGAATGGCAGTGGAACGAGCTGGAATGGCAGTGGAACGAGTTGGAATGGCAGTGGAACGAGTTGGGATGGCAGTGGAACGCCCTGAAATGGCAGTGGAACGAGTTGGAATGGCAGTGGAACGAGACTCCCCAGGTGCATCTCACGCTTCATGCGGCTCACTCTGCCTCTCAATCGCAACTTGTGCTCCGAGCGGCTCGTTTCTGCCCCTCAATCGCAACTTGTGCTTCAAGCGACTCACTCTGCCCCTCAATCGCAACTTGTGCTCGGAGCGGCTCATTCTGCCCCTCAATCGCAACTTGTGCTCGGAGCGGCTCATTCTGCCCCTCAATTGCAACTTGTGCTCCGAGCGGCTCACTCTGCCCCTCAATCGCAACTTGTGCTTCAAGCGACTCACTCTGCCCCTCAATCGCAACTTGTGCTCCGAGCGGCTCATTCTGCCCCTCAATCGCAACTTGTGCTCCGAGCGGCTCACTCTGCCCCTCAATCGCAACTTGTGCTTCAAGCGACTCATTTTGCCCCTCAATTGCAGGTCACTCGGCGAGCATGCCGCTCCAATTTTGAAGCACCTTCAACTTTTTCCGTGGTTGTCATCTGATGGCACGGTGACCCCTGACTCTTTTTTTTTTTTTTTTGCGTGCAAACAAAAATTGCTTTGCGCGCCTAATTTTTTTATTTGCGCGCTAAAAATAATTGTGAGGCGCGCCAATGAACACTGGAAATCCGGTACCGGGTAATCGAGTCGAACGCCGGGTAAGCGAGTCGAACGCCGGGTAAATGAGTCGAACGCCGGATATGCGAGTCGTACTCAGTGGTCGCACAAGTCAAATGCGGTGGTCACACAAATCGAACGCCGGCGGGGCACACATGTCGAACGCGTTGGGCTGACAGATCGAAGTCTGGTTACTGTACTCAAAGTTTCCTTTTTTTTTTTTTTTGTACGAAATAAATATTCGCGTGTCCTAAAAATTCAATTGGCGCCCATCGAGAGTAAAGTTTGCGTGGACTGATTGTACAGTACTGTACAGTATACAGTAAGCTTGGGTACGCGTCGCGTGACTCGCGTGACACGTCAGGCTCCCCTTTTTTGCTCTATTTCAAAAACCGCTCACGATATTCATTTTATAATTTTATACATCCTAACCATCGTTTGTACAAAGTTTCATGTCATTGGAGCCATTATTGATCAATACAGATGCGATTAAAGTGATAAATTTTTCAGATAGCACTGCAGAAAATTTGACTAGGGGACACTTTTTTTGGTAGGGGACGGTACAGTAATACGATTTGCGACAAAAAAATTGGAATTGTTGGAACCTTGATACGACAAGTAAATTTGGAGCACCGTGATCAGGCTCATCGGGAGAAATGCTGAAGGTATTATTTTAACTCTAGTTTTCATCACTAGCCAACACGAATCTCGAGATTCTCAAGCGCCAAGACTGAGTGATCTGAATACGTAAAAATTCTGCACATTTCCCCTTGCTACTATATCATACAAACTGTATCATGCGGTTCGTGAATACATTTTAAAATAGAGGATTGGCATCAGCAACACATTTTTTTATTGCAGTATGGGGGTGCCATTTTTTGTCACTTTTTTTTGTACACCCGACTTCGTTTGTCTGACATTTATGCTACTTCAATATTGAATAGACGAAAAAAAAAAGAATAATGACCACCAATATCATTTTAGGGCATTATTACGAATAAAAACCTGACGTGCACTTATTATTACAGAGAATTAATGAAGAAGTTAATAATTATTATCAAAGAACAATGATATTCAATGATATTATTTTTATTTTGTTTGTCAAAAGCGTCAATTAGCGTGATCTTCCAACATTGTGTGAGCCTGGAGCTTTCCATTTGCCTTTTTTCGGTTTTTGCTTTGTTGCGCCGATTGCTTGCCCGCTCCCAGTTTGTGTGTTTGTAGTTTGAACACCAGTACCCATTGCTTGCTCAGCGGCAACCTCTTGGGCAATGGCGGCCGCCTCACTAGGTTTCAACGTGTCTTGCTCATTGGGATGGATCAAAATGGCTTCAATGGCGCCAATGTAACCCGAGACGGTAATGGATGGCTGCGCGCAAGGGCCTTCGTACAAGGTGAACCTTCCAAATGTGTATTTCAGCGGCTTCAGCTCACAGCCGGGCACAGGACCCAGATTTGTGCTGTAAACACGCACATGTGTGGTTTGCGCCGGGAGATCAAACGTGACTGTGCCTTCAATCGCATAGCCACCCATCAAATAGTGTAGCGCGCCGAGCTTGGCACCGGATTTGTCCTTTGCCTTGTACAAGAGCCAATCGCCAGGGAACCGGATGGCGTGGTTGTTCTTGACGCCGTCAAATGTAACACGTTGATTGGCCTTGCGATATTCAAAAACCCAGCGATTCACCTGAAGTCGCTTCGGGTCTTGACCAGGCAGGATACGCGTCATGACGTGGCCACTTGGTGCATGTTGCTCGACTTCAGGGAAGGTACACAGATCTGTCTTGCCTCTCTCATCGTCCATCACCTTGCCAATCACATCCTTGCCGAATCGGAACAACGAGGGCTTGCGCCAGCAATCGCCAGCTTCACATTGCTCTGTTTTTTTATGCGTTAACTGCTTTTTCTCCTTTTTGCTCACTTTTTTTTTATACGCGTCAAGCACTTTTGCACTTACCTGGTGGGGGATAGCGCAAGTACAAATTGGTGAATCGGGCGTCGTGACGCGTGTAAGTGATGCCAACCGATGTTTGATTGACTATTTTGACTGTGGGCTTTCCATCCATGCCGGGTTGCGTGTCGTAGACCGTTCCATCCTCAAGTTTCAGGCGGAAGCCTGTAAAGGCAGTCGCCTCAGTCGGTAGGCGAGTGCCCCTAGTAGGTCTCCAGCCAGGGCCCTTCCAATAGCCAACGGCATTGTAACCAAGCTCCACCAAGGCTCCGTGGTAAGCCGGGTCGCGGTGACGGTTCATATTGAAGTTCTTTGGATCCATATCGCACGATTTCCAGCCTGGGGCATTGCAATCGGTCGCTTCGCTATAAACAGGTCTTGTATACACGATGTCCAAATCGGCGGTGTAATCCAGAGGCAGTGTGATGGTCCATTTTGCGGCCACATCCCACCCGTTCATAATCATGGCAGTCTCGTACGTTAGCAAGTCGTTCAGCGCGTGCAGCGGCTTATTGGTTGTTTCTGTCAGATTCTTGACTTTGCGCTCAAAGGCGCTCGCCATGTAATTCGTGTACCTGTCGAGGTTCTTCTGGTACTGCTCTGACCATTTTCTCTTTCTTGGCGTGAAAAAGAAGGCGTCGCGCAACACGGCAAGATGCAAGAATCCCATAGTACCAATCATTGGCAAGCCGAGTGAATTGATGTGCTCGGTGTTCGACCCGATGATGCTAAAAAAAAAAATAAAAATAAAAATAAAAAAAAGAGGGGAAATCGTAAACCACATAAACGAACGCGAAGCGGACGCGCTTACCTTGCGGAAACTCTGTACATGTTCGGCAACTGAGTGGCAAAGAATGGCCCCAAATCATCCTCATACTTGATGTGATCCGTGTAGATTTCCATGAAGGCCTCGTACTGGTTCAAAAACGTCTTGAATGTGTTGATGGCTGCTCTGTCCTCGCTCTGGTCAATCTTGCGCTCCAATTTGGCTGCGAGCTGTGCGAGTTCGCTGGGAGCCTCCTTGTATTCACCGGTTTCCTTTATCTTTTGCAGACCAAACGTAAAGGCTGATACAGCAAGCGACGTATAAGCATTAAAGCCACCCGCGTAACTCAAGCCTATGGACACGGCGGAATCAAAAATCTCGTAATCAGGCTTTTGCGGGACACACTCCTGGCACAGGCACCACGAGGCGAACAAAATAAGCACGGCAAAAATCAATTGCATCGCTCTTTGTTTAAAAAAAAAAAAAAAAAATCAAGGAAAAAGCGTGGAAAAAAGCAGCAGCCAAATGCTCTGTGTGCAAAATTTATACATCCCAAGCGTGCCCCTGATCGCGTTCTGAAAGTGTTGCCAGGGGGACATCCAATCCTTCACCCCATATGCGATCGATGCGGCAAACTTTCAACTGGAATAGGAGGAGATGCTGCTCTGGGGAAGTAAGGAGGAAATGATCGATACTCATGGGTGTTCGCGGCATTGACCCGTCATCTCTTACAAAAAAGAAACATCGTAAAGCGCTCAACAGATGCATCCCTGACTTTTTATTGCAGTTGCGTCGGCAAAATCGCCCCAGGATGTTAAAAAAAAGGAAGAAGAAAGGGAGAGTGTCGCATCATAGAGGTCATTGTCGCGAAGCTCGTTACGCCAGCGCTTGTCAGGTGCGACACGCGTGTAAATCGCATAAATTCGTCAATTGTTAAGCATCAATAAGGTCAACTGAGGGAAAAAAAAAATCTGTGACATATTCCGTGATCTTCCTCCACATGCACATGAATAAAAAAAAGGGTCTCTCACGTTATGCAGATTAAGAAGGCTCCCACTTTTTTATTCTTCTTTTTTTTTTTTTTTTTGGCATGGATGGAGTTGGGGAGCAACAAGGGGAAAATACTCTTGCTGTGCGCGATCTCCTAATTGCAATCTTTAGATGCAATGCGCTGCCACGTTCTGCAGCCAAAATGAGCGAGCCTCCAAGGAAGCTTTGGCGCCAAGATAATGGCACGCGTCGTGCCGCTATTACTTTTTTTTGTCATGCAAAGGCTTTTTTTTATTCTGTAGCAAGTAGTAGAACAACAATTAAAATTAGAAAGGGTAAACGATAGTAAAAGTAGAGGCAAGGCGCGTACATAAAATATAGGGGAGGTGTGTGGGGCAAGGGCAATTGGCTAAGCGAGGTATGCAAGTGTTGGAAAAGAGATGAAGGGATGGCGTTTTTTTTTTTCCCCAGGCAAATGGGAAAAAAAGAGGAGTCGCCAAGGATTATGCTACAAAAATAAAAAATAAAAAGTAGATGGCAAAGGAGGGAAGAGAGAGAGAAGGAGAAAGAAAAGATGACAGGGGGGCCCGTTTTAGGCTGCCACGACGACGGTGGGCACCCCATTGTCGATTTCGTCCTTGAACAGCTTCTCGGAGACGATGTACTTTTGCTCCTTCAGGGAGAGGCGCTTGACGCAAGCCAGGGTGGACGGCAGGGTCATGAAAAGCCAAGCGGCAATGGGCAGAGTGGCATAGTCGAGCAAATGGCGCCATTGACGCGACTCGTCCTTTGATTTTTGCAAAAAGTCGCGGTCGATGGAGCGATGGAGCTGCTCGTAGATGGCGAGTGTGCCGAACAAGGGGAAGGGCAAGAGCACGGTGATGATTTTCACCATATTCCACAATTGGGCGTAGAAATCGGAGGTGAGGATCGGGTTTTGCGCGGGATTGACGAGGGCCATGGCGCTAAAGGGCGGGAACAGGATGAATTGCATGAGCGGGACGGCGGCAAACATGAGCCAGCCAGAGGTGGCGGGGATCATGTGAGCTTCGAGGATCAAAAAGCAGACGGTGAGCTTGTCCATCCACGAGACGGACGACGACGCGGCCATGGCGAGGCCACTGCTCGCGTCTTCCAAAAGCGAGCCCTTGGGTGCGCCGCGGTGGCGTGTAAAAGCGTTTTTGAGCGTGTAGGCAACATCTGCGACGCCATTGTAGTGGCGTTTGGCCTGGACGTAGCGTGCATTAACATTGGACAGATAGCCCTCGGTCTGGACATTGGTCAGGTTGATGGGCACGTAGATGGGAGCGGTGCGGACCTGACCATCCGTCTTGAAAAAGCATTTCAGCCACATGTGCATGTCCTCGCCGACAGCATCGGCGTCCGTGTCCCAATAACCGACGCGCTCGGCAAGCACCATGGACAGCGAGTACGTGGAGCATGGGAAAGACAGGCCGCGGCTATTGCTGAGATTGGACATGACCATGGCTGACCACGTAATGTCTGTGACACGCACAGCGGCAGGCACTTCGTAGCAATTGCGAGAGAAAAAGATGGGCGGCGCCAAGAGCAGGTAGTGAGGATTGTCGGATCGATTCAGGGCGTCCTCGACCTCACGCACGTACAATTCCGGGATAGCCGAGTCCGAGTCCGAGACAGTGAGAATGACACGCCGACGGTCCACACCACGTGCAAGCAGCTCCGCGCACCCATAGCGGGCAGCAAAGGCGACATTACTACCCTTGCCACGGCTCTCGCCAGGGATGTTGGCAGGATGGCCAGAAACAATGAAATGTGCAAAGCGCTCCTGGAAGAATTGCGCTAAACGCTCGCCCTTGGTCTGCCAGTCAGGCTCGGATTCTTCCATGGCCAAGAAAATCGCATAGTTGGTCTTGGCATTGCTGGTTGAAAGTAAAAAAAAAAAAGTTTAGCGCCAATGCCCTAATTTGATTGTTCATTTTTTTTTTTTTTTTTGCTTTTTTGGCCCTTACGAATGGTTGGCCAGGCGGCCAATGGTGTCCTTTAGCAAGCCCTCGGGCTCGCAATAGTTTGGAATGATGATGGCGTGCAAATAAGAAGAATTATTGTCATATTGGAGCTGCTCCAATTCGTCGATATCATGGTTGTGTCGCTCTGTCAGTCCCGAGGCGGGCGTGCGCAGAGATGAGGCCGGGTTGGGGTCGTCGAGGGACTTGTGTCGCAGGCGGCGGTTCCACTTGGCAATTGTAGCACGCATACGGCAGGAAGTCAAATAAAACTTGCATACGTGGTTCACTTGCGAGTACAAAAAGAGCGTAAAATAAAAGAAGAGAAGAAACAGATAGAGCTTGGGAAACAATAAAGGACCCAGCGGCAAGATAGCCAGAGCTGTCAAAGGCACCAGGGGAGCCACCCACTCGGAAGGCGAGTGCAGACGAGACATGATATTGCTCTGTTGTTTGTTTAAAAAAAGAAAAAAAAAGGGCAAGAGACAAAAAAGCAAAGAAAAGAAAAAAGTGAAAGCAAAGGAAAAACAAAACAAACAAGGAAAAGAGAAAAAGTGAGCGAGAGACGCTGGCAAAAGAAAGGCGGGACCCAATGAAAAGGCGGCAAAAATTTTTTTAAGGTCAGAGTAGCACAAGAGCAGGTGGATCTACGTTTTGCCCGCCCAAACGAGCACGAGCTCAGTGAAAGGCGGCCAATGGATGCGGAGATCATATAAACTCCCTCGTTGAATTTGTAAAATCACAGGTATCACTTTATTTGATCGATCGCAATTCTCATAGGATGCGCGCCAACGGGGTCTTTGGTGCAATGTACAAAGAAGTGGCCTCAACACACTTGTTGCCGTCCAAATCCTCAATCCAAGCTTCTACGAAAGCCTTGCGGCCCTCGGCACGGTCCAGGCGCCCGCGGAGCACGACCCACTGATGCGATTGCACAGGGCGTCGATAATTGATATTCAAGTTGGCCGTGAAACCAACATTGCCCGGCAGCGCAGGCATCGCCTGAAAAAAGAGAGAAAAAAGCGGAATCAGCCGTCAAATCCTTCAATTGGGTAGATTTTTTTTTCTTTCCTTTCGACTTACAGCGCATGCCAAGATCTCATCGAGCAGCGTGGCCAGCATGCCACCGTGGATGATGCCGTCGTGGCCGCACAATTGCTTGCCAAGATGCGTCACGGCCATCACCTCGGTGCGATCCTTGTTGTAAAACACAACAGGCGGTGCCACCAGCATGCCTTTGCCATTCAGGGTCTATTTTAATGGAAAAAAAAAAAAAAAAAAGATGAGCGATTGCGCCACCGGCTGGGTCAAACATGGCACAAATGGCAAAAGGCACACTTTTTTTTTTTTTTTTTTTTTTGCATTACCGAAGCTGTCAAGCTGTTGAGGCGTGCGCTGCCCTTCATGCGGGCATAGGGATCAATCTCTGTCATGTCGGGATCAGAGCGCATTTTTTGGATAATGGGCAGGGCATCGCGTTCGGCCACGGCGACCGCGGCATGGTCCACATCACCTGTAAGAATTTGGCGGTGTTCCAAGAGAGCTTCGTGTTGCTGAACTTCCATCACGTAATAAGTAATACCAGTGGCAAAGAGAGCAGAGCAAGCTGAAATAGCAAGACGAGAACGAGGTGGAGAAGGTGGAGGAGAAGAAGTGGCAAAGCTGCGCACCAGAGGGCTTTTTATAGGGCGACCGAGAGATCGCAATCGCAGCAGCATCGATGACATGACTAAAATGATTTAAACAATAGAAAAAGAGGGGGAACAAAAAAAAGGGGCTATGGGGCAAAACAAAAACATAAAGGCGGCAAGTCCACGCAAGCTGCCACACAATGGGATTGCCGGGTATCCTTTGCCGAATAGCCATGGCACGTTGGTCGATGCTGGTTGGCTGGGGGGCAATTGGTAAGCGAAAAAAGGGTCGTCGGCGGTCAATCCGCTTTGGATCCGCCGTCGGTGGGGCTGACAGAAGGTTCGATGGGTCGCTGCCAATAGCGATACACTTGAAAAACGAGCACGCCGTTGAGCACGCTGGCAAATACGTTGCCTGCGAGCATCAACGGGTCGTCCAATTCGGTCAATGTCGTGAAAACACGCGCGGTGGTGCCTGCAAAGTAATTAAACACGGCAAACACGGACAATTGGCCCGTCGATTGGTACTTGTAATTGCTGTAGATCTGCGGCAGCTTGCTGGCGAGAATAATTGGGATGGTGGACGCGTACAAAAAGGCCAAAAGCCAAAAAGGCACCCATGTAGGCAGCAAAAGGACCCAAAACGAAGCAACAAACGCGACAAAGTTGACGGCCAGCGTCCACGCCATTGGCGCGTCCAATTGCGCCGTGCCTGCGGGCCGGCCATACCACAGGATCATGAGCGTGATCAGCACGTTTTGGCTTGCAATGAAGACCACCTCGCCATACGTGCTGAATGGATTCTGCTGCCGGATATTGTACGACAGAATGATGATGTACGCGTACGTTTCCAAATAATACGAGGTGAGCGACAGACCCTTGACCGACCGGCGCGTCAGGATCGTGATCATTTGCGGCACCTTGATGACCGCGCTGCCAAAGACAATGCCCAAGCCAAGCACCTTGGATGCCGCGTATTTTAGGCACGAAACGTCCGTCACATGAAAGTCCTCGACCAACGACACATAGCACGTCTCGCCAATCACGCCAACAAGCGGATCACGCAGGAACGGCGGCAGCTCGTTCTTTTCGTCAAAAAACCCGTCGTATGGAATTGGCGCGCACGCTATATGCTGCACAAGCGAAAGCAGCATACAGGCAAGTAGGGCGCGCAGCATCGCAGAGTGGCAACAAAAGACGAAAAAAAAAAAAAAAGAAAACGAAACAGAGAAAAAGGAGGGGCGATTCAATTGAAGAGCGTCGCATTCTTGGATTTTATTTTATTTTTTTCCCTCTTTCTTTCTTTCTTTTTAGACACGCGACACTTTATACACACTCATACCCGATACCATGGACGATCCGTTTGTCATTGTAGAAAAGTAAGTCGTTTGCTCGGCCCATTGGCTGCCAATTGCTTATTTTCGTCATTTTTTTCTTTTTCTTTTTCTTTTTCTTTTTCTTTTTCTTTTTCTTTTTTGACCGTGTTAGCCAAGTGAAACAAGGGCTCGAGAGCGCGGACAATCTGTTCTCATCCTGGCGACGCATCCAACAGACGGTCAAGTCGCCCACGAACCAAGAGTTGTTATGGACCGCCGACGAATTGACGTCCACGCTCGACGCCGTCGAGCAAGACCTCGACGATCTTGATGAGGCGCTCGCCGCCGCCAAGGCCAACCCCAACCAATTCCACCTTGGCACAGATCTTATGCACCAGCGCCAGGCTTTTATTTCGCGCTCAAGGAACATGGTCCAGTCGATGCGCAACACGCTTGCAAATCCACCCTCCAGGCGGGCCAATCAGGTAAATCCGACCACCCCTTCCATTGCAAGAGCTCATTGCTCACACCTATGCGTTTGAAAAAGGAGGATGGCGGCGCAAGTAGCAGCTACGCCGCGTATCGATCAGAACAAGTGAACAGCCGATATATGGAGGATGAGCAACAGCAGCAACAGGTCCTCTTTCAGCAGCAAGACCAACACTTGGACGCCATGGCCGGTACCCTTGTCAATCTCAAGGGCATTGCTGGCACGATGCATCAAGAAATTGATGACCATGTCATGTATGTTGCATTTTCCTGCTTGATTTCATGTAATTCTCATGCGATTTTTTTTAAAAAAAAATTAGATTGCTGGACGAGCTAGGTGATCACGTCGACCAAACTGACAGCAGGTTGAAACGCGCCATGCACCGCGTTACTGATATTTTGCGCAAAGAAGAAGGTAATCAATGGAAAAACGCGCGCACGGCTAAAAAAAGGCATGATGACGGACCCTTTTCTTGTGCCCATAGAATCAAAATCTGGCTATTGTATTTGTTGCTTAATTCTTGTTCTTATCATCTTGCTCGTTCTTGTCATCATTCTATGAACTGATAATAAATTACAGGATATCGAAAAATTTTACACAAGAAATGGTCATACTTAACGTGTCGAGAGGCGCAGCCGTATTACAAAAGCGACAATATTGCTGCCCACAATTAGTCGGTATTAAAAATAATGATGAAGGGACCCAAATCACTGACTTTTTTTTAGCATTCTTCTTCCTTTTGACAACACACGCGATAAGAGCGCAACATATCGGCGCGCGCGACACCTCAAATGAATTTGTGACCAAAGTCGGTATCGTAAAAGCGCTTGCTTTTTTGGAGAGATCAGATTTCAGCGAGACGGTGTGCAATGACTCTAAAAACTCGCATTTTCTATTTTGGTTTGGCAAAATGATGGAAAAACGCGCAGCTTTCTTTCGTGTTCGGTGCCCCATAATTATTGTCACTCCCCATCGGAAACGATTTCTAACGAGTTATGATCAACTCAATCAAAATCGACAAATTTTTGTTTTGCAGCAGAGCGTCATACTCGCCTTTATTCTCTTAAAACATGAAAGTCTAATGAACCTAAAAATTCCACCATTTGATTGTGAAAATGCTTTCAAAACGAAGGGCTGCGAATGGAGATCTTGTGTAAAATGACAATTTTCTTAAAATCTGCGACAATTTTTTTTTATATTCGATCAGGTTCAACGACATTCCCGCGAACAGGGCGAATTTTGGCCTATTTTGTCGCACCACAATCCAAATCATTCAATTGACTCGTTTAAATGAATTGCAGACTGTTTTGTGACCAGGTACGCGTTTTCTACAGTATGTCTCTCTTTATTTGATATGATAGGGTCAAGTCTCAGGATACAGTAGAGGAAGGATCATTTAACACTTGAATTTATTAGTCACTCTTTTTTTTTTTTCATCAAGTATGGTCAAGATATGCTGAGCAGAGCCAAGTGGCAGCCATTGATGGTGATGGCGCTGGCACTGCGACCCTGGATCAGCAGGCAGTCGGTGTCCTGGGTATCATTCTCATCCGCAACTGGGACGAGGGCTTGTGATGGTATATTTGGAAGTTGTATGGCGCGATTGGGAGCGAGAAACGGCGATGTTTGGTCTGTGGCGGGGTCGAAATGGTAGTACAGTTGTGATTTCGTGTTTAGGATGGCCATTCGAGGTGATTTGCGGTGACGGCGCGCGCCGGAAAGTCCAATGGCTGGCGGGTGATCGTTGTCGTGCGGCGATCTGATCTGCGGGTGGCGCACGAGGATTTCTTTCCACTGATGCGTGTTTCGCTGGCCAATGATCATGGTTGGCACCCTTTTTTCATGTACCTGGTGATCGCCGTCGACGTGGTCGTTGTGTAAAGCCGTCATGCACTGGCTGGAAATGAAGTGGAAGCGGTTCATGCGCGGACACGCTTCAAACATGGCATTGAGCACGCGTTGGTCGACATGGGCGCTTGACAGTGCCAATGATTGCAGCGATTGGTGGTTCCATGACGCGTCTTCATCATCGTCGTCATGGAGGACAGCCGAAAAGAGCAGCTCCATGCCGCCAATGGCGAGATGGGTGAGTTTGTGGCAATGACGCAGCAGGCGATGGGTATCCAGCTGACATGGTCGCTGTTTGTTGGACAGAATGCCTTGTTGTTGGATGGCCAAGCGATCCAGCCTTGGAAGTTTGCCCAATGCCTGGTAAAACGCCAAGGGAGGGTCAGGGGACGTTGGTGGCAGTGTGAGTGTGGTGATTTGTGTCAATGCGCCATAGCGAATCAGGGTGGAGAGCAAATTGGACGCTGCTTGGAACATGTCGACAAGCTGGACAATGTGGATCGCGTGCAAGGGCGATGTTTTCTCATGATTGGCCTGGTTGTTGGGCAAATGCATCAAAAAGAAGAAATCCCACGCGATGGACGTGAATTGAACGCGTTCCAGAAGGTGCAAACGGCTTGCCCATCGCCGGATGGAATGCATGAACGCCATGTCGCCCAATTCATTGTCGTCGTGGTGAGGATGGCCTTGATTTTGTTCATCCAAGCCCATGACAGGCGCTTGTTGCTGCTGCCATTGCCTTCGGAAGCCTGGATGGCCGCCGCGTCTGAGCAGGCGATGCGTCATGTTGAGATCACGCAGCGCAGGGTATTTGAAAGCAAGATAATCGATCCACACCGCGGACGACGCGCCTGGTTTGGCCATGTGCTTGAATTTAATGGTCAAGGACGTTGTCGACCATGCTGAGTCGGTGTCCACGGCGTCCCAGTCGTTGCTCATCAGAGCGTGAACATCGAGAGCAAGCGTGGTGAGCGCCGGGCATGCACGGTGGATGGTTTCGATGTCTTTTACGCATAAATCCATGTTTGGCGAGGCGATGCTGATCATGGTTACGCCTGGGAACGCCGCAGGGGCGAGGCGGATTGGTCCGAGAGAGCTGTGCAACGTGAGACGAGTCAATTGAGGCAAGAGACACGCTGGTCGGATGTCATCGGCAGAGCGACGCGTGGGATGATCGACTCCCTGTTGAACCCACATGATCGAGGACGTGTGCGATGAGGTTGATGACAATGAGGAAGACAATGGCACCGAGGGAAAGAATGGGCAAGATAGCTGCTGGACCAATGGGCACGCGTGCAACAGCTCTTGTTGTTCCTCGGCGGAAAAGTCGTCATGGCGAATATCCAGGCATCGCACAAGGAGGCCACGCCGCGTCGCATGCGCCATAAAGATTTCATACGCGCGCCGGCTGGGCAAAACACAGTCGCGGTAGAGCAATGGCACAAACAAGCGCGTCCACGCGTGGCAAACGAACAAACATTGAAATCTGTCAGCGGCACATAGCTGCTTATCAATCAGCTCGACCAATTCCAATGGCAACGTGTGTAAAAACATGGTCGTGATCAAAAAGAAAAATAAAATAAAAAAAAGCAAAGAAGCAACGTGTCAAAAAAAAAGGGAGGATGCGAAAAAAAGGGGTAAATGAAGGGACCCCTATTTTTTTTTTTTATTCGTTCATGCAAGATCCCGGAAAAACAAGGTTCAATGGGGGAGGAGGAGGTGGCGAGGCAGAGAAACAAAGCATTGACAGGTGGAAACCAATGAGCGACACGGATTGAGGATGAGACAAAGTGAGCAAAGCGAGAAATCAAGAAAAAGAAAAAAAGAAGGTTGTAAAGGGGGGGAAGAGCGTAATGCAAATTGTCAATCGCAAAACAAACACACGGAGAATCAAGGGAGGGGGTGCCTGAAAATCAACCAATGGAGCACGGCAGCCAGGCTATTTCATGTGGGAAATGTATTGGAACACATACGACACATTGCCCTTTCCTGCTTCTTCCTGGAGGATCGGATCAGGCAACTTGTGCAAATCCTTGTCGTAATGGTCCCATCTAGATGAAAATGACAAAAAGAAAAACATGGATGAGTCGCCACTCAAAAAAATGAAAAAAAGGAGGGAAATCGTCAAAAAAAAAAAAAAAAGGGGGGGGGAAGACGCGACTTACGTGCTGGTGTCGCCATACTGCATGGATTCTGCCGGCTTGAATTGCTTGCCCTGGATACATCGTTTGCCTAGTTTTGCGAGAAACAAACAAAAGGTTGATCAGCACAAACACACATATAAAAAAAATAGGGGGGACGAGGCAGGTCGCTTTTCACTCACATTTGAACGTATCGTGCGTCTCGCATGGGCTGTCGCTGTTGAGCTGGAACAGCTTTCGCATGTTTTGCAGCGAAAAGAAGCGTTCGACGTCGGTGGCCTCGTCGACAACACAATTCGACAGCGATTGTTTGTGTGATTGGCGTTGGAAGATCTTTTCTTCAATGGTGCCGGCGCCAATGAAGCGATAGATGTAGCCTACACATAAATTAAAATAAAAAAGAGTGAGTGCGACACGAATGGGGGTGCAATTCCGCGGGGGAATTGGGGGAAATTGGGGGCACCCCATGTGCGTGCAATCATGCATGGACCGCGCCTTTGTCTCTCAATTCTTTTTTTTTTTTTTTTTTTGTTCTCCTTCACATACAATCCTTGCGCTGGCCATCTCGCCAGACACGCGCCAATGCCTGCTGATCGGCAGCCGGGTTCCAATCTGGATCAAAGAGCACAAGGCGATTGGCACCAATGAGATTCAGACCGCAGCCACCGGCCTTGCTGCTGAGAAGAAAGATAAACTCCTCGGCCTCAGGATCATTGAACCGGTCGACAAGCTTTTGTCGTTTCGTGATGTTCATGGTGCCGTCCAATCGAAGCGCGCCATACCTGACAAACAAAAGAAAAAAAAAGAGTTTCAATGCGCCCACGTTCTAACAATGCCTTGCATTTGCCCCCCCCCAACTGGACCCCGCACCGCACCGCGTCAATGCCCCTCGTTTCATTTGTTCTTACTGTTTTTGCTTGCAATAGCGCTCAAACAGGTCGAGTGTTTGCGTGTAATTGCTGACGAGGACGATTTTGTCATCTGTTTCGCGCTTGATCTTGGCGAGCATGTTCTCAAGGACCTGGAACTTGCCCGACAAGGCCGGATTGACATTCCCATTCTTGCCCAAATACGACGAAGGCAGCACCTGTTCAGATCCTTCAATATCGCCAGGCAAATCAAGCAAATCCGGATGGTTGCACAGCTTTTTCAGCATCGTGATTGCCTAAAAGTGAGAAAAAAAAAAAAGATCCGTTAGTCGAGCCTCGCACTGCCGTCGATGCACCATTGTCCCCATCTTTCCATAGAAAAAATGAGAAAAAAAAAAAAGGAAAAGGCAATGATTTTCACTTACCTGGAGCGATTGGCTGCCGCCATTGCTCTTTAGCAGCTTTTTGATAGCGGACGCCTTGTTGAATGCATTGTACAGGTCCACTTGCAATGGCGAGAGTTCACAGAAAACGACGTGTTCAAATTTGGTGGGCACTGTGATCGAAAAACACGAAATAAGACGACAATAAAGGGTTCAGTGGCTCACACGCTAAGTCAACGGGTGGACTTCTTGGGTTTCTTGTTGGCACTTACGATACTTGGTTAGAATGTCATTGGTGCGACGAATGGTGAATTTGGAGACAATGGCCCAGAACTCGGCGACTTTGGCGTCGCTGAGAGCGCGTGCGGTGTCGGATGCCTCTGAATCCCGGCCACGCAAGATGGGCAGCTCGTAATTCCTGCGGAACTCGCTCGGGGTGCCCAACAGACCGGGATTGGCGAAATCAAGCAGGTTGTAGTACTCGCTAAGGTCATTCTGCGCAAAAAAAAAAAAAAAAAAAAAAAAAAAAAAAAAAAAAAAAAAGCAAGATTTAGTATGGGAAGCGCTTGCTTTGCCGTCATCTGATAAGACATCGTGCGTCTAGTGTTGTCTTTTTTTGCTCTTTTGTGCGCCTTACCTGGATGGGCGTGCCTGACAAGATGACACGGCGCTTGACTTGTAATTTGTTCAACTCTTGGAAGAGCATCGAGCCTAGCCAACATGAAATTCGATGAGAAACGCGCGTCATGTGCACAAAAAAAAAAAAGCAGAGAGAGATGTATTTTGTGCGACACGTGTGCGACACGGCAAAAATCGCGTCGCGTCGCGTGCAAAAGTCACTGTTTTGTTTACCTCCGTTTTTCAGACGATGGCCTTCATCACAGAGCAAGAGACCGACAGGGCACTTTTTCATGTACTTGGTATAAGAGCGCAGTGTTTCGTAGGATATAATGAGAACTAGTAAAAAAAAAAAAAAAAAAGAGCAAAGCGATTAGAAAACGACGAGGATGAGACGCATTGCGTGCTTACTTGGATTGACCAGCTGGCCCTGCGATGCCGCCCAGCGCTTGACGGCCGTCTTTTTCTCTGTGCTGTTATTGCTGTCGATGGCCAATGGCCTGACGCGATCGCCGAGCCATTTGACAATCTCGTTGGCCCAATTGCGCACCAGACTGGATGGGCAGGTGATAATGGCCTTTTGGATGGTGGGTTTGCCGACGAATTCCGACTGGCGCAGCAGCGTCCAGAGCAATGAAATGCATTGGAGCTAAAACCAAAAAAATAAAAATAAAAAATAAAAAATGTTGAACAAACTTGTTATTCCAACATGCGCCGCCCATGTTCCATTTTTACCGTTTTGCCAAGACCCATTTCATCTGCCATGATGCATCCGGCGTGCTCGGGGTCGACTTTGCCTGTTGTGCAGCGGAAGAGGAAGCGGACACCTTCGACTTGATGGGGGCGTAGCACTTTGGCGAGGACGGGGTCGACGACGACAGGGCCCTTGTTGAACTGCTGCTTTTTAATGCCAAGGATGTCATTGAGCGATTTGCCGGCAAGTTTTGGCGTGATGATGCGCACCGCGTCTTCATCCTCGTTTTCGTCGTCATTCTCGTCGCCTTTGCTATTGCTGCGGCTCTTGGCGCGTGCCTTTGGCGGAGGTGACGCTTGCTTTGTGTCCTTTTCGTCGTCTTTTGGCAATTCGTCGACGTCCGGGTCCCACAAAACAAAGGCGCCCTCGGCATTGGGGTCGTGCAGTTGCCGATATTTGCCGCTGTGGCGTCTGCGCAGGCCGAGGGTGCGTCGTTCGGCGTCCAGGGGCATGCTTGCATTATTGGAGCCGTCGGCGAGAGGCACACGGAACTTTTTGCGCATGACCGACACCACGGCATCGCTCTTTAGCTGGCGCGCCATTGGCTGGAAACATTTGGATGTGCCAAAGTCGTTTGTGAGAAACAGGCACAGCCGCTTGTCCCCACGTCGCTGATAAAGCGCCTCGACCTCGTCATCCATGGCCGCCGCGTCGTCCGGGTCCATCTCCTTGTAATTGACGTTGTCGGACGTGCGCTTGCGCTTGGACGAACGTCGTTGCTCTTGTAGCGCCTGCTGTTGCTGGAGAATAAGCGCTTTGGGCTTCTTGAGATGCATAAGGGAGGGACGAAAAAAAGAAGCAAAAGAAAAGAAAAAAAAAAAAAAAGGGAAGAGACGCGCTGAGAAATGCGGCACAGCAAAAAATGAAATTTGATGAACAGTCCGAGGCCGCCGGACTTTTTCTTTTTCTTGCCCCCTTCCTTTTTAGGCGTCGCGTTGCCATGGCAACCCGCGTTTAAAAAGGAAGCAAAGGTCGAAAAGAATGAAAAAGCTAAGTCGCACGCTACGGAAGTGAAGAAAGTGCGATGAAGAGAGCGATGATCCGAAAATAGAAACAGCGAGCAGTGTCCATTTTTACGGTTGCACAAAAGCACAAGCAGCAGGCAACACTGCATCCCCTTTTTTGTTGGTTTTGCGTTCACAGCGCTCAATGTTTCAAACAAAAAAAATTTTCAGCCGCCGCTCAACATTGAGAGGGGAGAGGCTCGCCCCTTCATCTTGCCCCTTTTTGCCAATTCCCCTTTTTGTTGTTTCTTTTTTTTTTCCCTTTTATCTTTTTCTTTTTTTTTTTTCTAGTGAGCACACCTCTTGTTTTTGCTTCCCCTTTTACTTTTTTTTTCAATTGTCGACGTAGACTTGTCATCTCTTTTGTAGGAAGCCATTCAGCTACTTACCTCCATCCTCCCACCCCTTCCACCCCTTTTTTTTCTCTCTTTTTTTTTTTATCCCCATTGGGGATCCCCAAACCTCTTTTTCTTTTTTTTTTTCTTTTTTCGACATCGTTCATCGGTCTTTTTGATACGCTATGGACACATCAGGGTATTCGACAGGATTGCCGTCGAGCGGCACGCAGCAGGCGGGCATTGTTGCGCCCAAAGCGGGCTTTCCCTTTACGCCGGGCACGATGCAAGACGCCCTATCGGAATTGTCAACACCCATTGATGGGCCTTCATACCCGACGACCTTCCAGACATCGACCACGATGACACAGGCCGCTGGGCTCCCGGACATGCAGCCCATGGCCATGATCAAGCCCGAGCAATTGTACGACATGAACATGCAGCAGCAACAACTTGCGACACGTGCCTATATCGACAACAACGTACCATCCATGACCCCCGTGCAGACCCCAGGGCTCTCGCAGGGCATCATCAGCCCTCAATCGCACGCCGATCTCAATTGCACACCGCTCGTTGTTGCCGATGGTGTAGTCAATTCACATATGGTTGTCGATGATCCGCAAATCATGTCTTTTCCGCCGCAGGTCGACGCTCTCCCAGCCACGGACGTGTCCGCCTCTGTGTCCTTCCAGGTACACACAAAAAAAAAAAAAAAAATGAAAAAACGACGAAAACTGGAAGCTCTTTCTTTTTTTTTTGCCTCTTTTTTCTCATGATCTCCTTTTTTTCAAGGCCACCGCGTCGTTTGTGCCCCCTCCAACCATGGCATACTCGCAGCAGCAGCAGCAGCAGCAGCAGCAGCAACAACAACAACAACAACAAATGATTTCGTCTGCCTCTGTGGTAATACCGGCGGATGCGCCGTCCATTCTTATTCCAATGCAACCGCAGGCGTCCCAACAGCAACAAGCGGGGTCATCGGTGACGTCGCCCGTGTCTGGGACGCCTCTGAATGTGGCAATGCAGCAATTGGCGGCGCAGGAGCTGCAGCAACAAATCGGGCTCCAAATGAGCAGCATGGCGTCCACACAGCCGCCACAGGGCGTGATGCCTCCCAATGCCATACCCGCCTACGAATTTCACCATCACCCCCAATCGTCGTCTGGCGTGAATACCCCCATTGCCGCTGTCGTGCCGCCGCAACAACAACAACAACAGCAGCAACAGCAGCTTCCACTCATGCCACCTTCCATCCCAGCCAATGCCAACGTCATTGACAATGGCAACGGCAATGCCCACCCCCAATCTGCACAAAATGACGGAAAACGCTCCCAAGCAGACACCAATGGCAATCGCAAGAAGCCGCGTCGCCATACCGTGTCATCGGGCGACAAAAAGCAGCAACAACAACAACAAATGCAGTCATCGGACGTCAATCACAAGCCCAAGCGCCGGTCTCTCAGCAAGCCCGGCAAGCCAAACTTGCAAATCTCGCTCCCTCCACCCCCCACACCCGCAGAACTCGGTCTGCGCGATCAAAATCATCAAAACAACGCGAAAAACAAGTCTTTGGACACGTCGTCGACAACGACGCCCGATTTGTCCCTGAAATTGGCCGCGGCCACGGCCCAAATGGATCAAGTTTCTGCCGAGGAATTCGCAGGCATGTCGCGCGACCAATTGATTGCGCGTCTCGTCGAACTCGAACAAGAAAAGCGTGCACATCACCATTCGCCGCCCACATCCGCCGGTGGTTCTGCCATCATGACCTTCAATGCGTCGCCGTCCGATGCCTCTTCTTCCATGGAGCCCTCTGGCACCAATTCGTATGCGGCATCGCAACAACACGACGACGACGATGATGATGATGAGGATGGGGATGAAGAGGACGACGATGACCACCAGGACGCTACTGCTGGTGACGCCAAGCATCAACAAGACGCGTCACGCTCGTCACGACCCACCAAAATGGCCAAATCGCCGTCGGACCCCTCGGAGGACGGACCCAAGCGATGCGGATGGACAGCTTGTGACACGGTGCTCGATGGTCTGAAGCAATTGAACGCTCATCTAAGCGAGGTGCACGTCGGCAGCGGAAAGGTAGGACAAAGAGTCATAAAAGAAAAGGAAAAAGAAAAGAAAAGAAAGAAAAAAAGGCGCGCACGTCTTGCATTGCAGCTTACCTAATCCCGTTTTTGTCTCTTTTAGACGGCTTACGTGTGTGAGTGGGAGAATTGCTTGCGCCAGCAAAAGCCATTTGTCAAGCGCCACAAGATGTTGAATCATCTGCGCACACACACAGGTGAAAGACCCTATTTGTGCCCTCAAGAAGGTAAATTGATCAAAAAACGAAAAGAAAAGAAAAAAAAGACGCGTCTTTCATGCAAACGCACGCCATGACGCGCGCGCGACAAAAAAAATTCTCCTGATGACTGATCCCCCTCTTTTTTAAAAAGATTGTGGCAAGCGATTCTCGAGGCCCGACTCGCTGACGACGCACATCAAGACCCATTCCAACATCCGGCCGTATTATTGCTCCATTGAAGGCTGTGACAAGTCGTACTACCACGCGCGATCGCTCAAGAAGCACGAGCGTATGCACGAAGACGAGCTTCGCCTCCAGGAGGAAGGCGCACCTGGTGGCACTGCTGCTGCTGCGGCGGCGGCGGCGGCCATGATGCAAGCCGCGTCTTTTGCCTCCATGGCCGGCGCGCCACCTCCCATGAGCCTGGCCATGGCCGTGTCACAACAGCAGCAGCATCAACAGCAACAGCAGCAGCAGCAGCAGCAGCAACAGCAACAGCAGCAGCATCAGCAACAACAGCAGCAGCAGCATCAACAGCAGCATCAACAGCAGCAGCAGCAGCATCAACAATCGCACGTCTCGCTTCAACAAATGCCCGTTGTCCCCGTTGTCCCGCGTCTCGCGCCTCAATTGCAGCAACCGCCACAGCAACAACCACAACCGATGCTCGGTGACGCTCCAGTGACGCCCATCACCCCCATTGCGCCCGTCTCCCAGGTCGCGCAGCAAATGGCCATGCAACAGCAGCAGCAACAGCAGCAACAACAACATCAACAGGCTCCACCGCCTCCACACCAATTGATGGCCGTGCCGCCTCCTCCACCTCCACCCGCCGCTGCCATGGCCGCCGCTGCTGCTGCTGCCGCTGCCGCCATGATGGTCCCTGGGCCGCAAAACACATCCGATCATCATCCACCTCTGCAATCCTCTGTATTACCTCCGCATAGTCAATACACGCATATGGCACCTCCTGTCGCCGTCGACTCGTATACCCCATCCAATCATGCAGCTCCTCCTCCCCCCTCCATGCCTGCTGGCCAGTTTGCAATGAACCCGGTGATTGTGGAACAGTCAAATCTCCACTTTGAACAGCAACAAGCCTCCGCCGAGCCCACACAAACCGATCCATTCATGCCGCCTTTGTTTGATTCTGCGAACCCAACAAATCAAGGCTATGGCGTGCCTCCGGCTTGAGTCGAAAAAGCTCGACGCGTCGCTCTTTTTCTTTTTTTTTTTTTTACGCTTCTTCCATTGCTTGTACATTTTCCCCCAATTGCATTTGTGTGTAATTAGCACTTCCCCCCCCCTCTTCTCTTACCTTCACCTTTTTGACGACATCCTTCCCCCCGCGACCTGTTCTGCTGTTTCCATCTTCTCTCGCCCCCTTTCATCATATTATATTTTTCCCCCTTCCCCTTCTTCCTCTCCCATCTCTATATTATGCTTACCTTTTTCCCTCGCGATATCTCATACGTACCAAAAATAAATTTTGTAACAAGATGACAAAGCGTGCCGCCACACATGTGTCCATCTCGTTTTTTTTTTTTACTTTTTTTCTTCGCGTCCTCTCATTTTTAATCGCATGAATTTCAATGCTGCGGGTCATGGTAGCCAAGCCACACGCCGTCGGAGTGCCTAATTTGGCGGGAATAGGGCAATGTCTCGTTTTTTTTTTACATTTCACTTTTTTTCTTCTTCTTTGTTCACCACCTTTTTATACCATCCCATGGTAAGGCTTCCTTTTTGGCATAGACGCACTACACGGTCGACTCGGAAAACAGAAGCTGACTCGTCGTTTTGGCCATTTTTTTGTAGAAAATCAAGACGATATCTCGCTCCTCGACCGATTACGTGCGCGAGCGCTCGCAGGATATCCACAAGGTGCAGCGCAACCTGGATCCGACTATCCATCCGTTCGAGCAAGGCCGCGAGTACGTGCGTGCCTTGAATGCGACAAAACTCAATCGTCTGTTTGCCAAACCTTTCGTTGCCGGCCTCAGTGGCCACATTGATGGCGTGTACAGTCTCGCCAAGCATCCTCGCCTACTCAGCTCGATGATTTCCGGCAGTGGCGACGGTGGTAAGCCCATCTCATTCAATGGTATGGCACACGGAGATGCGATTCTCACCTTTTTTTCATTTTTATTGTAGAAATCCGCGTGTGGAGCCTTTCTGCACAGGAAACGACGTGGTCGACGCAAGCGCACAAGGGCATGGTGTCTGGTGTGAGTGCGGGTTTGCGCGACGACCAATTCTTGTCATGCTCGACGGACAAGACGATCAAGATCTGGCAGCCATCGACGGACGAGGACAGCGAGAACCGCGTCCCTATCGAGACATACATGGGCCAATACGCGTTCACGGGCTTGTCGCACCACCGCAGCGATCCGCTGTTCATCACATCGGGCAACTCGGTCGAGCTCTGGGACGAGCAGCGCTCTGAGCCCATCCAGGACTTTGCATGGGGTGCCGATTCGTACCAGACCGTCAAATTCAACCAGGTCGAGACAAACATCTTCACTAGCTGTGGTACCGACCGCACCATCGTGCTCTACGACATGCGCACAAGCAAGCCCATCTCCAAGGTCGTCATGACTGTAAGTCCTTTTTTTTATTTTTCTATTTTTTTGGGCGGCAGAAAGGATTTCTCATGGTAAATATTTTGCTTTGTAGCTCAAAACCAATGCCATTGCTTGGAATCCGATCGAGGCATACACGTTTGCCACGGCCAACGAAGATCACAATGCCTACATTTTTGATATGCGCAAGATGGACGCCGCGCGCAATGTGCTCAAGGATCACGTTTCGGCTGTGTAAGCGATTTGACGCGTTGCTTTTTTTTTTTTTTGTTCTCGTGGATTGGCGATTGACGCTCTTTTTTTTTCATGCCAGGATGGATGTGGACTACTCGCCAACCGGCCAGGAGATTGTCACAGGTTCGTATGATCGCACGGTGCGCATGTATGACGCCAAGCGCGGCCACAGCTTCGATGTTTACCACACGAAGCGCATGCAGCGCGTGTTTTCGGTGCAATTCTCGATGGACAGCAAGTTTGTGCTCTCGGGCTCGGACGACGGCAATGTGCGCATCTGGAAGGCGCATGCGTCGGAGAAGCTGGGCATCAAGGACCGCCGCGAGCGCACGCACCTGGAGTACATGGACAAGCTCAAGGAGCGCTATGGCCACATGAAGGAGATCCGCCGCATCGACCGCCACCGCAACACGCCTGCCGAGATCCGCCGCGCCGACAAGGTCAAAAAGGAAATGCTGCAGGCACGCAAGACAAAGGACGAGCGACGACGAAAGTATCTGCCAAACAAGGAAGAACGCAAGTCCGAACGCTCCAAGAATATCATTGGCGTCGCAAAATAAGCTCTCTCTTGCCTTCATTTTATTTTCTGCATTCCCCCTTGCCTACTTTCTCTCTCATTCATTTGTACCATATTTCGATTAAACACAATTCACGACGTTTTCATTCTTCATGAATCGCCATCTGCCTTCCAGAATATGATACGTGCCGGTACATCATGAATTCATGACATGCAGCAGAAGAATCACAGTCTACTGTAAATCACACGAAAATGTGAATATAATACAGTATGATAGAATGACACGTACGTACTGTATGATAATGATTAATCCGTCCATTTTTCATGCTCAGTGGACAGAACCTGACACGCGTTGTCACTTCTAGGTACGTATCCTTGCAGCAGCATCGCGCTAGTACATATCATATGATACAGTACGTAGGCTGGATAAAAACTCGCACTTTTACCTTTTTATACCTTTTAAAAAATCAAAGAGCGTGTTTTCAGAATTTGCCGGCCTGCTGTGCCTCCAGAAATTTTTTTACAGCCTACTTGCCCGCCAATGAAATTTGCGTCACGGCAACATCTCTAGCCCAGTGCTCAAGACGAACCCGCCCGATTTTTTTTTGCACTCGAAAATGCCAGAAACCTCTAATTTGTACTATTTTACATTTACCTCGTCATTTCCCTGGTCGAACCCACTCAAAAACAACCGCATCGAGTTCAGGCGCAAAAATTGCAGCAAAAAAGCTTAAACCCCAAGACCGCTACGACCACTTTTGAAAAATTCAGGGGTCACACATTTAAATCCCAGAAACGGGAAAATTCGACCTCCGAGTGATCAATGCATTCCAAACAGGTAACTCCGACAATTTGCTATTGGCACACAAAATGGCGAGTTGCCACAACTTAAGAAAAATGACCAAAAAAGAGTAATGCATGAACGGCGATCGACTGAGAAAAGTGTCTACTTTGGGCAAGATTTTTTTGCACAAATTTAAGGTTTGACACTTCCAAATTTAGGTGCGTAAATTGCATGGGATTTTTTTATTGTTGTATTTTTTGCAGGTTTTTGTGCGCTGTAGAATGAATGGGCTGCAAGCTGGTGAAATGACCGATGCAAAAAGTTAAAAACCAAGCTAGCGCCCTGCAAGTCATCCCATTAGATGCTTTGCCCCCCTGTTTTTTATTAAATCTGAAATAAAAATCGAGGGTTGACTAGACATTTGTCGAGCAAATCGTCATTGAATTTTTTGTTGAAAAAGTGTACTTCCTCTGCCAGTTTTGATCAGATCGCCATGAAACTTGTTTCATTCGGTGGAGATTCAGCAGCAGCACTTGACACCTTAAAAGCATTGTTGGTTATTTTTCCAGTTGTCGAGAAAAGCAAGTTTGAAAATTGATCCAATGTTTGATCGACTTTTGCAAACGGGCAAAGTTCATCCATCGGGCAAGCAAACAATCAGGAAATGACATCACCCGAGTGCGTCTCTTTCGATCGGTGCCATCATTTCACCGCGATCCACAAAATACAGTATTTTGAGAGATTCGTGCCGGATTTGTGGAAATGTCAGAATTTTGGATTCATCTGCATAATGACTCGATCGACTCATGGTTTGGACGGTTTTTCAAAAAGAGTAGTAGCGTCGGTGAAACATTATGTGTAGATTTTGGGCCACTCAACCATGATGATTTGTGGCATTTAATTTTGCATTTATAAAAATGTCGAGATTTAGAATTCATCTGCAAAACGATCCTCTCAATCATGGGGTTTCATGTTGTGTTGTTGAATAAGGCGCGGCGAAATAGTCAAAGGGCAAAGGTTGGGAGGCAATCGATTCATGATTTGTGTTGGTCATCCATGATGGATTTGTGCCAATTCTTGAAAACGGCGCTTGCCACGAAAACGACCCGATCAACATCTGGTTTTTAAATTTTTCTTTCAAAGAGAGACGCTGAAAAAGCCAAGTGGCAAAGTTTGGCGATGATCGAATCATGATTTTACCGCGAAATGAATTTGACAAAAACGCGCTACAGCCAAATTTTCAGCAATGCCGTGCTTCCCGACAAACCACATGATTGACCTTTAAATTTTTATTTTTTCTGAGAAGAGAGGAGAAACATCCACTACATGTAAAAGTTTCGTGGAGCTGCGATGAGTCCTTGGTGACGAATTTTTTTTTCAAATTTAGAAAAAAAAAGCAAGGTGGGTCAGGTCAAAATGCATCTGGAGGGTCCCCCGCTTTGAGAGGCTCAGGTCTCCCAAATCCGTTTGGCAACCTACACATTGGACATCTGAGAGTCATATCATCTGGTGCATTGACCCCTTCTTTCTAAGCAAATCTGCGATAAAAATCGGGGGTCGATCAAGCTGTTTTCGAGGAATGAACAATCAAAGCCAAATTTTAGAAAAAAAATTCTGCATCACTTTTGGTCGTATGATATGCTGGTGAAACTGGGTTCATCCGACAGAGAATCGAATTCTGCATTTATTGTCACAGGCTCACAGCAGCACGCCATCGTTTGTCTTGTCCATTGCCGAGAAAAACGAAGCTGAAATTTTTGATTGGGCGTTGCAAGCGTACAAATGTTGCGCATCGGCGTTGCCGAGCAGGGATAAAATGACGCCCTTGTGCTTGTCTTTCCACTTGTAAGATTTAAGCCTGGTCGAATAGCAGCTTGACGCGCTAGAGACAAAATTGTGAATTTATGGAGCATTGTCAATTGTCTTGCCAACGGTCAGATCAACCTCTGGTTTTTACCATTGTTCTGAAAAGAGAGAGACCAAAATGCTCATATGCCAAAATTTCATGGAGCTGCAAGCACTCGATGGTGCGCCACATCGATTTTCCAAGGGGTATGATACAGTAACGAATTTTAACCTGGCAAAACTTGGTTCCTCGGATCGCCGTGCCATTCACCCACATGGTAGAATGCGTCCATTTGCCGATGAAAATGCCATAAAACCCCGGGCTCCATCGACTGGTTCTCCTGTAAAATGCAATCTACTTCGTATTTTCGCCACAAGACAAATTCGACAAAGACTGGCCGCAGATCCGACCTTGAGTTGGCACGAAATGAGTGTTCCAAAATCTCGCCATGGCCAAATATCGTGCAATGTCATTTTCCTGACCAAACCACCTTATTGACCTTTAATTTTTATGTTTTTTTGGGACGAGATGTGCATCAGTGCATGCGTATGATATGTGGCAACGTTTCCTGGCGCTGCGACGAGTCGCACGGGCCGAAATATTGAGAGCATCATATTATCCCCTTGTTAAATAATTTGTTCGTTGCCGAGCAAATCGCACTTGAAATCTTTGATTGCATTGTGCCAGAGTGCAAAGCATCATACTGTATCATATTGGAGAACCAAACGAAGACGAAATGATGCCTAGGAGCGCGTCGCATTTCAACACGTGTATATGATACGTATTGTGAAATTCATATCTGCTTACAGTATTATGATATGATACGTATTTCACTTTTTTTTTTTTTTTTTTTGGAGTAATGTCCCTATGGCCAGATCAAATGGGCGAACAGGTTGCTCTTTTACGACGAATTTCGTACCCTGAGTCCCTGTTCATCTTTTTTTTTTTTCGTATATTTTAATAGCAAAAACATGTTTTTATTTAGTTGCATGAAAGAGAATGACCATTGGCATGCGCCTGTTTGACCAAAAAGGGGGGAAGGGGGTGAAATGACTATGAAACACGATTAAAAAAGACGCGATGGTGGGGGTGGGAGGAAGGGTGTGAAAGAGAGGCCAGGGTGATCTATTTGTTGAAGAAGTAAAGTTCTTTGGGTTCACGGCCGCGGATATAAGCAGGTTCGGTGCCAGGTTGGTAGATGTCAGTGGCGAACTCGTCGAGGGAGGGGAGGGGGCTGGCCTCGGCCTCCTTGACGGCCTGGTCGACCTCCTTGCGAGCTTCCTTGTCGATGGCCTTGAGGTCAGCCTCGGTGGCGACCTCATTGTCGAGGATGATTTGCTTGAGGCCGGTGATGGGATCGGCGGTGGAGCGCATGTGCTGGATTTCCTCACGCGTGCGGTACGTGGTGCCGGGGTCGGACATGGAGTGGCCGCCATAGCGGTAGGTGGCGAGCTCCATGACGAGGGGGCCCTTGCCGGACGAGGTCCATTCCTTGGCCCACTCGCAGGCGCGCTTGATGGCGAGCGAGTTCATGCCATTGACCTTGATACCGGGGATGTAGCCGGCGCGCTTAAAGTACTCGGTGGAAGCCGACGAGCGGTTGGCGGACGTGCCCATGCCATACTTGTTGTTCTCGCACACAAAGACGACGGGGAGCTCCCAGAGCTTGGCCATGTTGAACGACTCAAAGACCTGGCCTTGGTTGGAGGCACCATCACCATAGAGGGCAAAGGTGACCGAGGGGTTGTTGTTGTACTTTTGCGCAAAGGCAATGCCCGCACCGAGAGGCACCTGGGCACCGACAATGCCGTTGCCACCGTAGAATTGAGGGGCAAACATGTGCATGGAGCCACCCTTACCCTTGGAAATACCGGCCTCGTGACCCATCAATTCGGCCAAAATGGACTTGACAGAGCCACCGCGCATGTACGTGAAGCCGTGGCAACGGTAGGCCGTGATGACGTGGTCATTGTGGTCAATGGCAGCCTCCATGCCAACAGACACAGCTTCCTATATGGTTGTAAAAAAATGAAATAAAAAAAAATAAAAAAAAAATTGGGTGTCAATCCACCATCCAATCAACCCTCGCGCTTGTCCCGTCGGCGATTGACATTGTTGGGGGGTATTTTTTTTTTCTTTGTTTTTGTTTTTGGGCTCGCCCCTCCCTCCTTGAAGGTTGGAGCGCCAGGCGAAATTTTCCACCCGCGTTTACCCGCTTAAGTAGCTCTTTTTCCAAACTTTACCTGACCATTGCACAAGTGACAGAAGCCGCGGATCTTCTTGGCCTTGTAAAGGGCATCGGCGGCCATCTCCATGCGGCGCATGGTGGTCATCTTGGTGTACATGTCCATGAGCTCAGCCTTGGTCACGTCCATCTCCAAGCTGGGCGCCTCGGCGTCGTACATCTCAAACGAGCTCTCGGGCAGGGTGATGTGGATCTTGTCGCTGTCGGCGGAAGCAGCCATCATCGAGGGAGCAGACACCGAGAAGGCACGCTAATCACAAAAAAACAAACAAAGCATCAGCAACCATGAGCCATTGCGCTCGCTCAATTGCCCTGTCCCCCATCCCATCAGCCATCGATGGTATGGTCCGCCACACTGGCCACGCCCACGTCGCAAAACCAAAAAAAAAGTAGCGCGCGATAGCGAGAAAAAAAATAGCGGGTCTCCATAGAAACGAGTGCACACCATGGTCCAAAAGCAAACTTACGTAGTTGACGGCCTTCTTGTTCACGTTGGCCAAAAGGCGGGAGGATACAGAGCGAAGCATCTTTGTGTGAAAAATAAAAAAAAAAAGAGGGAGGAAGAAAAGAGAAAAAGGCAAGCCCGGGTGCCCACTGATTTTGAAAAAGATTTTTTAAGGCTTGGGGCAGAAATGGGGGCCCAACCTGCTCCGAAAACACACATACCCGACGGGCTCTATTTCGCCTTTTTCTCCCTTGATTCGCCTATCAATTGGGTCATTGGGGCACTATTTTTTTGACAATGCTCAACAAAGATGGAGGGATTTTGAATGTTTATTATCGATCAATGCTTATTTACAAGGATGCCATCGCGACAACAACGAGAAAGAGAGAGAGAGAGAGAAAAGAGGAAGGGGGTATCTAACGTAGCCAAAGCCAAATACACTGTAAAAAGATGCCATGGGCTATAAAAAAGGAGCAAGATTATACATGCGGGGGATAAAAAAATAAACATCTTAAAATATGCCCCAAGCGGGGGGGGGGGTTGCGCGCGGCGCCAGGGACGATCATTGACAGCCCATCACGCGCGCAAATTGGCAACAAGATCGGCCAATTCGTCGTCGTGGACGGCAATTTCGTCGGTGACAGGGTTTAGCACGGCGACATCGATGCGCCATGGGAAGTCGTCGTCCTGAGTGTCCTCGCGAGCGTCTGGCACGCGTGCCACGGCGGTCTGGTAAGCCAATGGCTCGACAACCTCGGTGAGGGTGGGGATTTTGATTTTTTTGTAAGGCGGGCTATAGCCCGGGCGATCCCAGGCGGGGACGAGGGAAAACGGGCACAACAGGTCGCTGGGGTCGTCCAGGGCACGCGTCACTGAGCGTTCACAGGCGGAGACGCGCGTGTGCCAGCGATCGGCGCGTGATTGCAGAATGTCGTGCGAGACAAGCTTGCCCCAAAGGTCGAGGATCGGCATTTTCGCAATGTCCGGCAGTCGCTGGTCGGGCAATTGGTGCAAGAGCGTGTTGCGCGCCATCAATGGCACCAAGAACGAGTCGATGATGCGCTGGCGTTTTTCTGACTTGACATGTGTGCCTGTTTCCAGGTGGTTTGTGGCAAATGACTCGAAATCCTGGTAATTCGGGTACACCATGACGTAGCCACGCAAATACACCATCTGGATCAAGTACTTTTTCCACGATTTCTTCCAGCGGTCGGATCGACTCATGGGCAGACTAATATTGAGCACCTGGTTTTGCGCCATGTCATCGAGTTGCGCGGTCAGAAACGCGTGGAATTCGCGCCATTGTTGCGGAAAGTACACGGCACCCCAGCTGCATGGCACCTGGCTCGCATAGGGTATGCGTGCCGGATAGGTGGAATTGTACAAGACGGCGGTCGGATCAAATGGACGGCGGCCAACCAGGTGCAGTTCGACATTGCGCGGCGAATACAGGCTGATGCCAAAGATGCGGTCGGCCAGCATGCTGTCGTGCGCGTCCACAGGGCTGTAGCGGTATTTCAAAATGTTGTACTTTAGCCACGTGTAGAAAAGCGGTGACAATGAAATGTCATCCTCGAGCAAGACGCCATAATCGTCGTCGTGTCGCGGGTACCACGACTCGACAATGGCCGGCATCAATCCACCCTTTTGCACACGGTGTCGCAGCGTCTTTTTGCCGTGCATCCAATTGTACGATTGGACAAGCGTGTGCGTCACCTTGTCTGCCGATTGCTCCATATTGATCGTCACGTCCACCTTGTCGCCAAGGAAGAAACTCTTGCTGCATGAGTGCAACAGACGCGATAACGAATGTGGCCGGCGGTCCGTGATGATAACAAGCTGGATGGAGATGCGATTCCAGTCTAAAAATCGATAAAATTAAGTAAAAAAAAAAAAAAAAAAAGGAGACTCCCCAAATAAAAAGGGGGAGAAAGGGCAACACTTACGCCTCAATGCCTGCAGGGGCAGGTCGGGTAGCCAGAGTGCATGACGGACTTGATCTTGAGGCATGGCAATGAGAGTCCACGGTTGTTTTGGGGCGATGGTGGCGAGCAACTGATCCAAAGACGATTCCGGGGGCGACACATGAAGCACGACGTGTGGACGCAAAATGTCGATGATTTGCATCATATGTGTTGCGAATGTGTTGGCGTCATGGGCGTCCAAGTCGTGAACGGTGATCCAATCACGTCCTAGGCAACTGAGCGTGTCGATTCCCATAAGAGTTCGTTGCAACGCCGAGCCACTCATGCCTTGCGAGCCGGCGACAAGGACATGGATCATGTGTTGCTGGGGTCGGCACAGGAGCGGGACCAGCGTTTGCGCTTGATGTGCATTTTCCACAAGATAGACCATGGACGGATGTCGCGTCAATGCGATTTGGCGGCGATCAAGCGCGGACGGCGCAGAGCGGCGCATTTGCTCCTTTTGCCAGATTGGATCGTTTACGAATTGGCGATAGATCGTGGCGCACGCCGTTTTTGAGACGGTTTCGTCATCCAGGGCCATGGCGTCGGGAGGCGGGAGCACGACAGTTGGGATGTGGTTGCGCGACAATGCTTGGCTGATTAGGAATGGCACGGGCAGCGTCGTTGATGAGGCCATTTGTTGCAAATGCGCGCGCCATTCCTTTTTGAGCAGCCACGATCCCAAAAGCAGATCGGCTGGCTGTGACACCGCGGGTAACAGCGACAATGACGGCAAACAGTGCCATTCCGTTGCGCGATCGAGGTGGCTGTTGAGATTGGCGGGAAGAAGCATGCCATGCACACCCAACAGGGACGATTGGTACTCTGGAACAAGCGACGCGCGGTACAAATAGCTTAAAAACGCACTTGGTGCCCTTTGCAGCATGTTGTCTGTGCCATCCAGTACCCAAAGGTCAGCATTGTCCTCCAATGGAAGACTTGCAAGCCACTGATGCTTGTTGTCGACATGATGGACGGACCAAAGAAACGTGAGAGGGTGTAATGGGAGTTCCATGTCGCTCAGGGCCAATTTGCCTGCATAATGCACAGAAAGCGACGCAGGGCTTATTGTTTGACGCGTAAGCAGATCGACAAACGTTGGCAACAGGTGCGCGTCCTCCAGATACAACGACACACCAATCTTGGCCGATGAGACGTCCATTTCCTGACCAAGAAGCTGCAATTCCCGGTACGAATGGCCCTCAATGGCATAATTGATCATTTTCTGCATGAAACCTTGGTCGCGTGTTGTCGGGTCAGGCACCGTCCAGCGGTCTTTTGACAACAAAATGATAAAAAAGGGCCGTTTAAGCATGCTTTCTCGTTTTTCTCTTGTAGTTTCCTTTTCCTCCTCTCCTTTTTTTTTTTTTGTTTTACCTTGCTGCCACGTCGAGAATTGTGGCCAAAACACCGCTGGTGGCGCGTGGGCGCGTGGTGGAGACGGTGGTGGCATAGCGTGGAATTGCACGATCGGAGGCGTGCGCTGCGGTTCAAAGGCCAATTGGAAGCACAGAGCATACAGAGCGATAAGTAGCAAGGCCACGACCAGGTAGGTGCGCCGTGCCCAGCGTAAGCATATCATAAGAAAAAGGGAATCAGCAAAGAAGGAAAAGAAGCCAACCAGCAGAAAAAAAAGAACAAGGGGAAAGAAAAAGGAAAAGGGTCCAAAATTCGGAATTCACTTTTTTTTTTTTTCAAGGAGCCCTTCCACGATTGTGTAACTCCGTCTCTCCTGCCCTTTTTTTTTTTCCAAAGTGGGAGGGGAGGGAACGCATGAACCCAACTCTTCAGGGAGAACATCTGCCGTGGGCATTCCACTTGTTGTCAATGCCCAATTACCAAGGAAAGATAAAAAAAACAGCAGCCCTTGTGCCGCGTGACACGTCGCCTTCGTCCTATTTTTTGTTGCTATCTGCTTCCCTTGCCCATTGCGATTGCCCATGGAGTCCTTTTTTCAATTTTCTTCGTTGGGTTGTGTCAACAGGATGTGAAAAAAGGGGAATCGTGGGCACCCAATGGGACGCCAAGATGGCAAAACAAAGGTTGCTAATTTGAAGATTTGACGTGAACACCTGCACGCGTTTTTGTTTTTTATTTTTTTTTCTTCTTCTTAATTGGGGAAAGAGTGAGAAGAAGGAAAAGGGGGAATCCAGGGAATTTATTTAGACGACTGTGATGCGTTTTCGCTCTCTTTGCCTTTTCAGACGGGTGTACCAAACAAATTGCAAGAAAATGGTAAAGTCGAACATGAGGGTGCCGGCGCTGCCGAGCAGATAAGGAAGAGCGTCCATCAGGGAGGCCCTTGTCTGGCCCGGGTGGATGAGGATGCCCAATGCATAGGTCAGGTTGCCCAAGACGGCAAAAATAAATAGGGAGGGCGCAAGCCCCTCGACGGATTGGCGTCTGTAGTTCTTTGCGATCTGGGGCACGCGCGACATCAGGTACAGACAGGTGCAGATCCATGCAAAAATAAAGCCAATGGTCACTGGGTCCAGTGATTGGCTCGTCAGGTCGTCTTGTTGTGTGGAAAGGGTCGATCGGGGCACCTGATACCCCATGAAGAAAAAGAGCCCAAGCACCGACGTCACCTTTTTGCCGCTGGTGACGGTCGATTGGCTCGGGCTGTTGGCGAGAGACGACGAGAATGGCGAAGAAGACGCTGTTGACGACGATGACGACGACGCGTCATGTTCATGCTGATCGCTGAGTGTGTACCATTTTCCGGGCGACGACGACGTGGAATAAGGGGCAATTTCATCCTCCAAGGGGTGGCGTTGAATTAAAAGGGGGGTATTGACGGAGGGATGCTGGAAAAACTGGCTGGCGGCCGCCGTAAGATGCTGTGCGTTTCTTGGTGCCGATGATGATGACGGCTTTGTCGGTGGTGGCGTGTCGACATGCTTGATGTGACAGTAATAGATGTATTGGGCCACGAGCGTGATGTCCACAAGGACAAAATACGTGCCAAGGTATCGTTGAAAGGGCAATTGCCCGGTCAGCACACAGCCGACAAGATTAGCTACATCACCTGGTGTATTGCAAAAGGAATAAAAAAAAGGGGGGAGGGAAAGCGACCAACAAACCAACGGAGGGACAAAAGGCAAAAAGGGGGAGCGAGAAAAGATAAAAAAAAATGAATGAGATCACGCTTTTTTTTCTCATTTTGGGGGGAAAGGCAATCTGCTGATTATGGTCTCTGTGGTCTTACCAGCGAGCCAGATGGACAGAAAATTGAAACTGAGTCCCTTGGCAGTGCCTCGTCGATAATTCTCAATGACCTGACTGGAAATGACGTGAGATTCGTCATACGCGTCGTAAAAATACGAAATAAAAAAGACAATCTTACGGCAACTGGGCATTGAGCCAAAACAAGATGGAAAAATAGCCGAGCAACAAACTTGCTGTATCCTGCGTCCCATATGTACAATCCCCAAAGATATACTAGGTGAAAGAAGGGGGGGGGAACAATGAGTTTATGAGTCATGCTGCGCAGGCGGCGATGTTTTTTGAATTTTACATAAATCCATCGTGTGTAAGGAATGCCATCCTTAGTGGGTATACACTGTGTCATCGTAAGATATAAGGATGTTGTATAAAAAGAGAAAGAAAAAAAGAATCAATGCAAGAAAGAAAAGAAGAAAGGAAAAAAAGAAAGAAAAGGCTGCACGTATCTTTTTGATGGATCCTTCGCTATGCGCTCCTGATTACTCGTATCACCCCCCTTCCCTTCTCGCGCCACGCATATCATCCGCGCTGAAAATGCAGGCATCGCCATGATTGGACCCACAAATGCATTTTCTATCGCAAAGTTCATGCCCCGACCACCAATGGAAGCGCCGAAGTGGCCATATCAAGCATGAGGTTGCCTTTTTTATCTACCACCCTTTGAATCACGCAGGGCGTGGCCACGCACCCCGTGGTAAAAAAAAAAAAAAAAAAAAAAGAAAAAAATGGGGTTAGGCCTGATGACGTTGGTTGCGGCCGGCCTTTCCTGGCCTTTTTTTCCTCCCCCCATTTCCATTGCCACCATGACGTACCAATCACCCGTGATGCCTATTATTTGCCAGGGGAGGACTGCGGTGACACGAAATGATTTTGTAAAGAGGAAAATAGGTGAAACTTGCCAAAAGCAGCGCGGCGGTCTTGTCCCATAGTCGATGTAAAGCCGTAAAATGATTTGGATCGAGCCGAGGACTCGCTCAAGGGGTAAAGCCGATGTCAATTTTTAAAAAGTGTGCACGAAAACGTAAAGAGATGCCAAAACAGGGGGATGCATGAACAAAAATAAAATGAGCAATTGGGCTGTGTCATTGGTGCGACAACGGCGCAGCCGCCGCTTGCAACCCAAGCGTGATCCCCTAGGCCAGCTGCCAAGCCCTTTGAACCCAGGCGGGCAAAACACCTATCACATTGTTGAACGCCTTGCCGTAGTCCTTTTTTTTTTTAACTCTTATACCCAGGGTCCACAAATGGAAGATGAAAGGGAAAGCTTTGGGCGTGGGAGCACCCTGGAATCCACACCGGACCCATGATCACTGTCACTGTCCCCCTTTCATGGTGCGCTTTTGTTGTCATTTGTTGATGCACCGGGCCACGCCCGATATATTTTTTTGTTTATGCCGCTGGCTAATGCCGACCCATCCATGCCGGGCAACCGCGTCGCGTCACCTTGGCAACCATGGACTGCGCCAAGGTGACCAATGAGTTGACTTTTCGTCCCCTTTTTCCCATTTTCTTTCATTTTTTCTCAGCGGGGCAGACCGGTGCACCGTGATATGATAAGCAGGCTTGGGGGACCCGACGTCGGCTGCTGATAGCACGTCGAGACAAGGGGTAAGCAGCGGCTCTCGTTGAGCACGGGCGAAGGTTCTTTTCTAATAGACATAGGATTTTTGTTCAATTTTGCTCGTTTGCCGACATTTTTCACGATGTATCACGATGAATTCTCTTTGATTCGATCACTCCATGCGCCGCTCGTTCAAATGATCCCACTCTTGCGGCGCTGCGATCGTTGGAAACCGAGCAACGACGATTTTCAAAAATGACGAATTTTCCAAGGGGTGCAGTCGAGGAGGCGAAAATTGCGAAATTTAGGTCCGCAGATCGCCTCGCCAACTTGCCAGCATGGGTGTATTCCATCTTGTAAGCGATAAAAATGCAATAAAAAAACGACGTGCCATAGACTGGTTGTCGCGTAAATCGCAAAAATCTGCGATTTTATACTACAAGGCAAACTCAGCGAGTAATAGCCGCAGCGCTTTGAAAGTGTTATCATCAGAAAGAGCATGCCTCGATGCTTACATGACCATATGTGATCTATAAAAAAAGACGATTTTTTGGTACTTTTGACACGGTTTCAGCTTCATAGGGATTTTTCGACGCGTCAAAAACCGCGTCAGCCGTCGAATTACGCGCGTCTGTCTCTCATCAAATTCATGCAACTGGAGTGTCTCTTGCTAGTGGGCGCGCCAGCACGACTCCAGGACGCGTTTTGCCTGTGAAATTCGTGGTTGAAGTTTTATATGATTTTGCTCATTGCTCGCCAACGAGCAGATCGATCGCGCTCGTTTTTGGCCGATTTGGCGTTTTCACCACGCGATGTCTCTTTTGTGAGAGTCTGGGGACATTCTGCGGACCCACTTTTTCAATTTCTTCTCGAGGCTCGAAAGTGTTCATTTTTTTGCATTTGCTTGTAGCGCACCCAAATGACTTTTTGGTAGCTGCATGTTCAATTATACTCTGGGGTTTTTAGCTCTTTGATTCACGTTGCGATGTGTTTTGCGGCATTATAATGCCTGGTTGGCCAGCCACTGCCAGATTTTTGTCAAAATGACCAATTTAAAGGGCATCGCTGGACAAACGTGTCCAAACGGTCCCAAATTTAAACATATGAGAAAACGAGGCACAACGCCGTCGATGGCAAAATTTGTCGGCAATTAGATTATCGCAGTGCTGCGAAATCATCAATTGAAGACAGCTAAAGCACCCAAATCATCTTTTTGGTCAGGAATGCTTGATCCGACGCGCCACTAAAATTACTTTTTGAGTGGTTAGGATTCCTGATTGTCGCGTGTTGTGCCATGAAAATGAATTCGAATAGTTGGCGCCTGAGAAATTTGCAATTAATTTTGTTTTTACTGTACTTTAGTGATTTATCGATAAAGTTATCAACCTACAAGCGATGATCATGGATCAAATGTTCCTGCCGTCACTCCAGATTGTCGTTTGAGTCCCTGTGCGCGTATGCAAACCATTTAGATGGCCAACAGGAACCAAAATTGCAAAATTCCAGGTCACATATTGTCATAAAACGACGACACATAGTAGCTGAAGTCTATGGGTCTCGTTGGATGTGCACTGCGCACACGCGAGGAGGCTCAAGATCACAAAAAAAAAGAGTAGATTGCGCGTGAATCAGCTCGCGTCACCCCAAGGGTCTGATGGAAAAAAAAGGGCGTTTTAGGCGCGCCATTTCACGCTGATACGGTGTCACCGGATTGCGAATTGCATGATAATTACCCGTCACTATATGCATCTCCCCGAGAAAGTGTTGAAAGGTCATCAAAAGTACTGTATGCATCGTCGTTTATGCAGCGCACCTTGTCGCGGAGCCTGTTTCCAACAAGAATTGGCAATGGCACTTTTTGGCCATCGGCAGCTGCGCTCAGAAGCCATTGCCAAAAGTGGTTGACTCGGGGTTGTTTCTCTGGCACAAAGAGCGCAGGCAATATTATATCAGCAACCAACGTGCAAAGCGTCTCCTTTTGATCTTTTTACTGCCAAATCAAACCATGCCGGGCTCTTTTTTTGCCGCCATCCATGGCATGTATCCGTCTATCCGTACGGATAGAGGCGTGACCAGCAAGACCAAAATTTTATGAGCCCATTTTTTTTTTTTTCAATTTTTTTTTTTTGGTCCCGGGTTGCCTGTGTTGGTTCATTGCTGACAAACGGAGTGCATCGGCTTTGCTTGCCAATGGCCAATGACGATTGGCGGTGCCTGAGTGGCTTTTGGCAAATGAGACACAAGAATTTGGGACAAAGGGGAAAGGGAGAGGGGGAAGGTCGGGAAATCGTGGAATTATGAAACAGTGTGGGAACTCGGCCAGTAAAAGTGGTCACGGCGATGATTCATCGTGGATACAGGCCTTGGACTATAAAAACCAGGGGATTACCATAAAAAAAATTTTTTTCTTCTTTTCTTTACTCGGTGGAACCTCTTTTAGTAATTTTTGTCAAGAAATGATGATGATCAGATCGCAAGTTGCTCAAGCTGCGCGTCGATGCTTCTCGACCAGCGCGTCAAGGCCCCTTTACATCCACAACAACCTGCACAATGACCAATCGCACCATATGGCTGCCAATGAAGATCCCAATGCCAGGTGGTATGACTTGCGAAGCGACACGGTGACGGCGCCCACAGATGAGATGTTTGAAGTCATGAAGAAGGCAACGCGTAATGACAGCGTGTTTGAGGTACGTAAAATAAGGTTGCACTAAGGGGGCCGTGCGCGCTTGTGTGCGTTTCGTCGGTTTTTTTTTGTTTTTTGTTTTCTGACAGAAAATGCTTATTTTTTTATATAGGAAGATGCTAGTGTGCATGCCCTGGAACGGCATGTGGCTGATCTTTGTGGCCACGAAGCTGCTCTTTTCTGTTCTTCTGGCACTGCAAGCAATCAATTCGGCATTTTTGGCCATTTGGCGCATCCCCCTCATTCTGTGGTGTGTGACAGCCGCTCGCACGTGTATCTTTGGGAAGCGGGTGGCATTGCGTTCCATTCGCGTGCAACCGTGAGCCCTGTGATAGCACGCAATGGCATCCACGTGACGGCCAGCGAGATTGAAGGCAATCTGATTGAGGCGGATCTGCATACTGCGCCAACGCGTCTTGTGTCTTTGGAGAATACCCTGAGTGGCATGGTGATGCCTCTTGCCGAAATGCAAGCCATTAGTGCTTTGGCGCGCGACCGTGGTCTTGCTATGCATCTTGATGGCGCGCGTTTGTGGAATGCGCACATGGCGACGGGCGTGCCTCTTCATGAATACGGCAAATGCTTCGACACCATGTCGCTTTGTCTGTCCAAGGGCGTGGGCGCGCCCATTGGCTCTATCTTGGTCGGCAGTCGCGACGCCATCAATCGTGCGCGACATGTGCGCAAGCTGTTTGGCGGTGGTTGGCGCCAGGCTGGCTCGTTGGCGGCGGTGGCCAAGCATTGTATCGAGACCATTGTGCCCACCATGCCCGAAACACACAAATTGACGCGTCACCTGGCCGATCACCTCGTGGACATGGGCATTGATCTGCAATATCCATGCCACACCAATATGGTCCTCATTGACACTGCACGCGCAGGCATCAGTGTCCAAGATCAACTTGCCCCTGCCCTCCTGGCCAAGAATATCAAGATTGGTGGCATGGGTACCAAATCTCGCATTGTCCTCCACCATCAAATTGATCGCCAATGCGTCGACACCATGATTAGCGTCTTCCGCGATGTCCTCGCCGCTCACAATACCAACAAGTACCAAGAACAACTCGCTGCCGAGGCGTGATCTTTTTTTTTTTATCAATTTTACCAATAAATTAGACATGTATATAATACAAAATTGCTTATTTCGGAGGAGAATTTTAAAGCAGTACGGATTGCTCGAATTGCACGGCGTCGGGCGAGTCGCTTGCGTGGACGGCATTGGCTTCAATGGATGTGCCGTAAATGGCGCGGAGCGACCGTGGAGCAATACGTCGCGCCAATATCGGATCGGTGGGCCCCACGATGCGGCGCAAGCCGCCAATGGCGTCGACGCGTTCGAGCAGCAGCGCTTCCACGGGCCCACTCTGCAGATACGCTTGAAGCGATGGATAAAACGTGGCATTGCGCTTGTCGGCGTACCATTGGTCAATGATCTCTGGTGTAAGTTGCTGCCACTTTTTTTGTACAATGGCAAACCCGCGCTCACGCAGCAATTGCTTGATGTTGGCCTGGTAGCGGATGCCGTCGGGCTTTATAACCGCGAGCGTCGTCTCTTTGTGGCAGTATGGCAAGTTGCCAAGATGGCGCGTCGCCAACGCCTTGCAAATCTCGTAGTGCCGGTCGTTGCTGTGCAATATCGTCCGCGACGGAATAAATACAATAAATAAAAAGGGCACATACATAAGGAACACAATTAAAAGTTTCACAAAAAACGTATACATATTGAAAAAGAGGCCAAAAAAGTGTGTAAAAAAAAGAAAAAAAAGAAAAAATTTGAGACCGTCAAAAATTTCAAAAAGGGGATGATGCTGAAAGAAGACGAGCTTCAATGTCCGCTCATCGGGTGCTGAATTTGATGGTCCATCGCGTCTCGTTTGGATCAAGAACGCGCTATTTTTTGTGCCCAATGGATGAGATTGATGGCCTGAAACACTTGCAATTACAGATTGAAGGTGCAAATCGGATATTTTTTTACTCAAAAGAAAAGAGGTATGCATGAAAAAAAAAAACGAGGGAGCATTAAAAAAAATTGGGGGAAAAAAAAGAGTCTAAGCGTGATTTTCCTTCTTCTTGTCCAAAATGGACTGGAGGTGCAGCTTGTCGAGGGATTCGAGGACACTGTTGTGGTTGCTGGTGTCATCCTGGAGCGCGGGGATCTTGCGACGGCGGTTCTGGAGGACGAAATCGGTCTCGCCGTTAATTTCATCCTCGTCGTCGTCATTGAAGAAGGCGTGACGGTCGGCCATGTGGGGGCTGGCAGGTGCGGATGGTGGGCGCGGGACTTTGGACGTGGTAATATCAAAGAGATGGTCGTCGTCGTCATCGCTCTCATCAAACGAGTCCGGGAACATGCGCCGCAGCGACAATTGGCGCGCCTTCATGTACTCGAGCCCCATGCGCTTCCAATCCAGCAGGTCCGACAGGCGCTCCGTGCGATTGCGCTGGTTGATGCGCTGGCGACGTGTCTTTTGGCAGAAACGGAACATCTGGTCGCTCAATTGCTGCAGCGATTCTTCCACAGACTTCATGCGGCGGTCCATCACATAAATGCCATAGTCTTCGCAATTCTCAATGTTTTCCTCCATGAAGCAGCCAAAGCCAGAGAGACTGACAAGAAAAAAAAAGGGAGGGTGAGCAAAATGGGTCGAAAAATGAACAAAAATGGGGCAAAAAAAAGTGAGCTTACTTTGTGGTGATGGATGGCACACCCAGGACGGTACACTCTGCAGGTGTATAGCCCCAGGGTTCATAGTACGACGGGAAGACACCAAGATGGCAGCCACGCACGAATTCCTCATAGTCCATGCCGAGCAGCGGGTTGTTGGCATTGAGGAATTCGGGGTGGAAAATGACCTTGACGCGGTCGTCGGGGCCATTGAACAGGTGCAAACGGCGCAAATGCGACAAGACCGGGTCCGTGTCATTGTCCACCACGTTATGAGTCACAATGGGCGGCAGCGCCGTGCGCTTGAGTGCAAACACGCGACGCTTCAGCAGCACCTTGTCTTCCTCGGACAAAAAGTCCTTTGGATCAAAGTCTTGCTGCCTATAAAAGTGGATGAAAAAAAAATGAGAATTGTGTCTTTTCATCTCTGCCTCGTTTCTTTACCTCAGTGCGGCCTCGTAAATGCGCTTGCCAATGCGGTGTTGGATCTCGCTGACCGTGCCATGCAATTGCTTGGTGACAGCTTGGCCCTTGAGCGCCTCAACATTGAATGAGTGCGTGGCTGTGGGCATGATCATGAACGCAACGACCGTCGTCTTGGATTTTGCGGCCTTGAGGCGCTGGTTGAGGCCTAAAAAAATGAAAAGGCGAAAAAAAAGCAATGAGCAAAAGTAAAAGAGCAATTTGTCCCCTCTTCTACGAAAACTTACGACCGAGCGACTCGACAAACATGTCGACACCCTTGTTGCGGTACTCGTAGCGGCCCGCCATGAACATGTAAATGGTATCGTCGAGATCAAAGTCGTAATGGCCGTAAAAGTGGCCGCGCACAAAGTCATGGATCTTCTCCTTGCTGATCGCGTGCAGATTCTGGAATTCGTGCATGGCCGAGAATTTAATGACATTGAGACCATTAGGGAGCACGCCGTCTAAATAAAAAAAAAATGGCGCAAATGAGCCCTGGAAAGTCCTCGTTTTTTTTATCCTTTTCTTACCAGGCTTGCGCTTCAGCAAGTGCTCGCTCTCATAGGCGGTGATGTGACTGACGGTAGTGAACACGGTGCAGCAGTGAGCGGCGGCGCGCTCGATACAATAGCGGTGATAGATGCCACGCTTGCCGGCCTCGGCATCGCAATCAAAGTTCTTGAGATTGTTGTAGAAATCGGCATCGCCCGCACACAGGTAGCGGCCCAGAAGCGTGGCGTGCGTCGTGAAGATGGTGGTGATGGGCAGCTTGCGCTTTTGGATGAGCGGAATCGCAACACCGGCTTGCCATTCATGGAAATGCGCAATGATGGCGGGATCATGCGTATGATCCAGCTAAAAATTTCACACAGAAAAAAAAGTCAGAACATGGGGGAGTCACGCGTGTCCATTTTCGTTGCTAGCCTTGTTCCCACCCTCGCTCGAGCGAGATTCTTTTGCTCTTTTTGTTGATTTTGCTGACTTTTTTTTTTTTTACCTTTGCTTGCAATGCGCCCAAGAACCAGGCCGTCAGGTAGCCGAGCAAGACGGTGTCGTTGGTCTCTGTATCGGAAGGAGGCGTCGGGATGCCGGCCACGGTCCACAAATCGCCTTTCCACTCGTCCAAACGATGCGCAATTGCGCCAACATCAAACAAAAGCACATAGGGCGCGCCCTCAATCAACCAGCGGCCAAACAAAAATTTGACACCCTGGCTTTCCATGTCGTCCAGCACCTCGCGCACAAGCGGGTTCGGGATATCCGCCACTGCCTCGACCTCCATAGGCGCCTTTTGGTGGTTCAAGGGTCCAATAAGACAATACCGGTCGCCGTACTCCCTCACCGTCACGGGCACCTTTGTGCGGATAACAGTGTAGATACCACCCACTGAATGGCAGAGAGACAGAGAAAAGAAAGAAAAATTAAGGTTAGCCTTGAAAAAGGCAAAGAAAGCGCGCTTTGCGCCTCGCTTGTTGCTGTTTTTCTCGGGCAAACGTTACCTTTGTTGGCCACCTCCCAAGCACATTCAAACAGAAAGGGATTGTACACGTCTTTTCTAACCATGGTCCTTGTCAAAAAGTAAAGTTGGGAAAGAAAGAAAAAGAGAAAAAGAGCGAGAAACACGAAAAGAGCGTTCTTTTTGTACGGTATCTGGGCCCCCACGAATCAAAAGCAAGTCCGCAAACCTTATCGCCAAAATAGGCAATGCCCAACTCGTCCCTTGTAAATTTGCTTGGACAGCCGTTGTTGGTGCCACGGGGAAAAAAAAAATATTTTTTTTTTGTTCTAATCTTCCTGACATCTTTGTATCTATCAACGGATCTATGGCATTGGCAAGTCTCACTGTACCCGACTGTGCACAGACCATTGCTAATCGCAATGATAGATCGCTTGCTCTTTATCATTGACGCGTCGATTACCGCCTTTTTTTTATATTTTTGCTTTTCGTTCCATTTTTTGTTTCATTTCTTATTTTGCCTGACGCGTCGGGTCCCGCCAGGCGTTTGATCCCAACAGAAAATACATTACGATGCCACAAAACCTGCAATGACACGTCAGAAATGCACAAAATATTAGCACTTTTGCAAATTTCGTGAATATTGATAGGTCTTGTCAAAAAAAATTGTGCACAAGGCCTCAAATGCCTATTTGCGGCAGACACATCCGACTTTTGGTCACACACAGACGGGCAGAATTGCACCATTCTGGGTGATCGATCCGCTCTGATGCACGTTTTTTCCTGATTTTTTTTTTGCCACTTTTTACGCCGATCCGTCCGCCCGATAAGATCGCCTAATTGTCGCATTTCTTTCGCCTCTGAATACAAGATGACTATTATATTACGTGTGCGATACTAAGAGAGAGTAAAAATGGGAAGATGGACAACAAATTGCCAATCTAATCTATGTATGGGGGATCATTTCATGGTTTTTTTTTTCTTTTCTTTTCTCTAGTCAGAATCGCGCAGACTGTCATAGCTGGACCAGGGTCTGCTTCCTTGTGTTGCGGCGTCAAAGGGAATGGATGTGGATGTGGCGTTGTAAATGTGCGATTCGGCGGCAGGGAACGAGTCGCTCATATAATTACTGTCTGTGTTGGCAAACGAGTAGCCCTGGAAGAGGTCGGACCGCTGATCGGGCATAACGAGGTCGGTGGGGCTGAGGCGCGGCGACATGTTGAGGAAGTTGCTGTCGAAATGGCTATAATCGCTGTTTGACTGGATGGCAGGGATGTACGACGGGCGCAGGCGCTTGTAGTAAACATCTGGCCATTCGAGTGTGTCAAAATAGGGGTGCGACCGGATCGTGATGGGACCCTCAGGGCCTGTGCCCAGGCGCGCAAGCGGGTTGCGCTGCAAGAGACACGTAATAAAATCAGAGGTCACCGCGTCCATGTCCTCGGGGAACTCCAATTCGTCATGCAAGACGCGCTGATACATCTCGCCGTGCGTCTCGGCCCAAAACGGCGTGATCCCCACAAGCATCTCGTACAGAATCGTGCCAAGGCTCCAGAAATCAACCGCAATCGTGTACGGCTCGCCGCGCAGTACCTCGGGCGCAATGTACTCTGCCGTCCCACAAAACGTGCTCGTGCGCTGCTCAGACATGTCAAAGGGTGGCCGCGCAGACGCCGGCGGCATATCGAATTGCTTGGAAAGGCCAAAATCCGTCAAAATCAGGTGCCCGTCCGCCGCAAGCAAGATATTTTCTGGCTTGAGATCCCTAAAAAAAAAAAAGGGGGAGGGGGAATTGAGATCAGCCCTCCATTTCTTCGGTTGTTTCCCCCACCCCCAATTTCCTCCTCCCCGTTCCTCGGATCTCAAATTCGCCCTTTCTACTCCCCCTCCCCACCCCCAACCCCCATATTTTTTTTTGCACACAAATTCTGCCATGTTCTCCTTACCGATACAAGATGCCTAGGCGATGCAATTCTTGTAATCCAAGCAGAATTTCGGCCGTGTACAATTGGCACCGCTCCGGCGGAAATTTGAGGTAAAGCGACAGCTGTGTGGCCAGATCGCCGCCCACGTGGTAATCGAGAATTAGAAAGAGCTGCTCCGAGTCTTGGAAAGCATGGTGCAGTCGGATCAGGAACGGATGGTTGATTTGCGCAAGCGACGTTAAAATATCACGCTCCATCAATGTGTGTGCCAGCTCATCCTGCTCCAAGACAAGTTGCTTGCGGATCGCCTTTAGTGCCAACAGCTGATTCGACCCATGTCGTCGCACGAGAAACACCTATAAATAAATTACGCGCGCAAAAAGGCGGGAAAAATTAGCGTAAAAATGCATTTTCTCTTTTTTTTTTCTCTCTCTCTCTTCCAGTCACTCGATTTTTTTTTTACCTTGCCCATGCACCCGCGACCGATCACTTTGATGAATTGGAAATGCTGGATGGTGATTTTGCGCATGGCGGGCTCACTAGAGACGTCAATGAGATCATGCGAGAGAATTTCGTCGCGATCCGCTTGATTTTCGCCAAGGGCAATGGACGGCAACGACGATATAGACGAGCAGCTGGTAATGGAGTGCCTGCGCTGCGTGTTTGACGAGATGGGATGTGTATTGCTCACCCAAGACGTCATGCGGCGCAGCGACGACGTCCAAGCGCGCGAAGACGACGTGGACGACGTGGAGGCACGATGATGTGGCGGCGAGCGATGGTGATGAAGATGATGATGATGGTGAGTTGGGTGATGTGCATGATGAAGGTGGCGTGGCGGCATGGGCGGCGTCTTATCGCTGGCAGGTAGAATGCTGTCGTGCAATTGGTCGTGGTGATGTTGTCGGAGCAAGCTGTGGACAAGTGAAAGGCTCGTGACGCGGTCTTCGTCGCGCTGCGCGGACAAAAAATCGCGAAACAGCGTGCTCTGGCGCACGGATGGATCCTTGAAGCAATGCCGCAAATACGCCTCTATCTTTTCCGAATTGCTGCGCTGCCGCTCTTTGAGCGACAAAAACAAGCCTCGCAGGCCACCGTGCGAACCGACGCGTCGCTTGACCAGCGGCTCATCAAGCGCAGGCAAAACAACCTTGGCCGCTTTGATCGATACCTTGACCTGTATCAAAAAAACCGAAAAAAAAGATATGAGCCCAATTGTGTCGCTTTTTGTTTGCGTTTTGCTCTTTGCCTTTTGGTCAAAATCCACAAAATCATCAATGTAGCGCACCAGTGAGCGATTGTGCTGCTTGTCCTCAATGATCACGTTAAACACCTATAAAAAAAGGGGGGAATTGGGGGTGAGTCACGCGTGTTTCAGGCACCAAATCACTTCCAAGCCCCGGTATACGAGCGCGTACGTTAACGAGGAGCGTCATGCGCTTCTTGGTGCGCGAATTTCGTTTGGACACGAGCATAGTCGACTCTATCACGGCGATCTCCAGGCGATCCTGGTGCGCAGGGTCAGTGGGCACAAACGACGTGGGCGTGGGGGGTATGGACGGGCTCTGACCACTCATGGAGACAAAAAAAAGGCGATATATCCTCGGGGGGTGTGGTATAGGTTACAAAAAAATCACAGGTGATATAGAGGAAAAGGGGGGTATGAAGTAAAAGAAGAGAAGGAAGGGAAGGGGAAGGAGAAAAAAGGAAGGAGGGGGACGAGATATCGACTTGCAGCAGCGAGAGAGAGAGAGAAGAGAGAGAAGAAACGAGAAAAAGAAAGAGGAAAAAAAAAAAAAGATCAAGGGCCCTCCGCGCCCTTTTTACGAAAAAAAAAAAAGAAAAAATTTCAGGGCGGGCCAACGAGGCAATCCCAAAAGCGGATGCAAAGCAACCCGTCCATGCAACACAGAAAAGGCAAACCTTGGGGGGGGGGAGTCAAGTGTGCCTTGCCCAAATTTGTGATCACAAAAAGATCATCACAACAATGGATCGGCAACCCACCTTGCCACAACAAGACATACGGATCTATTCGTCTTTTTCGGCCATCCCACGCCATGATGAGCATACTTGCGCGCCCCTTTTTCGCTCCCCCCCTGGGGAAGGGACGCGTCTCCTTTTGCCAATCCTACTTTTTGTGGCAAAACACTACCTTGCCAACCTGATATTTTTGGAGACGCCGTGGGCAAAAAAAAAAAAAAAAAAAAAAAAAGTTGGCCAATCCCCATTCATCGGATCCCCTCTTGTTTTTTAATGTCGGCCATGCATGTTTGACGCGTCGCATGCATCATGCATGATATTTTACGCCCTTTTTCTTTCTGTGGGGCTTTCACAAGGTGCCCTCATCACACAACCTGGCTTTTATCAACACACAAAGAGTGGCATTGTTTACTTACACTGAGGGCTAATGCATACAAATCCATGCTTCTATACAGAAGCTCAGAAGAGCCGACGTCTATGATCCACATCACCACATGACAAGACGAAGCTAACTTTCTGGTGAAATGAAAAGCGCCCGATGCAAAACAAAGAAAGAAAGAGTCCAGACTTTTCATTGCCAAGTTGCTGCAAAGACAAAAAGTGAGCATCTCGGCCTTTTTGCGTTTGTGCGGCCACTTGCACTGCGATTGTGTGATATCATAGACAATCTTCTTTAATTCACTCCCACCAGGCAGTACACATGATCTATTTTAGTTTGCTGCACTTCATCTATCGTCATGTGCATCATATCTGTCCTGCTTTCTTGGATTTCTTTGAAAATGTAGGATAAAAAAGGAGATATGATATATCAATTAGAGTGTATGAAAGCCGTCCGTCTTGCTCGATGATGGATGACATGATACTGTCACAAAAGTACGATTCTCACCGGCGCTGTCTTGTTGTATTTTGCACACTGCATTAAGCAGTGCAAATTATCATACAGTATCATACATACCGTAATACTGTAAGCGTTTGATGCTTTGATCCATCCAGCAGGTTGCAATATTATACGTATCATCATCAAGTTTTAAGTCTTAACGACATATGATACAGCAGAAGGATCTGACGGGCGCGTTGTTGTCGTTCAATGCCAGCGGCTTCACGCTGCTGCAGCAGTGTTCAAGCAAAGAAGCATCCACTTTTACGATATTTTGCTTTTGGACGACGAAAAGGCGCGCCTTCCCTCTGATTTTCCGGACTTTGCCAGCTTGTTGTGCATCCAGAAATTTTTTTATCATACAGCCTACTTGCCCGCAGACGAAAGTCGCCGCACGGCACGAAATACAGCCCAGCGCGCACGACGGGTCCGCCCGATTTTTTTTGAGCCTGAAAATTCCAAAAATATTCCATTTGACCTATTTTGCAATCATCTCGCCATCTGCTTGGTCGACCCCGCTCAAAAAATATGGCTGCATCTTCAGCGCAAATTTTGCAACAAAAAAGCTTAAACTCCCAATGCGCTACGACCACTTTTGAAAAATTCAGGGGCCACTCAGGGGTCGCACATTTCAATCCCAGAAAATGCCAAATTTGGGAGATTTCGAACTCCGAGTGATCAATGCATCCCAAACAGGTGATTCCGACAATTTGCTGTTGGCACATAAAATGACAGGTCGCCCCAAACCAAGAAAATCTTCCAAAGACTGACGCATGAACGGCGATCTACTGAGAAAATTGCCTACTTTGGGCAAGATTTTTTTGCAAAAATTTAAGTTTTGACACTTCCAAATTACTGTAAGTGCGTGGATTGCATGGAATTTTTATTATGATGGTAATATTTTTTAATTTTTTAATTTTTTATTTATGTATTTGCACTTTTTTTGTGCTGCGCTGAGCGGGCTGCAGCCTGCTGGTGAAATGACCGAGCGATGCAAAACATTTATACAGTAGGCGCCGCAGCGGCAGAAGACAGGCAGAACGCAGAATACTACTACTGTTCTAATGTTGTACGGTCGTACTACTGTACTCAGTAAAAGAAAAAAGTACGATGATAATGCAGTACGTACTGTAGCAGGCGATCGAGGAGCCCGAGCGGAGCGCATGCAGCTTTATTTGTTGCGTTTGAAAAATGGCATGGCTGGTTGTTCCATCATCGGGGCGGGAGTCTGCAGCGCAGAAATTGCCTTCTGTGTTTGAAATGACGCACGTTGGCACGTACAGTACTGTATTATACAGTATTATATGATGCGCGGCGGCTCGCGCCAAGTCCACCTCTCCACCAGGCAGCATCGACTCTGAGACTTTTTTTCATGGGAACGCGTCAATTCACGGATGGCCCTTGTCTCGGGCCGCCGCCTGCCTACAGTATCATAATACGGTATTATGATTTTCTGTTCATAAATCGAGAATTGGGCAGCTGCATTATTTTGACTTTATTACAGTATGATGTGCTGAGCGCGCGCCCACCACCAGGAGGAATGCACTGAGATGAATTATTAACGCGATGATACCCCTGGAAGCCTGGCTGGAGGTAAAATTTGATTTGGAATCGAATACAGTAATGGTGTGTATCATACTGTACTTTCAAGCCTCGCTCGTTTAGTAAAAACACCTGACAATCGCACTTTTTTGTTGCCATCTTGCCACCGCCACATGCCAAAAAAATCGCGTATCATCATACTGTATGATATGTACTGTAAAACCGCGTATGATACTGTAAATCATAAAAAAGTGCAATTATCTCGAAATTTTATCAAGTTATGATAGCGGATACCGTGTGAGAACTTTATTCAATTCTAAATCAAATTTTACATCTGATTACGTGAACAGAATTACGAAGTGAGCGATTTTTGAAGAATTTGTACAGTAGTATACAGTAAGAGCAACAAACTGCAAAGACAGGGCGAAATCGGCGTAAATCGCTTAAGTACTCAAAATCCAGCAATCTGACATGCATTTCAGACTTCACAATGCGATTTAGAATCATCAATTACCCCTAGAACTGCTGTCAAAGCATCACAAATGCAAAGCCAGTTGCACTCAAGCAAATAGCCAATGCGATTGCCCAATTCTCGATTTATTACAGTATGAGCAGAAAATTCTAGCTAGGCCTTGTCTGTTGTCTCGGCCGAGGGCAACTTGTCAGTGCGTGGTTTGGCTTCTTTTTTTATTGCTGAAAATATAATGAATTACGGTAGAAATTAAGAATGGCGTCAACAGGGCCCAGATCGCTCGTGAATGAACCTGAAAAAAGAGTGAGTTGGTGATTCCTCTTTTTATGCATCCCTCGATCGATTTTTTTTTTTGGAGGAGGGTGGTCGTACTGTACTTTTTGCATGTTGTCAGGCAACAACAATTCACGTCTTGCGCCATCATGTAGTCGAGCTTGGGCTGGACACGCAGCATGCTGGCGCGTTCGAGAGGGCTGTCCAGGCCCTTCACATGTTGCAGACGTAGACCAGTGGTGGCTCCACACAACTTACAAGTACCTTGCGCCGCTTGAAGGACGCTGATGATGAGCGCGTCAAATTCCGGCTTTGAGAAAAGGGGAGTAATGCGTGTGATGTCATTCTCGGTTGCCAAAGGGTGCTTGTGCTTGTGCAATTGGCTGATTTTGATTTTTGGCGCGCAAAGACAGTGCTTTTTTTTTCAAAATTCCGGGCTGTACCTCTTCCGTTGACTTGGAGGGCAAGCATACCGGTATCTGGGAAAATCGAGAGAAAAATGAGTGTCCGTCTGAATTTGAGGGCCTTGCGGGCACATTCTTTGCACAGGGAGCTCGCTTCTTTGTTTTTCACCTTTTCCATGGAGAGCGCACGAGGTCGTCATCATCCTCGATGGCCAAAGTGCGACCAGTGGTGGGGAGAGAAGAGGCAGTGGCAGATGGATAGAAATAATCCATTCGACGTTGCTTCAGGCGACGAGCGGCACCTTGGCTGGTTTCCGCTTCGTCTTCTGGTGCTGTTTTCAGAAAAAAAAAGTGAGCTCCCACAGTTCAAGACGCGTCCAGGGTATTTGTCCACTTCTTCTTGCTCTTTACCAGGTCGTTTGGATGACATCTGACGTAAATCAGAACAGGCAAAGCGTCTCCAGATGTAGAGAGGTAAAGAATCAGTGGAATGATAAAAGGCGGAAAAGAAAAAAATAAGAGAGGGGAAAAGAAAAAGGAAAGAGATGAAGCGGTCTGACCATGTCTGTTACTTAAATAAAGACCGCAGCAACGCGGGTACCTTTTTAGGAATTTTGGGCAGCGGGGTGCCGATCTTTATCCTCTTTTCTTTGTCAATCGACGCCAAGCGTGTATTTATTTAGCCAATATTCATGATTGAATATATACACCATCCCCTTTTGTTTGCAAAATACCCCCCCCCCTTGACCAGAAGAAAGAGTGACACCATGGCGTCAACTCGGAAACGCGTCGTTTTGTTACAATGGAAACGCGCCCTTGAATCACTGTGGCGCTTCGATCCTATGGGTAAAAATAACAAAAACATAACAGACAAGAAAAATGACGAATTGGACGCGACTCGCTATGAATTTCACGACAATTGTATTGCTGCATTAAGGAAAAAGTAGAAAAAAAGGGAAACTAAGCGTATCTGATGCAAAATATAATAAGAAAGGGGAGGAGCCGGCGTTTTGTAACATCCAGTCGTACAAAGGGACACAAAAGACAAAAAGTGGGCATATTGGGACAAGGTCATGTAAGGTCAGCCTTCAGATCTTGGCGATTTTTATAAAATGCACGAATATTCATGACTCAAGTGGCGCTCAAGGGTGCCCCAGGACACAAACGAAAGCTTTCAGCGACCTCATCCTTAATGGCACGCTCTGTTGGGCAACCAGCTTTAAAAAACCTCGTAAAAATTGCAAAATCAGTAAAAAAAAAAAAAAAAAAAGAAATTTTCAATGCAAATCGGCACTCCGTGGCTGTCATTTTACCACGCAATGTCGCTTAGCACATTGACAGCAGACGTGGATGGAACACAAACGAGAAAATAGACAGGTCAAGCGTGCTGATGCAGACGAAGCGTGCGTTTTTTATACAACAATGTTTGGCATAAAACACATCGTGCCGAAAAAGAAAGCATAGACTATCACAAAAAAGCGAGGGGAAGGAAAGAAAAGAGAACAATTGGAGAGGGGGATCAACGAGAAGGCAGCCTAATAATCACCGGCAAAAGTGTCCTTGAAAATGTTGCGGAACGACTCTTCATAGCCATTGAAGATAAGCAAGTTGGGCGAGCCCTTGCCAACATCCGTGAGAACACCCTTGGTCGCGAGAGAAAGGATCAAATCCTTGATTTGCTTGGGCGTCGCGGGCTCATCGAGTGTGCTCAAAAGGTAAGCGGCCAAACCAGCGACGTGAGGGCTGGCCATCGACGTGCCCGAGATGGTGTTGGTCGCATATTTTGATCCGCGCCATGTACTCAAAATGTTCAGACCGGGAGCGAAAACCTGTTGACAAAAACAAGCAAAAAATATGAGCTCGTGGTTGCAAATGTACAAAAAAAAAAAAAAAAATAAAAAAAACTTACGTCGACGCAAGTGCCAAAGTTGGAAAAGTACGCGCGGTCGTCGCTGAGCGTTGATGCGCCGACGGTGATGGCCTCCTGGGAGGCGGCGGGCGAGTAATTGCACGCGTCAGCATTGTCATTGCCTAATTAAGAAGCGAGAAAAATAAAAAGCGTGAGTTGATCGTGTGACCATGCAAAAAGAAAAAAAGAAAAAAATTTTACCGGCAGCAACGGCAAAGACGACGCCGGCGTCGACGGCGCCATCGACGGCGAGGTCGAGGGAGCGGGACTTTCCACCGCCGAGGGACATGTTTGCGACAGAGCCCTTGAACTTTTTGCCTGCCTTTTTGGCGTCCTGCTCGTTTGTTTGATGGGCAATGGTGGCCCATTCGACGCCCTTGACGACATCAGACATGGTGCCGGAGCCATTGGAGCGGAGGACCTTGACGGCGACGGGCTCGGCCTTTTTGGCGACGCCATAGGTCTTGCCCGCAATGGTGCCCGCGCAGTGAGAGCCGTGGCCATTGCCGTCCTCGTCTTCATCGCCGCTGGGGATCGTCTGGCCCCATTCTGCGCGGCCCTCAAAGTCGACGTGCTCGACATTGATGCCCGTGTCAATCACGTACACCTTGACACCCTCGCCCGCAGCACCCTGGTCATACGCGTACTTGTTAAAAGTGGAGAAGCTAAGGCGATTGCGATGCGACACACGCGCGAGACCCCAAGGCGCATTGCGCTGCAGCTCATTGGCGTACACCATCGAGTCCTTTTCCACATAGAGCACCTGGGAACCCCATGAAACAACAAAGGAAAAAACAAAAAACGATCAATGAGTCATTTGATCCTTTTTTGATGGTCTGCCCAATTCCTCTTTTTTTTTTTTTTTTTTTTCTTTGCTTACATCCTTGGAGCTACGGATGAGGTTGATGATTTCGGCGTCAAACTTGCCGGAATAGCCTCGGACCTTGCCAGTGTAGATGTGCTTGATGCCGTGCTTGTCCTCATTGGGGCGCAGCCAATTGATGAAGGCCCACTTGTCATTGGAGACCAGGGTATTGATCCAGGCGGCATGGTCTTGGACGTCTTGCCCGTGCAGGTTATCCTTGAGAACGACAATATACGAGTCGTCGACGCTGTCGGTCGTGGTATACAAGGGCGCCAAGTCGTCGGCGTTGTTGTGGAAAGGCGCTGCCGCTGCGTAGCCGGCCAACAACAGCGCGCTAGTGATAAGTGAAACCTTCATAGTGTACAAAAAAAAAAAACGAAAAAGAAAAAATAGATAAGAAAAAAGTAAAAAGAAAAGAAAAAGAAAAAAAAAGGGCGTCGGCCTGGTCCTTTTCTTCGCCCTTTTTCGCTTATTTTTCACACACACACACACACGCACACAACATGATTTTTCATGATTGGTAGCCCGCACCCTGAGTTTCAACGTCGCTCTGAAAGTACCTTGTTTTGCAATCGTGACCTGGGGTGCTCATGATTGGGTCGTTTCGCCTCATTGCGACGTAATGGGCTCCATTCTTCGCCATCGGCACCCCCCTTTTTTTTTATTCCTCTGCAACAAGTTTCATGTGCAGGTGCAGGATCACGTCAGCGCCATGTTTTTATCATAAAAAAAAAGGCCCTTACAAGGCTCTTGGCTTCCAATGGGGCGCGGTACGGGTGCCATTTTAAAAAAACAGGTTGCATGGACGACGGTGACGAATGATGGTGATAGAGACGAGCATTCGCACGCACGCGATAGATAATGGCGGTCCTCAGCACCTCATGGACAATGAAATTTCGGGGCGTGATTGGATGTTTGGAGTAGCTCGGATGGCGCAGGGCGGGGAATACATTGTTGGGCACCTGCTCCAGGTTGCTCACACACGCCTTGGTGCCCCAAAATGGCAACATGATGGGCATTGGTCCCCCCAAACAAGACCCACAAAAAAAAAATTGCGGCATTTTGCCAGCAATTGAAAAGAAAATGAGCGTGCGTCACCCCCCTTTGTATGCACTGTCGGTCGCCACACACCCACGCTCCCCCTTGTTTTTTTATGAGTCAACACTATCAGCTACTTTTTATTTTTTGTTGTCGTCGCGATGGAATGGAGAGCCCGTGGATGGTTGTCAATTTTTTTTTTTTTTTTGCGTAAATGTGATTTTTCATTTTTTTTATATGCATTGGGGGGCACGAGAGCTGCGCGAGGGCACGTGAACGCAGATCATGGGTCATAAGATCTTTTTGTGTTTCTTGCCAGGTCATTGAACATCTTTTTGCGCGGCTAGACTCGTCATTCTGCCGTTGATTCCCATCATTCATCGTTAAAAAAAAAGGAGGCAATGTCACTCGTGCGACGCGCGACGCTCTTTTACCGAGCATGCGCGCGCGTGCTCAATGAGGGTCAGCCGCACCGACGCGTCGGAAATACACCGCTTTGCTTCATTTTAGCATTGCCGCGCTAAGCAGGTGCCGCAGCCGCTTTTTTTTTCCATTTTGTTGTTGCCAAGGACAATGTGGTGGCCATGGTTGCAATTATGCTCAGTGAGTGTATAAAACGAGCGGGAATTTGTTCGCTTGGCTCCGAGAAACATATCGTTTTAGCCCGTTTTTCCTCTTTTCACGCTATTGCTTGGCTATGATAGATGATTTTGCACGCAACACGTGTGCTACCAACACTGAAAACCAACGATCTATGGCTGTGCAAGCTGAAGCAAAGAGCGAACGCTGCGGCGATTTCGTTTGGGCAACGAAATGCAAAAAAAAGAGAAATACGCGATACGTGCGTGGATGCTGCGCACCGGACACCATGCCTGCGCTCTTTTGAGAGCCAGGAGCCCGACGTGCTCGTCAGTGTGCAATTGCACCGGTGAATATTCAGCCCAAAGGACGCAAATATGTGAAAATGACAAGAACGAGCAAAAATAGGCACAAGGTGGGTGATTTTGTAGCGCTCACCTGGGCAATCGTTCCTCATGGAACGTCAATGCGCTTGGCATGGATGTGAACATTTTCCGGTGAAAATTCGGCAGGTCCGGCGGGATTTTACAAAAAAATGTCGGACTGCAGGATTTGATCGTTTGGGCGATTTGCGATCTCTTCCTCCCGTTTTCTTTTTGCTTTTTTTTTTTCACGTTTGCCAGCATGCCCAAGATTCGCACGTCTCGAACAAAGCGGCCTCCCGAGGGCTTTGACGAAATTGAGCCCACACTCGAGGAATTTGCGCGTAAAATGAAGGATGGTGAGTTTTTGCATGTCTTTTTGGCGCTTTGACGCTTGCTTTTGGATCGAGCATGTCTTGACTCAATTTCTTCCTCTCCTTTCAATTAGTGGAAAACGAGCCGCACGAAGGCAAACGTGTCGTCGAGAGCACATGGCCTGTTTTTCGCATTCATCATCAGCGATCCAGGTACATCTACGACCTGTTTTACAAGCGCAAGGCCATCTCAAGGGACCTATATGATTATTTGCTAAAGAACAAGTTTGCCGACGCCAATCTGATTGCCAAATGGAAAAAGGTAAAAAAAAAAAAAACGAAAAAAAGACGTGAACCGCGCCACCGACTTGTGTTGCTCATGCCCCAATGCCTTGTATTTTTAGCCCGGTTTTGAGAAATTGTGCTGCCTACGATGCATCCAGCCTCGCGATACCAACTTTGGCACAACGTGTATCTGCCGCGTTCCCAAAGAAAAGCTTGCCGAAGGCAAAAAGGTCGAATGCATCCACTGTGGCTGCCGTGGCTGCGCTAGTGGTGATTAAGCCGCGTCATGTCCAGCCTGTCATCATTTCGCGTCGTGTAGAAAAAAAAGTCTCAGCCCTGTGGGACGTGCCAATGGGTCGCGTTTGCACAAAAGGCCAATAAAATTAAAATATTGATGCATTTTGGAGATCCTTGGCCCTTTTTTGATTGTTTATGACCGTGAGGTTTCGAGTAGCAGACAAGAGAGAGAGCGAGTCAAATGGCTATAGGCTGTCAGGGACAACGTCGTGATGATTGTAAAAAAAAAAGTGCATATAATGCAACCGCCGTGGGCTGCGCCAGTCGCGTCACATCAAGTGATGCATCGTGTCGCGTCACGTAGCTAGAGAAGCCTTGGCGCCCATGGGACATGCCAATGGGGCGTGTTTTGCAAAAAAGACAATAAAATTCAAAAAATGGATGGATTTCGGGGGCCCTTGGCCCCTTTTTTTTCAATGATTTATGACGGTGGGGAATAGATGCAACTAAAGGAGAGCCAAAAGGCAGGTGAGTCAGGGACAAAGATGTCTGTGTGTGGCTGTGTTTCCATGCGGATGTTGCCGAAGTGATGTTTGACAAGTAGGTCGTGCAAATCGTTCTTTCCAAAGTAGAATTTGCTTTCTCCGCGACGTGTGATGTGACCCGAATGCGGGATGGCGACGTGTGCGCCGACAAACAGGCCGCCGGCGCGCAGCCACTGCGCGACGCGCGCGACCAGCGCGTGGACGTCGTCTGCGTTCCTGAGCAAGTGGATCAAGCTGCCTGCCATGATGACGGCGACCTTTGTATCGCTGCGGTCAATCGAGAGCATGTCACCGACCTGGAATTGCACAGGACAACGGTCTTTATCCTTGAAAAGCGCGTATCCACACTCGATAAAATGCTGAGACTCGTCCATGCCTACAAGACAGTCGCCAGGATAGCCATCCACGTATAATTGCCGGAGATCCGTGCCTTGGGGGTCCAATTGGAAATGGAAGAAAATATAAATATCATATCCAGAAGAAAAAAGGAAGGGCAATACGACGGAGATGACGAGGGAGGGGGCAATTGGGCGCCGAGAGGCAACCTGCCAGAGCCAAATTGCCTTTTTTCTATTACCTGCACAGCAGCCAATGTCCAGGAGGATGGGGTTGGTGTGGCTACGCGCATAATCAAGCAGCAAGTCATAATAAAAGCGATACGTGATACGAGGCACGGCAAACCTAAAGGATTCGATACAGCGAAACGTTCTAGAAGCCTGGGCAGCAAGGAAAAAAAATAAAATAAAAAAAAGGTCCAATTGGGGGTGCCGTGGAAAAAGGGAAATTGACGGGCGGAGAGGTGTTTTTTCTTGGCTTACTTTTAGAAGCTCGCGTTGGACGTCAATAAGGTGTGTTTCCAATTCCTCCTTGGAAGTGACGCCCACGTAGTCTTTGAACAATTTGAACGTCTTGTCGTCGATCGGGACCTCTTGAGACGTCATAATTTAGGAAATGGCGCTAAACGGGAAAGAAGAAAGGCCGGAACTCGCGCACGGCGGCGACCGATCATACAAATCGGACTTGGAACACGTGCCTGATCCGATTCTGTTGCCACCACGCGTAATCAAAAATCAAAAACTAGAAAAAGGCGTGTCATAGGCCCAGCTCGCGCCAAGACTTCTTGTGCGCAGTGCTAAAAGAGCGAAAAAGAACGAAAAAAAAAAGGAAAAAGGAGTACAAAAATCATGCCGTGGCCACGGACCTGTTGCCAATGAGCACAATTGACCTCTCGTTGTGATCCAGACGTGACCCTTTGATGATGTAAATGGATTCACATTCAAGAAAGATTACCGAAAGGCGATTTAATAGCCAAGGCGGCTTTTTTTTTTTTTTGGAGCCATCCATGGCGTGTCGCCTCGTAAAAAGTGAGAAAAGGAAGCGGATCATGATGGGGTCGGGCGTGTGCGCGGCGGGCAGGGCAGATTTTAAAGTGTTGATTGAGTTGTGTGGCAAATACACAAACAAAGGGATCGTTTCGACAAACAAATCAGCCCGGCATTCTAGAAACGAAGCAAAAAAAAAGGATCAGCAAGGGCGCCATTCGGGGATGACAAACGGGCGGCGGGAGGCGAAAACAACACAAGCGAGCCAAAGTTTTGGGGGGCGAGTGTTTCCCCCCCCCCCTTTTTTTTTCTTGCGTAGATGCTTCTGGCGGAAACCCTCTCATGGCATGTGACCCAGTCCCATTGGAATTGGGATTTTTTGCCACAATTGCCCTTGTTTAAACTGTTTCGAGCCAAGGCGCGTCAGACACCCCGCGGGCGTTGAAAAAGGAAGCAGCAGAACATTCGAAAGTAGAAGCTGCTGAAAGCCGATCCTTTTTTTTTTTTGTTTCTCGATATGCCTTTGTCATCGCCGTCATCGTCGTTGCTAACGAGAAGCCATTGGGGGGTGGGGCAGATGGTTCGCACGACGACGATGAACGATGATGCACGCGATGTCGCTTTTTTTTTTCTTTTTTTTCGCAGACACACACACGCGCGCGCGTACCCCTTTCCATTGGATCCTTTTCCACGCCTTCTTGAAACTCGGGCGTCACCCTTTTCTGTCTGCTTTAATATATGTACGCGGCCTCCTATGAGGAGGACGAGGAGAAGCGACTCCTTTGCGTTTCTCGGGCTTCTTTTTGTAATTGGGTATTGGCCATGGGCTAACCAGAGCGTGGATGGCTTGTTGTCCAGGCATTCTGATGAGAGGGACGCGAGGCCGAGAGAGATGTGCGCGACAAAAGAGCCTTTGGAGGGTCCTCCTCCCACCCAGGGCAAGCTGGTATGGATAATTGAAACAAGAAGGATTGAGACACTGGCTGCCCTCGCTCATTTTTTTTTTTCATGTCCCTGGCCTCTCCCTTTCTCCCCCCAAAAGTAAAAATGGCCCTGTTTTCGGTGACGCCTTGCACGCTCTCTGCCTCTCTCTCTCTTTTTTTCTTTTGTTTCTCCCCGTCCACTCCTCTCCCCCCACTTTTTTTTTTTTTTTTTTTTTTTTTGCTACTCCCTGCTATCCTTCCCCCTTTTTGCTCTTTTTTTTTTTTGATCTCCACCCTAGGGTGACCGCGCATCGACGTCTATAAATACACGCATTGATCGGCAGGCATCTTTTTCGTTTTTTTTTTCTCTCTCTTCATTCTAGTTTCATTGTTCCTCTCTCTCTCTTTTTTTTTTTTATTCACTCCAGATATACACAACTTTCTTCGAAACAATGTCATTAGCTGTCCTTACGCCTCAAGAAGACCTGAACCACCGCCAGGTCGCGCTGCCCAATGACTCGCACCGCCGCCAAGTGATCAAAAAGAAAGTCATTGCCATTGGCAAGCTGTCAAGGCATTATGCCGTGCTGCGCGAGCATCCGCAGTTGGTGGCCGAGCTCAAGATGTATAATGGCGGCAAGCTGCCGCGTGGTGTGCTTGCCCAAGGCGAGCAAGGCCTTTTGAATGGTAAAATACGCGTTATTTTTTTTTTAAAAAAAAACAAAAAACGTGATTTTCTTACTCTTTTTTTTCTTTTTTGTGTAGCCATTGCGCAGTTCAAGCAAGGCCAGCCACCATGCAAGGCCGTGCTCGATGTTGAGCAAAAAGACAAGTGTGTTTCGACGGAAATCTGTGCCACGCCCAATACCACGGATGCCCGCGAAGCCCAGGTGTAAATTCAATTGTCTGACAGGCCGCGCATCGTCTCGTTTCATGCACTACGACGCGCAGCGTCTCGACATCTCAATTCCTTATTTTTTACGCTTTTTTCGCCTTTTTTTATTTTTTACTCTGATCTTGTAATATACCTGACGCTGCTCCTCCCCAAAAGGCCGACGCGACGCCCCCTCTCTCTCGTCCATCTGCTTGTTGTCATCGTCCTGAAATTGTTTTTTCAAATAAAGAGCTTGCTTGTTCACGTTATTTTTCAATGTTGATTTGTTTACGTATGCATGGCTGGTGTTTCAATAAGAATGTTGATGTAAACAACACCCTATGACGAATCTCTCTTGTCTCTCTCACGCGCCCTGTGCGCGCCTTTTGCAATTTTTTAATCGAATTTCTGTCCTCTTTTTTCCCCACCTCAATGTGCAAGAAAAAAAAAAGAAATGGGTAATATCGCGATGGGGTTTAATTGTCAGCGGAAATGAATACAACTAGAAACAAAGAGGGGGAGGCTGGGATGCATTGAGGAAAAAGGCTGAGGTGCTTTAAGGGGTGTGTGAATTGAAAGGAGGAGCTTGTAAGGCTAAAAAAAGGGGGGTAGAGGACAAAAAGAGGGTCCACCGCCATGGAAAAAAAAAAGCGTGACACGCGCGTAGCAACTAGAAAAGAGTAGAATCCGGAGGAGATATAAAGGGAATTGGGGGGAGTGGAGGGGAGGGGGCAAAAAAAAAGGGGGGGAAAAAGTAGATGACGCTTGAAATCATCAAAAAAAAAAAAAAGAGATGTACAAAAATAAAAAGATGGAATTGGGATGGAATTGGGCGAGGTTCATGCAGCGTGGAGAGTGGCAAGGGCCTAGCCACTTGGCCCCGAGGCAGGAGGCTGCTGGAGCATTGGCGAGTTGTTTTGCTGCTGTTGCTGTTGCTGCATCTGTTGCTGTTGCTGTTGTTGAGTTGCAGCCTGTTGGCGTTGCAATTGCTGCAGGAGGAGCGCCTGATGGAAGCGCTGCAGCTGCTGTTGTTGCTGAGCGGCAAGCATATTGGCCATGCTATTTTGTGGCTGGCCATTGACGTTGACCTGGGGCATTGAGGACGAAACCATGTTGGGAATGCCCGCGGCGGCGGCGGCGGCCATCATGGCTTGTTGCTGGGCTTGCACTTGTGCCTGTTGCATCTGTTGCGGCTGTTGTTGTGCTTGTTGTTGTGCCTGTTGTGCCTGTTGTTGACTTAGTGCGGCAAGCATGGCATTGGGCGACCCAACGGCACTGTTCATCATGGCGTGTTGCTGCTGCGCCTGGTGCTGTTGCTGATGTTGCTGCTGCTGCTGATGCTGCTGCTGCTGCACCTGTTGCTGCTGCGCTTGTTGCTGTTGTGCCTGTTGTTGCTGCAATTGCGCATTTCTTAGTTGCAATTGGGCAAGATATCGTTGAAGTTGTGCTTGTTGGTTAGGCGGCAATTGCTGGATAGGATAGCCCATTTGCACAAGCTGCGCGGCAACGTATAGACTCGTTGCCGGGTTAGCATTCATGGCTTGTTGCGTCTGTGAAGGCACAGACTGCGGCTGCTGCTGTTGAACAGGTGATGCTTGTGTTGGTTGCTGCTGCGATCGCAATTGCTGCTGCTGCTGCTGCATCACTGACGCAAGCATCGGCGACTGAGTGCCTGGAACCATGTAAAAAAAAAAAAAAGAGTAAGCAATGACGCGTCTTGCATCGCATAAAATCGCATGAAAAAAAGGAGTAAAAAAAAAAAAAGAGAGAGAGAAAAAAAAGGGGCAAATTGACGATGCACGTCATTTGATAATAATTTTTTTTCTGCAAACGCTGCACAGCAACGAATTGGGGGGGGGGAGAGGCGTTTTTTTTTCTCGTTTTTCTCTTTTATGTCGTTTTTGTCCTTTTTTTTTTTCCTTACCGGGCGGTATGTTTGCAGGTGAGGGTGCCTGGGACATGGCCACGTTGTTGCTTAGGTACCTCTGCATTGGGATGCCGGCGGCAGCAGCTGCAGCCGCTGCTGCACGCATCATTTGGGGCGATTGTTGAGCGGTGTTGAGCAAGGGGGACGATTGTTGGCCGGGGGACGCGTGGGATGGTGCGGGGGACGATTGTGGTAGTTGCGTCTGGAGCTGTGGGGCCGGTGAGCCTTGTTGTTGTTGCTGGAGCTGCTGTTGCTGCTGCTGCTGGAGCTGCTGCGCTTGGGAGGACGGCGACGCGTGTGGATTTTGTGGATTTTGCTGGCTTTGCTGCTGCTGTTGCTGCTGCTGTTGTTGTTGTTGCTGTGCGGCGGCCATGAGAGCCATCTGCTGCTGGCGGAGAAGTTGCAATTGCGCGGGCGGGTATCGATTCAGGGCTGGATGTTGGTTGTTGTTGGGTATTGGCTGTGGCGCGCGAATCATGTGGTTGGCATGGCCCATGGGCATCATTGGGTTGTTGCGATTCGTCATTAGGGGTGTCGGCGACGTCCCCATCGCCGCGCCTGCACCTGCTCCTGCTCCTGACGACGCGACCGCCGCCGCCGCGGCTGCTGCTGCCGCCACCGCTGATGAAGAGGCCGCAGGCGCCTGCATCGACATTGGCAATTGAGACCCCATCGTGGGCGGACGCACTTGGCTTGCCACATTCGTCGGCAGCTTGGGCATCATCTATTTTTAATAACGAAATTAGTGCATCATGCAAAAAAAAAAAAAAAAGGATAATGAAAAATAAAAAAAATAAAAAAAAAGCCCAGATGCATGCTCCCCCTCCCCACCCCCCAAAAAATTGAATGGAATCCAGACTTACATTGGCAGCCATATCTTGCCCATTGAGGCCATAATATTGCCGCTGCTCCATCAACGCCTGCTGCCGCAGTGCCTGTTGCCTCTCGCGTTGTGCCTTGTGTAAACTGAGCTCCATGGCCGTCGGCAGACGCTGGCCACCACTGCCCATTCCGTGCACCTCAATGGATCCTCGTGGAGGCGCCGTCGTGTTGGCTAAAACAAAAAAAAAGAGCATGTGCATGAGTCGCCCGTTTGCCTCCCTCTTTTTTTTTTTTTCTTTCTTGTCCTTCTGCAGCTTCTATTGTTCTTTTATTTTTACCAATTGGCTTGTTGGACTCCTCACGCTTGCGTTGTGTGCGCTTGATCGCCTCGAACACGCTGTATTGCCGTTGTTTCTTCTTGGGCGACTCGAATTTGATGATGGCCGGCCTGCGCAGCCATTCCTTCTTGAGCTTGCTCGCGTAAGCTAATTAAAAAAAAAAAATGAGGACACATGCTGCGGCCACGCGAGAGGCTTAAAAAGAGGGGTCGATTTTACCGGAATTGACTTGGCCAGACAACGATGTCAAGTTGTTTTGCTTCCACCGCTCGTGCAATTCCCATGGCGTGCGCTTGTCGGCCGACAGCGGCTGGCGAATCGCATTGAACGCGTCGCAGATGAGGTTCCAGTTGAATGAGAATTGCACAATCAGAGAAATCAGACACAGATCGTCGTCCTCGGTCCAATGGCTCGAGTGCCGCACCGAGCCCGGCGCCGCCGGCGGCAGGGCAAGCGACGACGACGACGACGATAGTTCCTTGGTCCTTTTCGACGCAAACAGGGCTAAAAAAAGAAAAGAAAAAAGGGATGCAGTGTCAGATATGATTTCACACTTTTGGACGAATTGAGCGCTTACATCCACTTGTACCATCGTCGTGTGCTGTGGAGGAGGTCGACGCGTGATGGTGCGCGTCGTCGTGGACGTGGGCGAGCTGCTCTTCCTCTTGCTTTGTATAATAGACGCGGATTTGGCCATCGTGGACGCGTTTCCTCTTGCCATGGACGCGCCGCTTGCTGCGATACTTTGACGTGGACCATTTTGTGATGGGGACAATGCGGCCGTACTCAGCCTCATTGAAATAGGGGTCGTTGAGATTGGGCTCGGGCGGATTGTACGTAATATAATCGGGTAACAGCGAATCCAGCGACAGCGCGTCATCCATCGCAAACATGGTCAGATCTGATTCGAGGTGCTTGAGCAAATCCTGATAGAGAGCACGCTGCCGTTGCTGCTGCTCGTCTCGCATGGCTGTGACGGTCGTTGTCGTCGAATTCGTCGAATTCATCGAATTATTCGTCAGCGATGGATCGTCTTCCGTTTGAACCTCGCTCTCACCGTCCAAGACAGGCGTGGCGCTGTTGCTCACGGTCAACTGAGGCGTCTCTTTTGTAGAAATAGCCGGTGTAGCGTCGTTGGAGGCGGTGGCGGTTGGTTTGGAAGTGGATGATGGCTGTCGGCAGCGAATACACACAGTGGATTTGTCATCTGCGCGATGCCAGTCCATGACGGCATGCGCCAGCTGGAAAGCCGTGGCCATCTTCCACTTTTGCTCTTGACAAAAGTCGGTGCGCATCCATTTCATCTCGTCAAGCATGGCGTCCCAATGTGTTTTCGTCCGCGGCACGGACGTGTGCCGCCGCTGCTGCTTCAGGCTCCACATGTGCTTCTTTTTTAGCTGCTCAATCTGTTGCACCGTCTTGAGCGCCTTTAATTCGTCCTTGGCAAGCTGATAGTGGATGAAAAAAAAAGACAAAGAAATTGAGTTTCCAGGATCCTTTTTTTTTTTTTGTCCCTATTTTTCTTACATTCCAGTCCTGGGTCGTGAGGATCTTGCGCGCGGTCTGCAACGTTTTCCACAGCGGTTGCGCCTTGGCGCGCAAACTCCAGGCATACAAATCGAGGCCGTCTTGCTGCTGGTCGCGTGGCAAGCGGAATCCATTGTACATCTGCGATGGCGTCAACCGGCTATCATTGTGGTACAAATGAGGCACAGTCGTGTGCACTGTCTTGACCTGGTCATCAAGCATGTCCAAAGGTCCAATTTCCACAGGCTGCCATTTTTTTTAAAAAAAAAAAATGAGCATTTTTGCGCATCCATCTTTCTTTCTGAATCTCACTCTAACCTTTAGATCCAAAGAAATGTCGACCTCGTGAGGGATGTCCAGCTCCTTGGCGACAATGAGTTGTCTATCGGCAAAATCGGGATGATTTGTGTGTAAATGAGGCTGTGCATGAAATTGGGAGAGGAAAAAGGGGATTCATGCAGTGGCGCTGAGCGGGGTTACCTGAGCGTGTCCTGATCCCATAGCGCGCTCCACGCGTCGCGGTCGATCGACAGCAAGTCGTCGGCACTGGCCAAGAACGCATCAAAGCCAGTTTCCGCGTTTTCGAGTCCGTGGAGCACAAATAGCTCCTGCAAGTGCCGGAGCCTCTTGTCAAAGACGTCCCTAAGGAAATGGAAATGGAAATTAGCACGTCGGCCCGCATCAATGTTGTCACTTTTTGCCCTCCAAAACACATACCTGAGCTTTTTGACGCGGTCGCTTTCGGCACGACTGCGCAGCGCATTCGTGTCGCTTGCATCATTTGCATCGTTTGCATCATTCGCGTCGCTGACGGCTGCTTCTTGCACCTGGAGGGAGGAAAAAATGAGCAACACGGGTCTTTGCGACGCGTCAATTAGGCCGTTTTTTGAATTTTACCTTGTTTTCTGGTGGGTGCTGGTCCATGAGGTTCGTATGGATCTAAATACGCGTTGTCGTAGAGTGGGGGGAGAAAGGAGGAGGAGGGGAGCGACGCGTTCAAAAGGGTGTGTTGGCGTGTGGTTTGCTGTGGTGGCGAGCCTACGGAAAAATAAAATCAAAAATGGGGTTAAAAAGCCAAGATGACGCGCGGCATGGACTGGTGCGCATGCCTACCGACAAGGTGTTGCTTTGTTTCGATATTTAAAGCAACGAGGTCAGGTTCGATGGAAAGCAAAATGAAGCGTGTCTCTGCAAAACAACAAAAAACAAGACAAAATGTGAGTTTACACGAGATCAATGCGAACCATCTTCACATTGGCGAGCCGCAGCGTGTACCAAAAGACGACGTTTGCTACCGTGTCGTGTGCCTTACCTTGGTCTATTATCCTGAAATATATAAAACACACAAAGTGCCAAAGAAAACGCAATAAAAGCAAAAACAACGACGGGGCAAAAAATAAAAAGAAGCGTGTTTAGCTTTGCCTTCACAGTGGCACTTGCGGTCGTTTGCCCCCGCACGCACACGAAAACCAGCGCTTGTTCGCGCTTGGTTGTCAAGCAATACCCAACTTACCGACAAATAAAAGATAAAAATGTCGCTGAAAAGGCGTAAAAGAAAGAGACGTGCTGCGTGCGTGCGACTTTTTTTAAAAGCAACAGGACAGAAGAGAAATTCGTAAAGAGGGTGGGTGAGTTGGCCGTGCTAAAAGTCAAATGGGCGGTCTTGTTTTTTTTCGCTCTTTTTGTTTTCATCTCGAATTGCCGGTACCAAGTGCTGGTTCAGTCTATACAATACGTACCTCTTTTTGTGCGTCGTGGTCAGGCCAGTTATAAAATGAACAAGAAACTAAGCGTCGAGCTTCGTGCTGGAAGAAAAAGTGCACTCAAGGCGAGGTGTATCCGCTAAAAAACGAGTTGACTAGAAAATGCGTGTAGAAAAACAACTCATTTGCCTTTTCCCATTTTGTTTCGCCGCACTGGTCCGACCCCCTCCACCGCGCGACAAATGAAAGCCCTACCATTGGGCCAATCGGTGGTCTGCCCTGTTTTTACTCCATCACGAGCCCCGCTTTTCCCTCTTTTATTACAGTTTCCGTGCCTTTTTTTTTGTGATTCCACCCGATGGAAGGGTGTTCTACTGGACTCCAGCTCATTGGTTGCTCTCATCTTGAGGAATTGGCAGCAAAACCAATTTTCGATGATCCTATTTTGTAGCTTGCGGTGCCTTTTATTTATCTGACAATTTCAATTCTTCTTCAATGGGTCCTTGCTGAGAGCTTTCAGCTCGCTGGATTTGATTTGGACGTGGGCAGCGCGTGTCCGGCGACTTGGGCAGTTTTAAATCAATTTTACCGTGTTTGTTGAAGAAATGATTGCAGAATTCCAGCATATCCTGTTCATTTTGCTTTGTCAAGCGATGCTTTTTCCTCGAAAGTGTCGTGAAAGCCAAGATCTCCTCACGCATTGCTTTTATATCTAAAAAGAAAAGCCATCAGCATATTTTTTGAATAATCTTGCAGTGCATTGCACATTGCAATGCAGGAAATACACCGTCATTGTAGCCATCAAACTCACCAATGTGCAGGCCGCCAGGGGCGTTGTCGCCATCCAAAAGTTTAGCAGGAGGCCTTGTGGCTGAAAGAGCGTGTGCCGGGTTTAGCCTTTTGCGAATCTGAAGGCGGTGGCACTCGACCCAAGATGATGTCGCGCGTCCTCTTGTCGATGGCTTCTCGTTGGTGTCGGCGATACACGTCCGGTGTGAGCATTTTCTTTTGGCCATACCAAACTTCTGCGCAGCCACAAAGACGTTTAGTGCTAGTGTTGCTCTTTGGCATTTTTGATTGTGACAAAAAAAAAAAAAAAGAGGATGGGAATGAAGAAATAAACTAATGTATGATATATCTAGCGTAGATATATCATAAAAATGAGCGACAACGCAAGGAATGTTGGCGGCACGCGCCAAGAATGACAGAACGACGACAGTCTACAGATTGACATACAATTGCTTCTGCATTTCAGAAAAAAATATCATAGAATCCAAGAATGCATGCGGATTGAGCTTCTATCATACACTTTGTGTATTTAAACAGCGTTGCTTTGCTTTTTTTTTTAAAAAAAACATGGCCTCAAGAAATTTGAAAAACAATCCCCGCAAGCAGCGCAATATTTGCAGCAACCCGATGCGTCGCCCCTCGTCGTCCCGTGAAGACCTGCAGGAGCGCTACGTTCTTTGATGATTTATACAGTACAAGACAAGATAGGGATGTCTATTATATGATATCATATCATATTATCGAGTGTCTCGGTCGAAATCTCAATAATTGTCTCGAAACGTTATATGATACCGTATTGTCTTTTTGATTCAATTGAAAAGCCTGCAACCTCGATATCATACTGTAGTCTCGATTGACATCAATTTGCATCTTGCTCTTCTACTGTACGTAAATATTGAAATATGATACAGTAGTCTACGTACTGTATCTGTCTACGTACTGTAAAAAAATATCGAGACAATCGAGGAGGAGGAGATCTCGCTCGCGCAATTGATTTCGAAATTATTGTAAGTCTGTAGTAGTAGCTTACTGTATTTACTGTATCATCAATTCATCATCATACTGTTTGTAGATTGTACAGTATAATATGATGGTACATACAGAGATACAGTAGTCTGGCCCGGGAATCTTTCACTACTCACCGGCGACAGCCAAGAAGACCCAACCCTATTATTACTGTACATTACTGTATTACTGTACGTACTGTTGTACAGTATGATAGCAGCAGCAGCAATGCACCACCATTATCACGCAGCAGCATGATGGTAATTTCATGATGATGATGCAAGCGTACAGTACAAGTATTGATATGATACTGTACGCTGAACAAAAAGCCACGCATTATTTGCGGATTTGCCAACAATGGAAAATGATTAAAAGGCGTGTACAGTATGTTGTACAGTATTTCAAACTTTGCCAGCTTGTTTACAGTATACGTATTGCGCCTCCAGAAATTTTTTTACAGCTTATTGATACGGTAGTTGCCTGCTGACGAAAGTCGCGTCACGGCGCGAACTACAGCCCAGTGCGCGCGACGGGGGGTCCGCCCGATTTTTTTTTGAGTCTTCAAATCCCAAAAACCTTCCATTTGCCCTATTTTGCATTCATCTTTCCATCTGCTTGGTCGACCCCGCTCAAAAATGGCTGCATCCAATTTAGCGCAAAATTTGCAACAAAAAAGCTTAAAACCCCAAAGCGCTACGACCACTTTTGAAAAATTCAGGGGCCACTCAGGGGTCACACATTTCAATCTCAGAAAATGCCAAATTTGGGGAATTTCGAACTCCGAGTGATCAATGCATCCCAAGCAAGCAACTGCGACAATTTGCTATTGGCACAAAAAATGGCAGGCCGCTCCAACGTAAGAAGAAACCGCAAAGAGTGACGCATGAACGGCGATCGCTTGAGAAAAGTGCCTACTTAATTGGGCAAGATTTTTTTTGCAAAAATTAAGGTTTGACACTTCCAAATCAAATAAGTGAATTGCATGGAATTTTTATTTTTTTTTATTTTTTTTGTATTTTGTGCCTTGTGCTTGTACAGCACCTACAGCACCTACAGTACGCTGAGTGGTGGTGGTGGGCTGCAGCCTGGTGAAGAAGAAATGACCGATGCAAAAAGTTAGAACCCAAACTAGCGAGCTGCAAGTCGCCCCACTAGGTGTTTTGCTCTCCTGTTTGTTATTAAAACTGGAATAAAAACCACAGATTTATTAGACCGTTGTCGAGCAAAGCGTGATCAAAGATTTTGAAGAAAAAGTGAATTTTCTCTGCGAGTTTTAGCCATCCAATGATGAAACTGGTCTCATTCGATAGAGATTCAAAAGATGCATTTGACACGTCAAAAGCACCATTGGTTGTTTTTCCAGTTGTCAAAAAAAATGAGCTTGAAAATTGACCCAATGTTTGATCATCGACTTTTGCAAGGGCGGGACGTGCGTGCAAAGTTCGCTCCTCGCTCGCTCGCTGCTCGTCCTCCATCGGGCGCGCCGCAAACAATCAGAAAATGACACGCGAGTGCGTCTCTTTCGATCGAAGATGCCATACTTATGTATCATACAGCACTATGGTACTGTATTATTCCCGGCGGTGTTGTTCCTCCACAATAAAATAATTCGAGAACCCGTCGTTGTTCTGGATTTTTTGTGAAAATGTCGAGATTGCGAATTCATCATCTTTACATACTACTGTACAGTACAACGATCCAGTCAAGAGTCAACAACCTCCGGGCCGCCGGGTTTCAATCAAAACCTTATCATTGAACAAGGTGTGGTGGCGAAATACCGTAATACAGTTTAGTACTACTGTACCTACAGTAAGGGGAGAGGGCAAAAAAGCAAGGTCGAAAAAAAACGAGCAACAAGAAGACGCGACGTGACGACGCGGCGGTCTTTCATCTGTTTTGATTTTTTTGTATCATAGTTTCTTCACGACCCTGAAATGACTATGATCAACTTCACGGCGACAAGCGACGGCTTCTCGATATTTTACAATGGCAAGAGCGTGCCGGTCGTCATGGACATCCAAAAAATCTTTGGTCAAGTGTTCAAGTCACTGCAGGACAAGAAGGACGACGAAAAAAGGCTACGACAGTGGCTGGACGCGACTTTTACGGCGCAAAGCTTTTTTTGCAATACCTACAGTAGTTGGTAAACTAAAAAAGGATAAGAGTTGTTAAAAATCGACAACCACCAACCCATGTCGTCTCAGACAAGCTTATGATACATCGCGTGTCAATGTCGGCGTAAACAGGTCGCTGAACAAGCAAGAGTACTGTACGAGATGCATCTTGCTTTCTTGACACACCTCGTGTATGTGTTGGCCCTTGACATGCAACGTAAACATTTTTTGGAACAATAAGGAAGAACAATGGTATACTGTATATTTTCAGTCAAGAATTCACCATCAAAATTGCGGCAACAAGGACCACAAGCGCGTGTTTTCGCAGACTTTGTTGCCATGGACCAAGAATACACGCAGCTCACGGAAAACGATCAAATGGACACAACATGATGATCATTTGTCAATCGGCCCTTTGTATCCTTTCAAGAACAACAACATGCATGTCCGTCGGGCCGTGAACCCCGTCATCAGCAAGCGCCGCGGACATCATTATTATGATATTACTGTATAATACTGTATCATAATACCGAAATCTCGTTCAAACCGGATTTCAAAAATTCCATTTGGATGAATTGGATGTTGATTTCATCAATCTGATCAAGAAACGCACAGATTCCTGGCGGACCCTGCCCGAACGGCTCTGAGACATGAGGAACAGGTGTCCCATGCCAAGCAAGGAAATCTTCCGCAAGTGCCTCCTCCGCCGCACTTTGACCCACGCATGCGCGCGCCCGCCACGTCGGCCCGCTGGCACGCTCGTTCGTCGTCTCGCAAGGTTGGCTGATGACACAACAAGCAGAAGCCGATACATGTCGCGTCGCGTCCCCGCCCGCCCCCCGCGCCTACGAAAGGCCTCTCAGGATTCTGAGATGGCCGTGCCCAAAGGCTGATTTTCGTTTCTTGCTTTTTTCTCGTTTGTTTTCGTCGTTCTCGTCTCGCTCTCTGTATGATACTCGTTCTTTGTCTCGTACTCTCTCTTGTTCTCTTCTTCTTGATCTGTTTTGCTCTCGTGCCTCCTCTTGTAGTATGTTTTTTATAATCTTGATCTATTATTTCATACAAAAAAAATTCCTCGACCGCCCCCCACTGCGATCAATACCAAAAATAACTAGTTGAAGTCCAATAAAACTAATCATTCATACAAAAAATACTTTCTGAATCAGTTTTGGTCGTACGCTGGTGAAACTGGGTTCATCCAACAGAGAATAATCAAATACTGCGTCTTTGGTCACAGCAGCAGCACGCCGTTCTTTGTCTTGTTCATTGCCGAGAAAAATGAAGCTGAAAAGTTTGTTTAAGGTTTTGGGCGTACCAAGTGTACAAATATTGCGCATCGGCGTTGTCGTGCAGGGACGAAATGACACCCTTGCGCGTCTCTTGCCACTTGTAAGTTTTTAACATTATTGTCAAATAGCAACACGACGCGTTAGAGACAAAATGGTGAATTTATAGGGAAATGTCGATTTTCTCGTCAACGGCCAGATCAACCCCCGGTTTTTACTTTTGTTCTGAAAAGAGAATGGGCAAAATGCCGACATGTCAAAGTTTCGTGCAGCTGAGAGCACTCGATGGCGGCGCTCCATGTCGAATTGCAAAAGTACGATTTTTCACCAATTTTCCAAGGTTACAGTCATGGATTTTAAAAGGGTAAAAATTCGGTTCGCGGATCGCCACGCCATTCAACCCTATGGTAGTATGCATCCATTTACCAATGAAAATGCCATAAAACTCTGGGCTTCACTGTCTGGTTCTTGCATAAAGTGCAATTTGCTTTGTATTTTCGCCACAAGGCTACAGTATCGCGACGAATACTGGTGCAGATCATCAAAATGGGGCTCATAAGAAAGAATGCGATCTATTGACCATCGATGATCACTTCAAAAAAACGAGTTCCAGGCAGATTCGATGCGACCAACCCGTTTGCGGGGCAACGTGGGCGCATGAAAAAGCGCGTCAGATTTTGATTTAAGCGCGCCCGTTTAAGTCAAATCCATGCAGCTGGAGCCTCTTTTGCTAGTGGACGCTTTGGCGAGATTCCTAGGACGCGCTCCTTCGTGCCATTCGACGGCAAAGATTATTCTGAAATCACGAATTGCAAGCCAACCAGCAGATCAATCTCACTCTTTTTTGTCATTTTCACGGTTTTATCATGCGCGTCTTCTTGTGGGCGAGTTTGGAAGAATTCTAATGACCCAGTTTTCTAATTTTTGGAATGGATGCTTGCCACTACTTTTTTTTTTTTTTTTTGAGCTGTGCCGTGCGCGTGACCATGCTAGGCTGCTAATTTGCGTCCTCCTCGATTGTTCTAGTTCGCAGGCTTGCAAAAATATACCTACGGTATGAGCCCAATTTAACAGAGATTGAAACGCCAGAACGCCAGATATCTCGAATTGGACGCTTTTTTGCATTTTATCACGATTTTACTCTTGTTTGAAGCGCACTTTTGCAACTCAGCCGGAGTTTCGCGCCCGTGGCGGGCATTCAGGGACATTTGATCGGCATTAAAATGCAAAAGAAAGAAAAAAAAAAGGGGGAGGTTGGACACGCTCGCTCGATTCTCTCACATACACTCGACAAAGATTTTCCATGGACAAATAATGGGGCTGGTGTTTTATTTTGTCAAGGACCGCGCGACTATCATATTATTACAAAAAGACTGTTACAGAAAAAAAAAAAGGGAAGAAGAGACGGCGGCAAGGAAGAACGCGCGTGTAATGATGGGCTTGCACACGCGTTGATTTGTGTGTCGAGCACGAGATGGAGTATATATTTGTGTGCGTGTATCGTACGAGGATGAAAAAAGAGGATGGAGATGGAGAAAAAAAAAAGAGCGCATCAGTGGATGCTTGCCTGTTCACTTTTTCATGGTGCGGTGCCTGCGGGGTGCTCGCACAGGGGATTGCGACTGGAATCGGCGACGATGCAGCCGATGCGCTTCTCCAGGGCGACGGGCGCCGCGTAGATGCCGGCGACGGCAGCAAGCATTACAAACAACAAGGTGGCTTTCATGCTGGAAATTCGATTTTAGTAGTCAATGGGGTCGTCGTTTTTGCGTAACGGAGGGGGCGATTAGGTTCGCGTTCGAGTCAGAATCGTGAGAGACCTCGGATGGAAAGGAAAAAGAAAAAGAGAGTGGGATGAAAACATGACAAAGCGAGCGTCCATGGCTGGTCTATTTATTTTTTCCCAAGGATGCCCGTCAAAAAAGGGAAAAGGCGACTCCTTTTAATTACCATTGGGACGAATTAAGGAGACAACCCTTTATCGATGCATGGGATCTCTATTATTTGCGGCAAGAAAGAGCACAAAAATGAGGGGCGAAACAAAGAAGGGGGGAGAGAGGGACGGCCATTAGGGAGAGCGAGGGTGTGAAAGAGAGAGCACGGCACCGTATCTTTGCCAAGTTGGGCCCAGACACAAACCCGACTGCATCATTGATTTGCGGAAAAGGCAAATGATCAAGTGATTTCTGCCTTTTTGCCTTTTTTTTTTTATACGCCCTTTGTTCCTTTTCGTCTAGACCGCCGGCGAAACAAAGAGAATGATGAAGCAAAAAGGGCAATTGTTCATGCCCTTTTGTTCATTTTGTCATGCGCTTGGCACTTTTTGCGCCATGTTTTGCCGAGTGGGGGGGGGGCAGCCGCGCGTCATTTTTTCAAAGAGTGCGCGAGGGAGAGTGGTTTTCTATTTTCGCGAGCGCGTGCTGTTGTATCATGCCATCTTTTTGTTTTTCTTCCCTTAGCGTGGCCCTGAATGATGCAATGGGCAAATGGACCGCGCACCATTTGCCTTCTGGTCTACATTTCCGCGGCTTGCAGGGAAGGAGGGGCCGTGCATGATGCGGTGCTGCCCTAGGGAGAGACAGCGGACCCAGATGCAACTCGGTCGCGTTCCATTTCCAATGGACAAGGCAACAAGGAAGGGGAAATGAGAGCATGGGTCGCCGTGGCCGGATGATCCTATTTTTTACTCGCTTTTTGCCAAATTGGAGGATGTTGTGAGCCTTTTTGCTCATTGGTGTCACCTGCGCGCGCTCCTTATGCCGACCATGGGCCCATTTTATGCACGGGCTTTTTTTTTTTCTTTTATGATGAAAGATGTGGCTATGAGAAGATGCCAATTGCCATGCAAGGTGCATCTTTTTTTTTTCCGCGTTTCCCGGCCGCCGCCGTCGCTCCACGGAAGGCTAATTCCATCGCAATTTCATCTAAAACGTGTGCCGACCCCACCACCGGGAGCAAAAAAAAAAAAAGGTCCACGGCACGGATCAGCACGCGCGTAACAAAGGAAAAAAAAAGGAGGCCATGTCAACCTTGTTTCTTATTTTGGTTCTGCCAAGAGCCCGCTGGGTTGCCATGGCCTAGAACGTTGCTTTTCGACGAAAAACAAGGGAGACGCCTGGAGGGGAGAGTAAGGAAGAAAAGAACAATGAGATTTCAGGTTTATTTTTAGGCGATGGAGCCATGGATGGGCGAAATAAAAGAACAAGGTATGAAAAAAAAAATCACAATAGGTATGGAAGATGTAAAAAAAAAGTGGCAAAAGCCCACGTTGAATGGAACAATTAATCGAGCAAATCCACGCAAGCTATAAAAAAAATAGAACAAAAGTGAGTCCAGGGGAATTTCTCGGCAAAATTGCTTACATTGGAGCAACAAGCAGCACATCATGATGGCGAGCATTTTGATGCCTGTGAGTTCTACGCCATTCTCGATAAATGTGGTGCCTGCGAGACAGAAAAAGACGATGGCGTTGAGGAAGCGCGAGGCGCAGATGAGGCGGGACCATCGAGCCTTGACGGGCGTGTTGACGAGCTTGATGAGGGCATTGATGCACAAGATGAGGCCACCACACACCCAGAACGCGCGGAACGCGTAGTTGAGACTATTCGAGTCCTTCTTGATGATCTCCTCACATATCTCGAGCTTGCTCTTGTCCTCGTTCGACAAGGTAGCAGCCTCGGTCACCGCCTTCATCAGCGACTGCGCAATGGTCAATGCAGCATGCGTGGTGGGTTCCGTGGCCGGCAACGTGCCATTGGCACTACCACCACCCGCAGCCAAATGCTCGAGCGACTCGCACACTTCAAATGCAAGCAAGCTGCTCTCGCTGCCGTGCGAATCCCACTCGAGACGGTACGCCGTGATCACGTCCGTCAGCGCAATGCCAAACGCCACCTGACACAAATGCAGAGGAAAGTGCAAATACATCCAAACCTGGCTGATGTGCACCTCGCTAAGAATCTGCAATAAAAAAAAGGGTCAATGGCTCATTCTTTTCCTTTTTGCTGATGAACACCACTATTTTTACCTCCTTGCAAAAGTCGTCAAAGTACATGAAAAAGTATGAAAAGATGATGATCACACCAAACATGTTGGCAACACTTTGAAAGCAAAAAAAAAAAATTGCGTCAATGACCGCGTCAAACTTCACCATGATTGTTCTAAACACTTACATGACCAGAATATTGGGGCCAGACTCGGTCACCATGCGAATGAAGCCAATGCAATTCTCACCTGTGTCAAAAAATGCAAAGAAAACGAAAAAATGGCGCAGTTAGCGACGCGGTCCAATTCAAACGCCGCCCGCGTCGTTTTTTTTTTACCGAGAATGATGATGGTAAAGAGGCCAAAGCGCTCGGCCAAGTGGCTGGCAGCGAGGGACACCTGTTTGAAGCGCTGCAGGCCCATGTTGGTGAGCACTTCGATACCAATGCTGACGTACCAGAGAACTTGGCGCTGGACGACCTGGTCCGGGGCATCAAAGAGCAGCGACACGCCCCACAAGATGATTGCCAGCGCATTGACGGCCACATACAGCGACAGAGGCTTTTTGGCAAACGAGCCTGAAAGCACCGCCGCCCACAACACCACGCTGTATTGCACAAGCAAGACAGCCTTCATGACTACATTGAAAAAAAGACAGACTCGCGTCAGCAAGATAACGCTTTTAAAACCAAAGACGTGTTTCAATAGCTTACCCATGTAACCGATGATGAAACCTTTGGATTGCAAGAAATTTCCAGACTCGCCGGACGCGCCGGCCATGCCCACAAGGCCACACAGATCCACAATCTTGTAAATATGATGCATGACATCTTTTTAAGGGGGGGAACGAAGAATTTAGTCTTGATTGAGTCATTGCATGCGCGAAATCGCTTTCTGATCTTACCGCTATTGTCGTAACGAGCCGAATACCTAGATAAGTGAATAAAAAAATACATTGTGATGAGTGTCAGCAGTGTCAGAAGGGTCAGCAGGTTCCGAAAGGTTGCCCACTGACACTTCAACGATGAATTGAGCAAGATGCAAGCTTACAATGCACTGGAGCACCATGTCCACCACATGATGACGAACCAGCCTGCATATTCGGCCAGATCGGACGAGCTGACCATATGATGGGTGTGGGTGAACGAGCTAAAAAACAAAGAATTCGCGTTAAAAAAAGGCACGACACGTCCATTGGGCGCGCTTACCTCAGCCAGCCGACGTAAAACACGTCGCTGAAGAGCTCGACCCACGTGGCTGACGTCTCCTGGCCAATTTCGTCCGACAAGTCGGGATCAGGCAGGCTAAGTTGTCACAAAAAATAAAAAAAAAAAGTGAGCCTTTGGCGCGTCATTGAAAGGATGTTAGGGTTATACGCGAAGATCGGGCGCGGCTCGTTGAGTTTCTCGTGTTCCTTGGGAGGTTCGGGCGTGGTCAGCTCGAGGTACACGTTGCTGTTTAGGACAATGGCATTTTCTGGCACAGATTCGTCCATGGACGGCTTGCGCTCTTTTTCAATGCTGGGGCGTGGCGAGCTTGAGCTCGTCTCGGATTCGTGATGGTCTATAAAAGCAGGTCAACAGTGGCGATGGTATGGGGTGAGTGGATGCGCCCTTTTTTTATTCATCTTTTTTTTTCCATTTTTTCCATTTTTTTTTTTGTTTTATCATTCGTACCAATTTTCTCCTCAATGGCTTGGAGCTTGTCTTCCAAGCGTTCCTTGAACTCTTCACGTCGATTGCCCATGTGCATGGTCTTGTGGATCTTTAGTGCGTAATCGCGCTTGGACCGATGGAAAAATTCGACGAGGTCATCCGTGTCCTTGATGGTGTACAGGCGCAGGATCTCATCATCGGTGAGCAAGAGCTAGGGTCGAGAATCAAAAAAAAAAAGGGGGGCGTCGGAATGTCAATGGTCGCGGCGAAAGGGGTCTTTTTTTTTTATCAACGCGATGCGGGGCCTCAACTTACAGGCTGGCGGATCTGATCGACGATGTCCTTGGTGACACGAATGGCCTGCTCGCCCATCAGATGCTTGAAATGGATGACTATTTAAATCAAACCCCGGGTTAACACAGATGCTGGCACCTTTTGCCCACCAATGGGCCTTTCTTTGTTACCTGTCTTGACGACGGGGATACTATAAAAAGGCCAAGAGCCGAAATTGAGTGGTGTAACACAAAAAAATTGAGCATGAGCAACGAAAGGATCGTCGTGCATTTTGCCTTGCCCCTACTCCTTTAGCATTTTTTCGTGCTTTTCTTTTTTTTTTTTTTACACGGTGGGTGGCGGGATGGCGGCCTCGGTGTCGGCACCAACGGGTGCGAGTGTGCCATCTTGGGTGGTGGGCTGCTGGTGATGTTTTTCATCCCATTGGCTCTTTTCGTGCTCAAAAATGGAGACACGGCGACGATGCAGCTCGAGTTGGCGGATGGGGTTCATCATGATGTCACCAAAGGTTTCCGGGCCATGAGCGAACATGGGGCGGCCCTCCTTGTCGTGTGCCGGCGCGAGATTTTCAGGCACGGCTTGCGACGAGGGTGCGCGCGCCGACGACACTTTGCTGATGCCGCTGATGGCCGATTGGCGAACGCGCACGTCGTCCAGCACAAGACCATCCTCATCGTCGTCCGCGGCGCGCTGGCGGAACGTCATATTGTCATTGACGGACGCCGCATCGCTTTCTTGCGCGTCGTCTGCCCTGCCAGTGGTAGTGCGCGGCTGCCGCAGCGGATTGCGCATCGTCGGACCCGATCGTTTCATGCTAGGCATTTTTGCGTGTTTTTTTCCTATCGAAGCAAATAAAAAAAAAGAAAATAGGGAGGTGTCGTGGGGGGAAGAGAAGAAGGAAGGGAAACGCAGGAAGAACAAGCAAAAAGAGCAAAAGAAAGATAAAAAAAAGCACAAACAAAGCAAAAAAAAAAAGTTTAAATCGCCTGGTACCCAAAGGGCTGTGTGATGGAAACCAGGGAAAAACGACAACAAGCCTCATCGGTCATGGTGGTTTGCCCGCCCGTGCTTCCCGAGAAAAAACGACATTAGCCTACAAATGGACAATTAAATGGAGAGCAAAGCAGCACACGAAAAATATTCGGCTCTAAAATTTCTTGTGTAGCCTCATGAAGCCCAGACTTGACAGTTGGGGCGCGCGCATCGCCTTCCCAAGTGGGGCACGAGGCGCCAGGGGAAACCAAAGCGCGCCTTTGGCCTTTTTTTTTTTTTTTCTTTGTTTCTTTTTTTTTTTATTGTTCTCGTGCACGTTTATTTTTTTTGGGTGACGAGTTTATGTGTCCATGCATTGCGTGGCGCCTCATGGCGCAGAGCAGATGATAAAAGGTCAGGCGTGCCAGTTCCAAAAGGCACACGCGTGGCTCATCCTTGACATTGCTTGCGGGTAATTGGCACCTTTGTTGTTGGTGTGCCTTTGGATTTCAATCGGCGACCGTGGGCGTGCAGCGCTGTAAGAAGTAAGCACCCTTTTGCCTCGGGTGCCGCTCCAGGGTGCGCCGGGTTGCGATCACACAAATGAAATCACGCGTGCGACACAAAAAAAAAAATAAAAAGAAAGCGAGTGGGGGGGGGGAGCACATGGCCGGCGACCCGCGGGATCATGCGATGCTCATTCAGCATTTTTGATCAAGCTTGTACAGCTCAATGCATTGACTGGACTTGGCAAATCGCGCTTTTCAAAGAATTTTTCAGAAAAAAAAGTAAAAAAGGATGGGCACATGGCCGACGCAACGGGATCATGCGATGCTATCATAGCATTGATCCGTGATCCACTCTGGTCGCGACTGAGGGCCGTTTAATCAAGCAGACCGAGGAATGAGGTGTCAATGGAGCAAATCACGCGTTTTTCGTTGTTTTCAAGCCATGAATCCAATAAAGACTCGCTCTTTTGATGTAAGCATTGGAGACGACAATGAAAAGGTGGGGGATCGAGGGCAAGGGTGAGGGGAATGAGACGGCAGGAATGCGGGGCAAAAAAACAAAAAAAAAAAAAAGGAAAACAGGCTTGCAACGATTTTGAATGGCCGCTTTTTTCATCGCTCTCCAGGTGGTTTTTTTTTTTTTTTGCTTTGCTCTTTTTTCCACTTTTTTTTCTTCTTCTTCTCATGCACACACTATGAAGCGAGTGGCTGCGCTCTTCTTTGTTGCGCTTTATGTTTTGGCGCTACACGGGGTGGTGTTGGGCGACAACAGCAAAGACAGTGTCTGTGTGGCACTGCCGGGGTTTGTGGACGGCGTGGCAGTGCCCGTTGTTGCCGAGACGCACGACAATAAAGTGTTTCATCAGCAAAGTCTTGACCACGATCTGCTTTTGACGACGCGGTCGCTTGGCGTGGTGTTTCGTGTGCGTCTGTGGTTGGCGCAGCATTGGTTTGCGTGGCGCCCGGCCGGTCGGCTATACAACCAATGGCTCCATCTTTTGCGTACATGCTACAATGGCGGCATTAGGGCGTGTGTGTCTCTGATCCGCATGGTGCGTGTTTTGCAACACGCCTTTTACGACTGGTACACGTCGCCGTCGTTGGAATATGCACTGTGGCAACAGAAACGAGCCGGGAAACGCGAAAACGAGGCCAATTGGACCAACAACAGCAACCATTGCCTTCTGGATGTGCTCAATCAGACGGCGCCTTTGTGTCTGGACGCAACGAATACGACACAGCTGCAGGACCACATGGATGCAGCTTTTGAGGAAATGTCGTTTGAAGATCAGGCGCGCACACTGCGTGCCAAGCAACCGCTTGTGTTTTGGGCGACGCTCGGATCGACGATGACGCGCCAATTCGTGCGCCAATGCCAATTGCAATGGGCGCACAATATGCATGCCATCTACGACGCGCTGGACACGGCGTTGGCACCTGGCCTGGGCCGCACACACTGGCTCGAGCCCATCTGTCATCACCAACAAGAAATCACAAAAAGCGGCAAAACCAGCGCATTGCCGGCGTTTTTCTCGGTTTCGCCATTTCAGGGGGTTTCTTCGGTTTCTTCGGTGACTCCGCCGGCGACCCTGGCGTCGTTGCGCGTGCTATTGCATTCGTACCCTGCGTATGGGCATTGCCACGAGCGTGATGGCGCGGTGCTTGCGCGACACGCCGAATTGATGGATGCCGTGCTGCAACATTTGCGAAAGGGGTTTGACAGAGTGCAGAAACGGTTGTTACAAGCGCACCTTGGGGCGCTTGCGCAGGAGGAACGCGATTTGCCCGAAGCGGCTGTGCAAATGTACCGTCAATTGCAGATTTACATGGCGGCGGCGACGCGTCATATTGTGGACACGCATCTGGAAAGACTTTTGAACGCGACAGCCGATTATGATGCCAAGGCCATGGCTCTCGTGCACGCGTCGCACCGGCATTGGGCATGGGCGCAGCACGAGGCGCAGCAGCGGCCGCCCTCCTTGCAACCTTCACCACCACGTCGCGGGTACGTGCCATTGACGCCTGACGACCGATGGCATCAATGGTGGCACGCGCACCGCAAGACCTCGTGGACCTCATGGAAAGTGTTTGATTGGCTGCCCTCGTTTTTCTTTGCGCGTCATGCCAACGACAGCAAAGAAATGGATGAAAGCGACGAAACTGAGATGAATTTGGCGAAATGGGCGAAAAAGGCCTCGTTTTCGTGTCGCGACGGCGACCTGGCACATTGCGCGGCACATTGGATCCAGCAGGACGCCGACCAGCAGCTGGCACCGCACCGCGCGGCTCTCATCGAGCAATACGCGCAAATCAGCAGGTCCATGGACCACGACTTGCACCTCGTATGGCGCGTCGCCATCAATCAGATCCAAGGCCGCCATCGCATCCTCGGCAGATGCGGCACCTTTTGTGCCTATTATTACCATGCATTGCTCTTCCTCTGGGTCCTTCTTGTTGTACTTTTTCTCTAGAACCCCCCTCACCTTTCCAAAGATACCATTTTTCCTAGAAAAAGGCACACCTGGGACATTTTTTTACACCTTTGCTCTAATTTTGCTACATGTTTGCACTTTTTGATGCATCAGTCGCTTAGCAGCATGAATAAAACATTCAATTGGAAGTTTAGCTACTCTGATGGGCAAAAATAATAACAAAGTTGCTTCATTTGACGCGTTTTCTTTGCTGGTGCTGACTTGGAAATTTTGAAACTGGAGGTTGCGCACGATTCCACTCTGTGGTGCACCTTCATGATTAGGTAAGTCGGAGTCAACCATGCCTAATCGTTATTTTAATCAAGTGCCGCTGCGCTGTATTTGCAGCATGCTCACACTCACGTCTCATTCTCGCCAAAGGTCAGCCTTAGATGGTTGCACTCAAAAAGCATTGTTGCAGCTACTGAAGTGTCGCCGTGAAAGTCCAGCATGATGCGGCCATTGGAGAGATAGGGGCTATGTTTTTATTTAGAAATTCATGGATCAGGGGGAAAATTCGACCATGGGGTCATTATTTCTTCAGTCAAAGATCGTTCCAATAATTACACTAGTGCGTTGGAATGCCACAACCAAGCTGGAAATCATGCTGCCAATATATTTCATTCAGGTTTCAAATCGAAGTAATAATATGCATGTTTATAAATATTCAATGGTAAATTCGGCTGGTATGTGACATTATCCATTGTGCTACGCTTTTTGTTTCAGGTTCGTAAAGACATGACACGGAGGCAGAGCGTATCAATAAACCTCGGAGTCGCGATCTATGATTCTGTTATTACAGTCAAAATTTTATCGTAGTTTATTGACGCGTACTCACCAATTTTTATTAAAGTTTGTCAATTCAACATCAATCTAGTACGGAAAGATACGTTAGGAATTTAAGTGAGATTTTTGTTGGATTTATGTCTGAAATGTATAGATTATTCAAAAATCAATGTCTTGGATTTACATTTCCTCATTTTATTCAGCGTGACGCGACGCGTCCCAATTCTCCCCTTGCATATGGATAGATTACATAATTGTTATTATTATCAAGTACTAAAATACAAGCGCAAAATACATTGGCGAGAGATTAACCTTTGTAAGCAAGTGTGCCTGTAACGGTGCTGCCAGCATATTCACCCGTAGGCAACTTCACGGTCAAGGTGACACCACCGAGCTTCGTACCCGAGCAAGAAACACCGCTTGCAGCAGTCTTAGCACAGCCGACCTTGACATTATTCAGTGTCACGGTCAGCGATGTCAGCAATTGGGTGGGGTCCGACAAGCTGATGTCGATGGACTTCTTGGAGAAGGTCAGCATGACAATGGATGGATGATTGACGGTAATGGAAAAGTCGTCTACAGAGCCTTGTCCATGACGCTGACTCTTGGACACAGAGTTTGTCGATACTGTGCCAGCTTGCCAAAAGATGGTACCCCATGCATTGTCACCCACACTCAGCACGGACGAAGCGGACTTGTCATTGGCCAGCAACAGGAAGGATCGCGCAAGATCATCGGCGTTGCTTTGGAAACGACTAAATGGCACATCCACATCAACCACATAGGCGTACGCATCGTTGGGCGTTTTGTGCGTGATCCATGATTTGAACACATTAGTCGTCACGACCGTCGTATCAATGGCAATTCTTGACCAATTTCTATACAAAAATGGTGTGAGTTCAGCGCGTTCTTTTTTTTTCCTTTCATCTTTCTGTCTTTCTTTTTTTCCTTCTTTCTCTCTTTCTTTCTTACCCGCTTTGTTGGCTGGGCGATACGGACAGAGAGGACACCGATTTGTTCAAGAACACATAACCCAAATTGCCTTGCCACAACCACGCGGGATTTGTATAATTTGTGGTGGTGTTCGTGGGTACGGGAGTCCTGCTGTTGGAAATATGCACTTCTGACTCGAGCTTGCGTTGATCCAATGTCGAGTACATGGGCTTGCCAGTCTTGGTTGAGATGTCGTTGCCCACCACCACATACTGGTTGTTAAAGAAGAAGTAACCCTTGTTCCAGTTGGTAGAATTGCCGCTGACCGATTGAGGATCCATGTATTGCATGGCACCAACACCAATGGTGCCGTCAGTGACGCCACCAACAAATGTCTCGACACCAAAGCTGCTGGCATTGTTGCAGTTCAGGTCGTTGGCGTTGTAAGCAACCGTGGTGCCAGGCAGTAAGTACCAATCCCATGTGGGGAAGATATCGACGTATTCATTGCCGGTCATATAAGTGTAGAGCAGACCATCGGACAAGTGGTAACCCAGAATATTTTGAGCATTGACGCATTCGGTATTGCGGATGCGAGAAGAGAACATTTTCAATGACACGACATAATTGTCCCGGCGCATGATCTAAATAAAATAGGTTGGCGTATTGATAACTGGTAGCAAATGTGCGTTATTACCATGTAATCGGCTTCCCAGAACATACGATTGCCATTGAGTTGTCCAGGATTGGCAGTGGAGCCAGTCGTTTGCAGGCGCTTCGCCGACGCTGAGAGTGCGGGATACTGCAGCCACGTGCTCGTGGCATTGGAATACTGTCCAATATTGACACCAAAACGGGAGTAGCTGCTCATCGACACCATGCGACCCAAGCAAGAATATTCCCAGCGCACAATCTTGCTCACAGCGTCATACATGGTCATCCATTCTGTGCCTTCCAAGGAAGCCGCAAAGATGGACTTTTCATCCGCGGTAGAGTCAAAGGTGGTATTGGCCGAATAGGCAGCAAACAAAAGATAATCATTTTGCAACACCGCTCCGTAATTGCCATTATACAAGACGCCATCGTGCTGGAAGAAAGAGCCGTCCACCTTGATGCCTATGATAAGCCGTACCAAATCAGTTCTTTGTGTTATGATTTCGTTTTTTTGTGTGTTCATTACCATCATTCGGATCAACCAGCGTTTCAATTTGACCATTCACATGTTGAAACACATCACCCATAATAGTTTGATTGTTTGTAAAGAGAGCAAGACCCAGACCCACAGAGGACACATCCAGTGTGTTTGCACCAGTAATGTAGCCCAGACCATTCAGGAACTGGTCAATCTGCGACCAAGAACGGCTCATTAAACGCTGACAACCGGCCGATTCAGCGTCGGTCAGGTTGGCTTGCACAAATACACATGCTACAGATGACAACTTGGGGATGCCGATCACCTGATCGTACCAATTGGTGTTCCAGAAACCAGGTGTGCCGCAAGGGCATGTCGCGTTGGAAAGGCCACCATTTGCGATACAATCGTCGGACGTATAATCGTTGCTGAACCAATAATCCATGGCCAGTTGGATTTTTGATAACATGTTTGCGTCGTTGTTCGAGTAGAAACTATAGGCCATCGACTCTGATTTTTTTTAAAATAAATGAGTACTGTATGATTGTCTCCTTAATTACAGGAAGATATCCATTTCTTACGCAAACGACTCCAATGACCGATGGCTGGCCAACTAGATTATATTTGGATGAGCCTCATTGTTTACTTTCAAATTTATTTTGGATACTTACCTGGCTCTTCTTCCATCACATCCACTTGTGTAGTCAATGTCAGACCATTGGCCATTAGAACCAAGCGACGAAACCCTGCGCATCCCAAAAAAAAATCAATTCAGCCGATCACGTTTTGGGCAGCGGGTAAAGTATAAAAATAAAAAAAATACGCCCTCAAGTCTTTTTCAGGAGATTTGCCCTTGGTAAAATAGAGGGAGTTCATCTCATATCTCTCTCAAGTACTCTTTCTTACCACTTGGCAACACTAGAAACGGATGTTGAGTTGGCTTGCGCTTGAAGGTAGAGCTGACGAATGCCCGGTAATGGATCACTGGCAACCGGTGCTGCCATGGTTTCCATCACCGACCCTAAAACGCCCATGCAGGCGAGCGTTACCGTTGTAAAGCGAACCATGGACGATTTTGAAAAAGAAAAAGAAGGGTGAAAAAAGGGACAAAAATGAGCCAGATCACGTTGGATCCTTTATATGACATTCCCACACTCTTTCCATTATTGAACAAGATTAAGGCAGTAATTTCCAAGGTTATTTTTTTGGGAGAGTAAGAAGGGTCTCGGAGAATTTGGTCAGCATACAGTTGCCGTGCCTGATTGTACAATAGAAGTGTTTTTATGTGCAATTGGGTCCATATCACCCATTGGTTACACTGTACTCATTGTTAACAACATCTGCTAACACAACAAAATCAAATCACGCATTGAAATAGTCCACATAATATGTAGGATTGCTCTGCATAAAGTCCACCTGCTATGATTTGGGCATTCCCACTCGCAAAGAAAATTTGTGCGACTGTGAAAATTAAGGGTGCCACAAAGTGTTAAGGTTGGAGCCGCAGAGACCTTGACAAACGAGAAATGTTTCACAATGCTGTAAATACTTGAGCAGCTTGGCAGTGAGAGACTGGTCAAATATGGGACACTATTTGTTTAGTTGTTCAGTTTTTGTGTTTGAATAGAAAGAAAATAGAAAAAGGTACTGGAAACCCATCATGAAAATACACTGACTGACAAAAGTGTATCGATGTTTCCTTATTTTGACTTTGACTCGCTATAGATTAAAATCGAGTGCATAATCGCATAAAGCTTGGCTTGCTTGTTTTATGGTCCCAGAAAATAGCTTTCGAATGGTATATTTCACAAGGCTATTGGAGTACTGGATGACCCAGAAAGTGGGGTTCAAAGCTGGCCCATGCATCGATACATTTTGTCACTTTCCCCAGATCACCTAGTCCGCCCGCCATTTTTATTTTTTTTCAATTTTTTAGTATTTGCGTGTGAATATCGGGGTGTTGCAAGAGAAATCGAAAAATACAATAAACTTTTTTTCCAGGGCGTGCGCGCCAGAAAACCAACTGTGGAGTGGCGCGTGAGTGGGGTGACTTTGTGCATGCCTGTCCTCATTTTGTACGAGCTGGCCCCGCCGTTTCGTCTGCTACGCTAGACGCGTCACGTTTGAAGGCCCGCTCTGACGACCGTGCGCTATCTGAATTCAGATGTATTTCGTCTATTCTAATCCTCACCGAATAAAACAACGTCCTTTCCTGTATCTTATTTTCGGCAGAGTGCCTGGTTATTGTGAATAGCCCTTTCTTGATCAGTTTAGTTCCTATTTCCCTTTATTAATTTCTACTACCGTCTCACATTCATCTGTCTCAGATAGTGCAGCTGAGGTTTTCAAACGGCACTTGTTGGCAAGATCCTACCGGTAATTTGCCGATCGTTGGGGAGTGATTTTTACTATGAAAGTGAGTGGGGGGGGGGGAATACCCCTTAAAAAGGAAAAAAGCCGAGAGGGCGGTAAGGTGATTTGATTTGCGTGTCTTTTTGGGGGGTCAATCCCTAAAAAAGGTGTGTGGTGGTGGTGGTGCGTGCGTGCGTGGTGGATGCATGATGATGCAAGCAATAATAATATAAATATAATAATAACATTGCTTTCTAGCTTTTGGAGTCCATCCTCGTGTCATTAAGATTTCTCAGATAGTATAGTGGTGACTTTTTTTTCCCTCCCCCTTTTTTTTTTTTTGATCTTTTTATTATATTTTGCAAATGAAAATGAAAATGAAAATGAAACAAAAAACAATCTAAATGAGCCCTTGGCGCTTGAGGTCGTCGTATGTCTTTTTGTTGAACACGTTGCCCTCGTCGTCCTCGTACTCTTCCACATTGTCCGTCTTGACCTGCGAGCTGACATTGTGCTTTTTGAGCTTCTCTTGCACTAGGATTGTTTTTTTAAAAAAAAACATAAAAAGCATGAGTTCTTGCTTTTTTTCGCTTTTTTCTTTTTTCCATGAGGGCACTTACATGCATACGCGTCGTCAATCTTTGTAATTTCGTGGAATTGGCGTGTGTTGGGCAGGCCGAGGCTGCGCATGCCATAGGCGTGGCGCGACTCTTGGAAATGCTTGTCAAACGCCTTGCGGCCCATGTACACGTAATTACCGCAGATCTCGCATGGGTACTCGACACCCAGACCGTGCAATTTGTACAGCCAGTATGGGATGGGCTTGCCGTCCCAGCCGAGAGGCAGCTTCAATGGGTTGTAAATGCGTTCTTCGTCCGAATCGTCGTCTGAGCCGCCACCAATCTCAATATCGTCGCCCTGCTCAAGCTCAAGCTGATTGAAATAGAGGGGAAAAAAAGGGGGGGAAGTGGTGAGATGGATGACAACGGCGCGATGGATTCCTCTTTCTCTCTCTCTTTTTTTTTTTTTTGCATCTTACAGCGCGTTCGCGGTCGGTGAGGGCCTGTTTGCGCTCGACGTTTGCCTTTGTCTGCTGGCGCGTGTCGCTGATCTCGGCTAGGTAGGCGACAATGAGGGCCTCGTGCCATGCAGTTTGCTTGCGGCGGTCGACGCGGTCCTCAGCGCCATCTTGGTCGAGTTTTGCCTGAGCCTTGACGTGTTTCTTGCCCTTGAGATGCGCGTCGTACACGGTCTGCTTGCTGAATGCTTTTTGGCACGCCTTGCAGAACAGCGCGTCCGTGTTTTCAGAGGCATTGGGCGCGTCAGGCTTGTACGACGCGTCAAAGGCGTCGCGCGCCTTTTTCTCAATGGCCGCAAGGTCCACGAGCGGCCGTGCGCGCTCAAAAAAGCCCTGCAGGTACGCGCGGAAGCCGTCCAAGTATTGCCGATACGCGTCACTCGTCTTGATTGACGGCGGATACACGTTTGGCGCATCAAAGCGGTCCATGCGGTCTAAAAACGGAATGTACTCGACGCGATTGATCCCCTTGAGGTTCACATAGTCGTTGTGCACCGCAAGCAGATCCAAATACCGCCCATACTGCTCCTCGCCCGAAAACAGCGTCTCCAATTCTGCATTTTTATAAAAAAAGAAGAGTCAATTCCTCATTTTCATCCAAGTTTTTCTTTTTTTTTTCTCCAGTTCTCACCTTGATCCGCGGCATCCATGTCGTCGTGGCCGTCATGCTCCGTGTCATCGTGCTTTTGGACGCGCAAAAACTCGAATTCGGGAGCATCAATCTGCTGATTGGGGTATTTGTCGTGGTGGTCGTTGATAGCCTTGAGATCCTCGTAAAAGGCGTCCAGGCTGATGTTTGGCTGCGAAATATGCTCGATTTCCTTGGCTCGCGCGCTTCAATGGATAGAAAAAAAAAAAAAAAAGCAAGTTAAATATAAAAAAAAGGCGATTCATGGCCCGTTCTCTGCTTTTTTTCTCTTTTCGCCCAATGTACCCGTCCTGATCCTTGTACAGCGTGTCTAGTTTGCTCGCTTGGGCGCTGAGGCGGGTCAGGTAGGCATTGACTTTTCGCTCCAGCTTTAGGCGCTCGCGATGTGTCTTTGGTTGTTCCATGAATTCCTGCACACATGCCTCTTCCAAGCGCTCCATCATCTCGTGCGCACTATCAAAAAGAGGTGAGCAACAAGCAAGACGCTCAGGGGCAACAAAAAACAAGGCACTTACAGGCGCTGATCTTCCAAAATGCTGTTCATCAGTGCTGGGAAAAGAGGTAAAAAAAAAAAGAAAGAGAAGCAAAAAAAAAAAAAAAAAACAGACAGAAAGTGCGGCCGTTAAAATTTAAAGCATAGGGACGCCATCCCTTTCGTTTTTGCACCTGTTTCTTCCCCCGCCTTATTTTTTTTCTTCTTCTTTTGCTTCATGACCGCCCCTCCGCCCTTGGAAGACCTACAGTGTATGGATGGGCTTCGTTCTTTTTCTTTAAATGGCTCATGTTGCTCTTCTTTTTCTCTTTAGCCGGCATGTCTCTGCTGGATTTGCACGAGACGCCCCCATGGAAGGATATCACGGCCTTTTTAGCAGACGCCACGCAAGGTAAAATGTGCAAAACGTTGCTTTTACGGTTCTCACCCGCTCTTCTCTTTGTAGACATGGACGAGGGCCAGCTGATCCATTTGCAGTCTTTTTCGCTTTTTGACGCCATGACGGCCATCGAGATCATGGATCCGCGCATGGACACGGGCATGCTGCTCAAAGAGAACGAGCCCGTCGATTACGACATTCGCACTCCACGCACACCGGCCCAGGTGCTGTGGATTGTCGATCACCTGCTCAATTGCGAGGTGAGACTCTTTTAAAATGGGGTCGAAATGCATGAAAATGGGGAAATTGACGCGCTTTTCCTCGTTTTTTTTTATTAGATGGCGTGGCTGTCGGGTCACTCTCTGGCGCAGACCGTGTACACGTCGCTTTATTTCCACCATATTCCTCAATTACTGCACCAGACGCCTGTGCCGGCGCGCGCCTCGGCTTCCATGGACGATGTCATGTTGACGGTGGTGCGTGCGGCGGTGCTGGCGACGGTGCGGTGCTGCAGGTACATTTGGACCGAGATGTCGTCGGGCAATGTGTACGAGGAAGAGGATTTCACTACGAATCTGTTTGGCTTGTCCATTTACGACGAGATCATGGATGTCGACGTGTTCAACGACATCCGGCTCGCATTGTTGCTGCTGCAGGACAAGATGGATGGACAAGAGAACAATGAATGGCTCGCCGCCCTGCATCAGCGCCTCACCGTCCGCCAGCATTTCCTCAAAGCCCTCATGTTCCTCGCACAGCCGCGTTGTTCACACATCAAGCAGGTCAGCGACAACCTGCATCAGATCCTGGAAAAGCCATTCGACTGCCTCGACAAGGGCGACCCTGTCCATGGCGCATTCGACCCAAACATCAACCGCAAACTTACGTCACAGGCTCCCCCGCGCTCCGTGTCCCTCCCCTCACACACGGACGCCTACAACCAGTTCATACGACTCATCCGCCGCCTTCATGACATTTGTTCCATCACCACGTTTCCCTCGGTCGCATCCCTCATGGTAAAACAAAAAAAAGGCGGAAAATGACGAATTGGCCTCATTTTTTGGTGATTTTGTAGAATTTCTTTGCCTACTTTGCCAGCACGCAGCCATACCCCGATGCCCTTTCGCGGTCAAAATTGAATGTGAGTCCCCACGTTGGCCATGAGTAATTTTTTTAATGAATGTCCCATTTTAGAGCCTCTTTTTCGACGACGGCGCCGTGTTTGGGATCATGCCCATCAAGCAATTCATTGTGAACTCCATCACCGACTACACAAGCCCGCCGGCAGACTGGTTCGACATGAATCACGCGCCGGGCGCGCCACCGGCCACGGTCATGGCAAAGACAGCGCTCAATCAATTCCTCGACCAGCACACGACCCTCCCCTTTATCGACTTTTTTAAAATCCAGTGCCACAACCGCGCTCGCCAGCGCAGGCTCCTATGCAAGGTCCTCAATGACTGGGAAATGCTCCAGACCGAGGTAATTCATTGGAAAAAAAAAATAGGCAATTTTGAGAAAAACAAGAACTCAATTCTTTATTTTATGGAATTAGGCGTACGAAAACGACCTGCAGATGCAGGCGCTGCGGCCAAAGTCGGCGCCGGCGTACCACTTTTCGCTGTGGGTGTACAACATCAAGCTGATCATGATGGAGCGGATTCTGCTGATGGGTTTTGAGCTTGATCTGTATGGTGCGCACGAGTACACGATGATCTACTGGTACCACTGGTACGTGCAGTCCGTGCTGGCCAACTATCACCAGCACACGGCCCACGACGCGCTGGACGACGACCACCCGGACACGCCCATCGACTCGTACGCGCAATTTGCGCGCATCCTCAATGGTGCCAAGAAAGAAATGTCACTTGGCGTGTTCAAGCTGCTCCTCGCGATGGAAAAGACGCGCCAGCTGACGTATCAGCCACTGCGCTTTGACCACAACGAGACGCGCTTCATGCACCGCCTCAAACCCTTCGTCGCACTCGCCTCCCCGCCATTTTTGCCCTACGAGCGCTTTGTCCAGGACGCAGACACCGAGCACCTGTCCATCGACGTGCTCCTCGACTCGGCCGCCGCCGATTTTACCCACGCAAAAGACACACTCAAGCGTCTCGTCAAGGCCGACAAAGAGATCGCAAAGTCTGAGCTCTGTGAGGATGCCTGTCGCAAGGTAAGAAAAAAAAAAGGCGGGGGACGGCGGGCAAAATGGTGTCACTGGAGCCATACAGGTCCATTGGGGATCGTTGATGCGTCAAAAATTCGGGAAAAAAGGAAAACCCGCGTCGATTGGTATCATTGGCGCGTGATGGGTGGTCACTGGCGCATCCATTGGGATCATCGACGCGTGAATGGGCGACCCGAAAAAAATTGGAATCATCGACGCGTCGCATCGTCGCGTTTCGTCAAAATATTCATTTCTCTTTCCCCACTCCCGCCGTAGGACTTGATGTCGATGATTCGGACATGCGTGGCCAACGAGACCGTCATCTTGCAGCTACTCAAGCAGCAGAAGTTCTCGGACAAGGTCGAGCTCGAGTTCAAGTATCATCCCTGGTGGCCAATCATGCAACTTGTCAAAGGCACACCCGCTTAAACTTGTGTTATTTTTTATTATTGTGTCTCCTCCCCCTCCCTCTTTCTCCACTTGTACCATACTGCTTTTAGATTAAAGGATCACCAATGAAAGAAAGAGATTTCGAGTTTTGCGCTTTTGTGCACCCATTTTGCTCATTTCAGTCCGGGGAGCATGTCGCAGTGCTGTAATGTCGAACATAAAAAATGCAGCCAGACAAACGCGGTTTGAATGAGCTCCAAAGTGAGTCTCCATGGCTCGTTGCCGAATTTTTTTACGCGTACAACGCTCAAAACGCACCAATTTGTTTTTTTGTCTGAAAGCAAAGATCCATTTCGCGTCAAAGCTGGACGTTTTGCTTCTTTATAACTCTATGAATTCATCGTACAAAGCGCAAGACTTCAAGTTTGTTATTGCGGGAGAGATGATAGAAATATCAAGTTTTTAAAAATGTACAATAGGAACTCGCCAAACCAGGTATTGCCAAGTTACAAAACAAGTCCCAGTGTGAAATAGCAGACGAAAAACACCTTGGGACCCAACTTGCATGTATATAAAGTGATTGGGTGGCGCGCCACACGCACATCAGAATTTTGTCATGTCGAGCTCCCAAACCAAAAGGTTGAAAAATGGGTCTCCAGATTTCTTTCAAACTCATACACAAGATACATTGCATGGCAAAACCAAGAAAAATGGTTAAACTGAGCGCAATCCAATGACTGATTGACGAGCAATGAGCGATTTTCGATTTTTCTTTGCATGCGAATAGCACGGGAAAACGCGTCCATAGAACCGCACTGACGCGTCCATTAGCATGAAAGGCGCCAGATGCATGGATTTGATTAGCAACAGACGCGTGTCACGCGACGTTGGACGCGCTTTTTAGCGCGTCGAAAATTACATATGGTTTTAAAACCGTGTCAAAAGTGCCGAAGAATCACTTTTTTCGTTGATCACGGATGACCATGTATGCAGTGAGTCCTCTTCTTTCTGCTGGTGTGTATTTTTCCAAGATACACACATTTTTTGTCGAGTTGACCTTGTGTCGAAAATAGAGCCTCAAACGCATTTTACGCGAGAACCAGCCAATGGACCTCCGTTTTTTACTACATTTTTGCCGGTTCATGCATCGCGTTGACATGATGATGTGAATGGTGTGGCGATCTGGGAACCTAAATTTGCCTCTTTTCAAATTCGTGACTGTACCTCTACGGAAATCCGTCATTTTCGAAAATCGTGATTGTGCGCGATCCAGTGCTTACAGAACCCTATGGATGGGCTCATTCAAAGGAGAAACACTAGTATTACTGATTCAAAACTGAAATTTTCATGTGTATTAGCATCTCACGGACAAACGACCAAATTAAGACAAAAATGTTCCAATCGTCCTTCTCTCGACAAACACTTGATCGAGGACCATGTTTTTTAAACAAAACGCGACATTTTACAAAACCTCAACTCATCTGTAGTACGCTTTGGTGCACATCAGCAATGTAATCGTGGGGCAAAACGTGCAAAGAAGTCTAAATGCCACCAATTCGAATTTGCTAGCGATCCGATCGATCAAACCGCATGCAAACTCTTCCCCGTTCTCGCTCATAGACATTGCAAGAACTGGACATGATAAAAAGAAGCAAAAGAAATCTATGTTTTTTTATTTTTACTGTTTGAAGCTACAAATACAGAGCATGAGGCGATTTGGCCAGAAAAAAAAAAAAAAGGAGGATGGGGGCATATGATGATTAATATCTACAAAAAATTGGCTCGTATTTTTTTTTTAAGCCGTGTCGCGCCATGCAGCGTAGATTTGGAGCAATGAGGCGAATCCGCCGCAGACGCCGACCATGACGTCGGGGAAGCCCGAGTTTTCTATGGACCAGTGGACGGTGAGTGGGAAGTAGCCTGAATTGATGCCGAGGTTGACGAGCATGGCCCAGCGCTCGCGCTTCATGGCGGCCATTTCCTGCTCGGGGTCTTCGTCGTCGTTAATATCGCCGGCCTTGATGCGCTTGAGCAGCGACGTCTCGCGCGCGCGCAGCATGCGGTACTGCTCGTACAGACGCACGTACTCGAGCACCACATACGTTGCCCAGAAGCGGCACGACCAGATGCCAATCTTATTTGTCTTTTGCTCCGTCATGGGGATCACCTGGTGCGCACCCAGCCAATAAATGTGCTCCAGAGGGTAATAAATGACATTGGCCCAGTTTTGCAGGCGCTCGATTGTCTGGTGGAACGCGCTCGGCGACGGGTTGTACTCAATGTAGTTCATGTATTGCACCATGGGCAAAAGGCCATAGTAGCGCAGCAAAATGCGGAAATCGCTCACAGGGCCCGCCAGATTCTGCACGCGCTGCACACCACGGCCGCCTGCGCGCCGCTGGAGCAAGAAAACAAGGATCTTGGACCAGTATTGGATGAACTAGGACAATAAAATGGACGTGAACATTCTCAATTCCAACCCGTGTTCCGTGTTTTTCCCTCTTTTTGATTTTTGACAGGTTTCCTTTTTCCCCCTAGGCTTACCATCAGCACCTTGTCGGTGCCGCGGACCGTGTTGAGAAAGCGCAGCAAGTGGTCCAAGCGCGGGTTAGACGGACCAAGGTGTTTGGCAATAGCAAGTGGGTTGAACGACTTGGACATAGCTGGTTGCAGTAAAAATAAAAAGAAAGAAAGAAAGAGAGAGAGGGGGCACTGCAAAAAAAGAGAAAGGAACAAAAGAAACGGAAAAAAATAAGGGCTGGAGTTGCGGGGGGAGGGGGCCTTTTTGATCATTTCACATGGATCGCCAATTTTCATTGGATGCAGGCTTACAAATGCCAATTCAGGCGGCCCCGCCCAGGAACTCCCCTCTCCCCGCACTTGTCCAAGGACTGCTGATTCATGCAAAATGCTACGCGCTAGCAAGAGGGAAAAAAAAAAGGCGGCCCCACTCTGTCGCACAATCAAAATTGCAACCAAATGTGTCCTCCCGCCGTTTTACGCGTAATTTTTTGATATGGGACACCGTCCCCTCGGTCTGTTTGCCCTTGGTTGCCTTCTTGGCGTCGACCTTTTTGCATGATTAAAAAATAGAAAAAAAACCCCCCTTTTGCATTATTTCCACAAAAGAAAAATGATCTGGCCACAGCTATCCGCAGTCATTCGGCCTCTTTGTGATCACCTGCTCCATGCGTGTGGCCCATTGGTTCTTACCAATGGCTCGTACGACCGAAAAGTGGATAAAAATGGACAAACAAAGAATCAAGAAACAAGACGCGCGACGACTCCTTTTTCTCTGTCTTTTGTTTTCTCGTTCTCCTTTATTATTTCATTGTTTATCCATACGTGTATATACAGCCATGAGTAAGTGTCCATCGGTTACGCTTGGTGCACCAATTGCACACAATTGTGCACAATTGGCAACTAAGTGTCTCAATTTTTTTTCTTTCTTTTAAATTTGGTTGTCATGTGCAGTCGTAAGTGTGCTGTTTTAAAAATCTCGATACCGCAATCTGAGTCTCTTTGTTTTCCATGTCTGATTTAGGAACTCATGGCTTCCGAGCTGAATGTCATGATGGTAAGGCCAGTTTTATTATTCTCTGTCTCATTATGTTGCCAATTCACGAATTGATACGCCCCATTGACACAGGACCGGCCATCGTACATCCGCAACGTGAGTGTGCTTGGCCATCTTGGGTGCGGCAAGACGACGCTGGTGGATTTGCTTGCGGCCAAGGCCGGGATAGTGATGCTTGGGCGCGATGGCGGCCCTCGAGCGGTGCATTCGGAGCTGGACGAGCCTTGCATGTCGACCGTATCGACGCCAAGCCCACTGTGCCACACGCTGCCGGCGGAATCTGGTCGAGACAAGCCATTTTTAATCCATTTGATAGATACGCCGGGCCACGTAGAATTTGCAGCGCAAGCGCGCGCTGGCATGCACGCGACCGACGCGGCACTGCTCGTTGTCGATTGCTTGGACGGCGTGTCATCATCGCACACCGCAGCCATCATGCAAGAGGCCCTCCGTGAACGCCTGAAACCCGCTCTCTTCATCAACAAGCTCGATCGCGTCATTCTCGACCATCAATTCAAGGCTGAGGACATTTACCAGGTAAATGAAAACAACAACAACAAAAAAAAATAACGAATTTTGCCCATTTGCTCATCACGGGTCATTATGGGTCATTTTTTCTTAAAAAGGCCCTGGTGCGCACGGTGGCGTCGGTGAATGAAATGATTGCTGCGCACGCGGCGTCGCATCTGGGCAAGGTGCAAATGCGGATGGAAGCGGGCACGGTGGCGCTTGGTTCTGGCAGCGACGGGTGGGCGTTCACGTTGAAAGATTTGGCCCGTCATTACGCGTCAATTTACAATGTCAGCGACGAGATCATGCTAGAGCGGCTGTGGGGCGACCATTTCTATGATCCGACGAACAAAACGTGGGACACGCGCGCTGTTGACAAACAAAATGGGCGTGCACTCATCCGCGGGTTCAATTTGCTCGTGCTCGGGCCGATTTACAAGGCGTACAAGGACGACGGACTATGCAACATGGAACGCAACCTGGAGGAGATGATGGCGCAAATGAAAATGGACGACTCATCACGAAACAACGAAGACCGGACGGGTGCGGAGCTGATGAGCACATTGTGGCCATGCGCGGCGCCGATTTTGGACATGTTGTGCACACAATTGCCCTCGCCCGTCGAAGCGCAGGCGTATCGTGTGGGCACGCTGTACACGGGGCCCAAAAAGGGCTATTGCTACGAGTCGATGCAGCGGTGCGATGCCAATGGGCCATTGATGGCGCATATTGTCAAGTTTGTGCCTCGGCCCTCAGAGGGATTGAACATTTGTGCGTTTGCACGCGTGTATTCGGGGCGTGTACGTTCTGGGCAGCCAATTCGACTCTTGCCACCCAGGCCTACGACAGACAATCTCGACGCAGGGGCTGCGGAGCTCAGGCGCAAAATAATTGGCACGGTATTGCTTGCGCGCAACAGGGAGGACGGCCGCGACAACGAAAAGGATAATGACGGCGACGACGCGTACGCCATGGTGGCAGTGACCGACTTGGAAGATGGCTGTCCTGCTGGCAACATTGTAGCTTTGACTTGCCGGATGGAAGAGACACATATGATTACATTGTGGACCACGGTCACGTCGTCGGCAATGGCCACACCCTTTCGGAAACTTACGTCTCCCGAAAATCGGCTCACGGTGCGCGCGTTTGTGCGCGCGCCCCCGGCGTATGTACGGAGCAGTTTTGATTACGCGTTTGCCATCACCAGGCTTCGCTATCCGGGTGTCGAAGCGCTTGAGGACAAGACAAATTACACGCACACCATCCTGGCGCCAGGCGAGAACTTGTTGAAACGCGCCATAACTTACCTGCAGGCCTCGATGGCATTCATCCCGCTCACAAAGCACGCACCCGTTGCCATGTTCCGCGAAATTGTCACCGGCACAGCCACAGAAAAGAGCGCCAACAAGCAAGATAGCCACCAGATCACCGTCAAACCGCTCGACAAAGGGGTGTGCAACACCATCGAGCGCCGTCAGGTTCCAATTTCGTCGCTGCATTCATTGAAGCACGAATTGCAGCGAGCCCATGGGTCCAAGCAACACGGCATGCAGATCCTAAGCTACAACAACGGCTTTGAAATGTCACGCGTGAACCTCGTAAGTCTACAGAAATGGAAGAAAACGTGCCCATTTCCGCTCCTTTTGTTATCATAAAAAAAAACGAATTGTTGTCCTTAGTTGGAACGCAAGCAGCCGCAGCAGGTGAATCTCGAGCATGACCAATGTCAATTGGGCTTTCAAAAGACCTGTTGCCATGGCCCACTTGCAAACGAGCCAGTGTATGGGTGTTTGTTCAAAGTTGCTGATGTGCGCGTGCCGGGTTCCTCTGCCGGTCGCGGCGGCAACAAAGGTAAGAAGGCTGCCAGCATTGTCGACGTGGCCGCGGAACTCGCAATGCTCACAAATGCAGCCACGGCCTCAGAATTCCACTTGGCCATGCATTTTGCCATGATGAACGCGTCGCCAACGCTACAAGAAGCCGTTTATGTGGCTGAAATGCAATGCCCCGCGCGCCACGTTGCTGTCGTCAAGGAAATCCTGGCCCAGCGCGAGGCTGTCATCGTCACGGGTAACGGCGGCACCACGACACGCGCCATCGATGGCCACACCACCCTTATTGCGCATATCCGCGCCAGCAAATCGCTCAGTCTCGTCCCCTCCATTTCTACACAGACGGATGGCCACGTCGTCCCGCAGCTCGTCATTGACCATTGGCACACCATGAAAGGGGACATCTTCCAAGAAGGTTCAGAAGGTATAAACATCACAGAACGACTCAAAAACTATTGGTGCTCAATTTTTTTTGAATTTGCACATCATTACGCTACTGTAGTCAATCACCAAATCAACGAGCTCCGTCGCGTAAAAATGATGAACCCGCTGTCTCTTCCTTCCAAGATCCACCATCAGTAACTTGCTATTGCTGCTGCAAAATTCGCATTGCCATGCACACTGTAGCAGTAAAAACACAAATATGATACACCTTCAATACGCATGATGACAACTTTAATAAAACACCAGTTAACGAAGAGGCCAAACACTTTGAACAAATTGTTTTATTTCTGCTGCCGCCTGGAACAAGGCACGATACGGCCATAATCCTGTGTTAAACCAATCTGAAGATGTCACACGACGACACGAGTGCGTCTCCTTTGATTGATGCCATTTTCACCGCGATTCACAACAAACACGATACGTAGTATTTCGAGATCCTGCGCCAAATTTGTGAAAATACAGTAACGGCATTATTATTTTGGATTCATCTGCACAAGGACCAATACTGTATGACATCTAGTTTTAATTAAGACTTGCTTGTAGGAAATGGACGGTCAAAAATAACCAAACAACGCGTAAATTATTATTTGGTTCTGGATGGATGATATTCACTAGCAAACACAAAACTCGAGATTTCTCGGGACTGAGCGATCCGATCCGCAAAAAAAAAAAAAAAAAAAAAAATTAATGCCGCTGAAGAATTGGATCCACCATCAACTGGTCCAAATTTGGGACCAGATGAACAAGTTTCTGACGAAGCGCTAGTTTCATAGGAGTAAAGGGGGTAAGATTAACAACATTTTATGTCGTACCGCGACAACGGCTGAGCGCCTCGACGTATGAGTCTCCTCAAATGAATCACAAGCAAACGCGGTAAAAGCGCTTGTTGTTTGGGGATATCGCGTCGTGTTCTCGGCGAATTAGCCTTCACGGATCGTTCTGACTCTGATTTGGCCCGGGATTCATGCAAAACGCATTTTCTCAGGATTGAGTTATCCGATCTCTGGAAAAACTTGACATCATCCAAGTTTTGAGTCGAGAATCCACTGGTATAAATTTGGCGCTAGATGGTCAAGCTCATCGGGAGAAACGCGTAAAATATTATTTAGCGCTGGGTATTCACTAGTAAACACGAATCTCGAGGTTTCTCGGGGCTGAGAGATCCGAATCGCGAAAAAAATTAACACCGCTAGAGAATAGAGTCTACCATCAACTGGTCCAAATTTAGGACCAGATGACCAAGTTTCTGAAGAAACGACAGTTTCATAGGCGTAAAGGGGTAAAATCGTCACTATTTGGTCTCGTACTGAGGCAACGACTGAGCGCCCCAACACATGAGACACATCAAACCAATCAGCGGGCAAACGCGGTAAAAGCGCTTGTGTTTGGGGACATCGCGCCCAGTTCTCAGCGAGTTAGCCTTCAGGAATCGTTTTGATCCCGATTTGGCCTTGAATTTATGAAAAGTGCATTTTCTCAGGACTGAGCGATCCGATCTGTGGAAAAACTTGGAATCACGGACGTTTTGTGTCGAGTATCCACTGGTCTAAATTTGGCACCAAACGGTCGCCCTCGTCGGAAGAAACGCGTAAAATATTGCTTGGCGGTGGGTTTTCACTAGTAAACGCGAATCGCGTGATTTCTCAAGACTGAGTTATCCTATTTGCGAGAAAATTTAACAGCACTAAAGAATTGCACCTAACATCAACTGGGCCAAATTTGGGACCAGATGACCAAATTTCCGATGAAGCGCCAGTTTCATAGGCGTAAAAGCGGTATAGTCACCAGTATTTGGTCTCGAACCGAGAAAGCAGCCGAGCGCCCCGATGCGTGAGACACTTCAAATGAATCAGCGGCCAAATGCGGTAAAAGCGCTTGCGGTTTGGGAACATCGCGTCCAGTTCTCAGTGAGTTGTCCTTCAAGGGTCTTTTTGACCTTGGTTTGGCCCTGAGTTTATAAAAAATGCATGTTCTCAGGACTGAGTGATCCGATTTGTGAAAAAACTTGGAATCATCGAAGTTTTGAGTCGAGTGTCTACTGGTCTAAATTCGAAGCCAGATGGTCAGGACATTGGGAGAAACGCGTAAAATATTATTTGGCGCTGGGTTTTCACTAGTAAACACGAATCTCGAGTTTTCTCGGGATTGAGTGATCCGATTTGCGAAAAAAATTAACGCCGTTGGAGAATTGGGTTTACCACCAACTGGTTTAAATTTGGGACCAGATAAATAAGTTTCTGATGAAGCGCCAGTTACTTAGGCGTAAAGAGGGTAAATCACCACCATTTGGTCTCGTACCGCGCCAACGGCTCATCGCCCCGACGCATAAATCACTTGAAATGAAACAGCGGCCGAAAGCGGTAAAAGCGTTTGCGGTTTAGGGACATCGCGTCGAGTTCTCGGCGAGTTAGCCTTCACGAAGTTGATTTTGCCCTGAATTTATGCAAACCGCATATCCTCGGGACTGAGCGATCCGATCACTGAAAAAAATTGACATCATTGGAGTTTTGTGTTCATCATCCTCTAGTTCAAATATAGGACCGGATGAACAGGATTCGGAGAGCGTGCCCAGCAAAGGCGGAGCAAGGTCTTTCCATTTTGGTAGCATATGCGACAAGGGCGCAACGTATCGACACGCGAGTCATTTCAAAGAATCAGTAGCCAAACGCGGTAAAAGCGCATGCGTCTTGGAGAGATCGCATTGAAATCTCGGCGAGTTGATGTACAATGGCTCTGAAAACTCGTATTTTCGATTTTGTTTTGGAAGTTCGATTGGAAGTGGCCTAAAAAAGAACTGACGTTTATATTTATCGAAATCAAAAACTATCATAAATATTTGAATGGAACACTGAAGCAACTTGATGATCCGCTATGTCGATTTTCAAAAGTGATGAATTTGCAAGGGGAATGTTACGGTCGACGATTAGAAAATACATCAAGTACGATGTTTTTTTTTTAATTCCTCGCCCAAAGTGTAAGCACACCGAGACCCAAATTTCGGTTCAAGAGCATCTAACGAAGGATATAATATTGTAACCAAAATTGTAGCAATCTCGACAATTGGCGGTCGATCTTTTACACTTTATTGAAAGTACTTTTTTTTTTTGGTTTGTGAAAGTCACAAATTCGACGTATATGGTACAATAAAAGAGGAGGGGGTAAGCAATAACTATGTACAAACAGCTTGTAGGTGAAAAAAACAAGGAAAAACAGAGGTGACGCGTAAAAAAAAAAAGGTGAGGGGGGATTGGGAGATATCCATGGCGTGTCGTCGTCAGAGCGCGGCGGACCAAAAGAGGCCGTCGTCAAAAGTGAATTGGGTGAGATCCTGGGAACAGATGGCGGAGGGCGGTTCGGCGGTCGGAAGCCACGACGATGCACTCTGTGAGCGGGAAGAGGGCAAGCATGGGTCTGTCAAGAACAAATTGGACGCCTGTGACGACGCGACGAGCATGGGGTCGTTTTTCTGGTGGTGATGCTGAGGATAAATTTGATGGTGGTGGTGGTTTTGTTGTTGCTGTTGCTGCTGTTGCTGGTGATGCATGGTTTGCGGGGGTAGATGGTGGTGCAGCGACTCCAGGTAGGCCAAATGAGAGATCCAAAGCAGGCTGTTGTTGTCTAGCGACTGTGCCGGCGCTGTTGTCCACAAATTCGGCAGCTTTTGATCGACTAATGGCTCGTCCATGGTGTCTGTTGGCGTGCTCACCTCGCTTGGGCTGTCCGTGTCGCTGCAGCTCGTCGCGCTTGCGCTGCTCTCGCTGCCACGTCTCATCGATGTGTCCATTGCCGCCGCAATTGTCAAAACCGGTGCTTCGAAGCCGTCCATTGTGCCTTGTTGCTGCTGTTGCGGCATGACCATGGGCATGAACATAGGCGGTGCCAGAGCAATGACTGCGGCGGGCTGCTCAATTTCGCAAATAGGTCGAATCACTCGATTTTCGCGGATTTGGCGATTTTCATCTCCCTTGTCTCGCCAGTCCGTGTCAATGGTGGTGTCCGAGTCATGGTCGTCGTCGCCAATGTCGATTTCGTTGCCATTGTCCACATGGGCGTCCGTGTCAACGTCCATGGGTGTTGTTGATGACAGTGGCAGGACGAGAACACGGTGAGTGGATGACGGCAGCATGGTGGACGCGAGCGACGCGTCAATGGTCATGGTCGGGATCGACCATGAGCGTTCCGGCGCGTCAGTGGGCGCGTCGTCATCGTCATCTTGAAATTCAAGTTCATTTTCGTCCATTTCTTCATCATCATCGGCCTCGTCCGAGGACGACGAAGAAAACGACGCTGTCTCTGCTCGATTCCATTGACGACGAGCGCGGTGGCGACGTGTTGTACGCATGGCAAGTTTTTGGGACTTCCAGTGGGCAGCGTAGCGCCAATGGATGACGCTGGCGAGGTGTGCGTCCTTTGGTGGTCCAAGAGCAATGTAACAGGCGGGGCATCGGAACCGGCTGGTGTGCAGACTGTGTGCGTCCAATGCCAGGCAGGACGTGTGAAGCCAATGGAAACAATCGTCGCATTGCACCATCAAGCCCTCGCCATGGCCACCGCCACGATAATATTGGTCGTGAGAGCAAATGCACCGAATCGTCTTTTTTTTGCTGCTGTTGTTGTTGTTGCTACGTGGACGCGGGCGAATTGGTTGCTGTTGCTGCTGCGGAGTCTCCTGTGGAGGCTGGGCCAAAGATGCCTGCGATTTGCGTCGTCGAGAGCGCGAATTGGCATTGCCACGTACATGATGTCCTGTCGGTCGAGACATGGCGATGCTGTCATCCGTCGATGAAGGTGCAGGCGACGACGCAGGGGGTGTCGGCAAGAGCGAGATCGACGAAATCGATGAATTTGACTCTTTTGCCGATAGGGGCGTTTCATCGCCGGGTGGGGTGAGCGATTTCTTGGATTTTTGATTGTCCGGCGTCGGCATTGAATCTGATGAGGTCAATAGCACTGGCAAGGGCGGCGTTTCCTGACGATATTCGGTGCGAGTATCGACGATTTCGTCGATTTCATCGTGTTTGCCGTTCTCTTCATGCACAAGGGCTTCAATCATGCGCGCACCTGCAGCTGCGAGAGTGCGAGCCTTTCTGGACGCGGAGCGGCGCACGATATCTGGTTGCTGGTTGCTTCCACTAGCCACGGTGATTGTCGCGCAATGCGGATCGACGATTTCATGGTCGAGGGATGCCAACTCGACTGTTGGAAGCTCGGCATCGACAAAGGCCAGGTACCGTTTGAGCAAGGCGAGCTGTTTCAGGGTCCGCGGTCGTACAGCGGCGCCACCTGCTCGCAATGTGGCCCTGTCGGGTGAAGTTTGCTTGGTGACACGCGACGGAGGCGACCAAGCCGAAAAAAGACGCGGCTCATGCGCCTGCTGCCGTTGCGCCATCAGATGCGCGGCAGCCTTCATGCGGAGTTTCATCGTGTTGGCCAGCGCTGTCATGTTGACCTCCTTGTCACCCTGTTTGTCGTCATCCAAAGCGTCATGGCGACGTTGTTGCTGAAGATGCAGTCGTGATGCATTCCTAGGTAGGCGGATGGGCACTTTCACAAGAGACATGAACGCAAAAAAAAAAAGGGAGGAAAGAGAGTGTGCTGGAAAAAGGGAGCTCTGTCGGATAAAAAAAGAGAAATTAGTCGCACGATAAGAACGCGCGTGTTTGAACCTGCAGAAACCGAGGCCCTGTGGCTTACCAAAAAGTCAAATCAACCAATGCGAAACAAAAAAAAAATTGGCACGATGCGAAATGAATGAAAAAAATGGGAAAGGAGAGCAAACGCAAGAAAAGAAAAGAAAAAATAAGCAAGAAGCAAATGATGGAAGAAAGAATGACAAGGATGATCTGGAAGCCGTGTTTAGCAAAGAAAAAAAAAACAGAGAGAACCAAAAAAAAAAAAAAAAAGGCTTTTTTGCCAAGGGCTGACAAGAGAGTGACAACCCAAAAAGCCTTGCACGCTTTTTTTTTCACACAAAGGTTGATAAACAATAAGGGGTGGATATTTCACTTTTGCAGACTGCACACCATTACACAAACAACACATTGTTCACACACATTTTCCAACCGCGGAGTTTGGGTTCCAAAGGGCATGGAGGGCAAATTCGCGCTTCCAACAAGGGAATTCAGCGCATCATGTAAAGACATGACGACCGTCATTGTTTTCGCAGTGACGTCAAGTAAACAAACAGCATTGACAGCCATCCGCCGCTTTTTTTTTTATCGCAATGCTTAGATCATTGGCATGCTGTTGACCCTGGATGGAACGCGGCAGAAAAAAAAAAAAGGGCGCATTAAGCTTTTTTAGCGTCATGATCGTGCTGCAGACATAAAGCTTGGCGCGTGTGAGTGTGTGTGTGTGTGAGTGCGTGTTTTGGCCTGCAAGGATGCGGATGGGTTATTTGGTTTAAACATTTAATGTTGTGCATTGCTCGGGAATGATGAAAAATGTTGAAATGGGGATCCAAAAAAAGGCGGCGATGAACGCCCCCTTGATTTTTTTTTCTTCCCCCTTTCCTTTCCCCCATCCCCCTGCTCATCGACACAGATTGCTAACCACACAAAGCGTGTGCGGTCCCCCCTTTTGCTCCCCGTCATTGCTCCTTGACCTCCTTGCCCCCCTTTTTCTGACCCAGATTTCTTTTTTTTTTTTAAGCCTGGTCAGGCCTGTGTCACCCTTGGTCTGGCAACACCTGGCATGGCAGAAGTGTGCATAATGGACTCGTCGACGCCTGGCCTTGCGTTTTGCTTTGCTTCTCCACAAGGGTGGCGACGCAACCCTCCTTACGGCGCTCTCCTATTTTTTTTTGACGCTCGTATAAATACCCCATGCTGGAAAAAAAAAAAGTGACCAGATCATCCGTTTTTTTTATTCAATTTCGATGTGGGGACTTTCGGTCATTGGATTATACCTGCTCACGGCTGCCGCGCAAGCCAATGACATTGATAAATGCCCTAAAATTGAAGCGTCCGCGCTCCCCACAGCAAAAAACGTGCGTGATTTGCACCCGGGCCACATCAAAGTCATGGCCAGCATTGGCGACAGGTTAAAAAAAAAAAGTGGACGCGAGAAAACCGAATTTTGACTCGCATTTTCGCCTTTTAGCATCACCTCGGGCGTGGGGGCCATCAATATCGTCAAACCCTATGCATCATTGACCGACTTTAAGCAGCATCGAGGTCTGAGTTGGCTCAGTGGAGGGGTAAGTGAAGATGCGGATGCACGTCCACGGGGTGCGGTTCCCCTTTTGTCTCCTTGAAAGTATACGACGCCACTGACACGCGGTAATACCCCTTTTTTCAGGATGAAGACGCGACTTCCATTGCCAATTACATCAAGCACTACTCGCCAGATCTCTATGGCAGCTCCAAGGGCGTGCGTGACTTGCCCATGTGCCCAGGTACAAATGTCAAATGGTGCATTTTCGGGTTTTTGCATGAATTCTTACGCTTTTCTCCGCCACAACTCCGCCCCGCCACTAGAGACCTTCTTTTGCCTGAATTACACCCATTCGTAAGCGGGGCGCGTAAAAAAAAAAAAAAAAAAGGGCGGCCGCTAAAAGCGAGTGATGCCACGAAAACGCGCAATTTGACTCTTTTTTTTTTCCTTTTTATAGCTTTGAGACGGACCAATTGAACGCTGCGCTGCCGTCGGCGACGAGCAACGGGGTAGTGGAGCAAGTGCAATACCTTATGAAGCACATTGGGCGTGGGTCGCAGTACGACAATGACTGGAAGGTGATCAACATCTTTATGGGCAGCAACGACATTGGCGTGTCGTGCCTGCCCAACTATCGCGTAGATAATTTCGACAAAAACATCCGCGCGGGGCTCCACCTTATCAAGAAAGAGATCCCCAAGGTGCTCGTCAACCTGATTGCGCTCTTCCACACGGAAAAGATCATCTCCAAGGAACAGCCAAACTATCGCAAAAAGTTTGAGCACGAGCCCAGCCTGGACCCGCGCAAATTCGAGTGCTTGTGCATCCGCGAGCCCCTCTTTGGCAAATTGACGCTTGGGTCGCATGTCGATCAATTCAATCGTGCACTAAAGAACATTGCGGAAGATTACAGCAGCAACGACGCAGGCACCTTTGCCACCGTGTTCAGAAATATCAATTTAGACGTCGATACGCTGCCATCAACGGCACTGAGGTAACCCCCCAAGCGAACAAAACGTGTGGTTTGCTCAATTGCCTTTTTTTATTCTTTTTTCATTTTTACCCCTGGTTTGCAGCAACCTAGATGAGTATCATCCGAATGTACTTGCATACAAATATTTTTCCACGGTGAGTGACGTTTCCCTTTTGTCAATTGAGGTCTTATTGACTGCGGCTGATTGGATTTTTTTTTCATTCTAGGCCCTGTGGAACCTGATGCTAGACCCGCATCAGGACCCCAATGCGCCACTGACATACCAAGCTGACCTGCCATTGTATTGTGTTTCACCTAATGACAGATTCAAAACAGAGGGATTCAAAACAAAGGGGCATGAAGAAGAAGAAGAAGAAAAAGAATAAAAACGGCGCCATTGCGACGTGTGCTACATTGACTTGCATCACCGATAATGGGGCCTCCCCCAGGGGCTACCCATGCGTGTCACAGTGCCACGATTTTTGCATGGGACGGGCCATGGAACGGCATGACGACGCGCAGCGGTGTGGTGCAGATTGCAACTGTGCATAAATCGATTTTTGTCAAGCCCAGCGTGGCTGTCCATGCGCCTCTTTTTCTTTTGAACCAAGGCCAAAACGGGAGAAGGCGGCGCGCGCGCGCCGCGATCCCCTTTATTTAGGATGGTCCAAGCAAATGAGGGCACCATGATCTTATGCAGGATCAGTGAGCTTAGGTTTCATTTACGATGATCTCATGGCTCTCTGTTTTTTTTTAAAAAAAAAAAAAAAAAAGGAGAAATGGACGATGAATTCGGGCTGCTGATGGCTGAGCGCGAGGATAAAAATGATGAACACTACACGAGTTGTTATCATGAGCACAGTCGAGATTAGCATTATGCACTTGAAATTCCCATGTTTTCCCCTTGCTTTTTTAGCCAAACGACCCTAATGGCCGCTGGGCAGGCAAGCAAGCAAAGAACAAGACAACGGAAGACGTGGCCGCCGTGCCCTGTTTTTTTTGTTGAAATTGGCCAATTCGCGCTTTTCTTTTGGTGGCACGAAAAGGCCCATCCCAGCAAGTTGCATAATTTACGCGACCAAAAATAGCGATGGTGGGGTGCTACACAGACCGCGTGAGATCATCCTCGCCTTTTCGGCGCTGAATCGCGCATGAAACAAAAGGAGGCAGGGCGCAAAAAAGTGTTTGAGCTGCAGTGTATGTGTACACAATTCATGATTGTGTGCTTCGCGCCCTTTCCCGAGGCTCCCTGGATCCCCGATAGGGCTCTATGCTGACAAGCAGGGCAACAAAAGAGAAGGAAAAACAAGCATAAAAGCACTCCTCAAATTTAAGGAGTAAACAACACTTTGCAATTTTAGCAAGTGGGACGAGAAAAAGCGATAAAAACAACAACAATAAGGAGTCGAAAAAAAGTGAGATGGCGCCAACGTGAACTCTCTTTTTTCTTTATTCTTTATATTTTGCTGATCATCGCGCTCTCAATTCTTTTTTTTTCTCTTTTTTTTTTTTTTACAATGATGGACATTCTTTCGCCCTCTTTCCACAGCAGCCACAAGTTCATGACCACCAAGTCCTACGCGACGGCAACGACATCGCCTGCCCAAGGGATTGCGCGTAAGTTTTGCCCCCCTTATTAGCCGGAGAGTCAGCGCGTCTAGTGGCCATTTTGGGTGGAACGTGTTTTTCCCTCCACCTTTTCCTTTTTAGCGTGTGTGCGAGTTGTGGGCCGCGTGGCTCCATGCAGATGGGAAATTGGGCATTGGACAGCCAACCCATGGCATGAATTCACCTCATTTGGCCATGATTTTGGCTTAATTGGAGGTTCACTCACACACGACCCTTTTTTTTTTTTCCTCAGCCCCGTCGCCCCGCCACTCGATGGATGAGGCCATGCTTCAAAAGGAGCTGCAAAAGGAGAAAGAACAGCAACAAGAGCACAAAGAAAAGGGTATCGTGTCCAAAGAGATCATTGTGGAGACCTTTGTGGAGCACCAGCATGCAAAAGACGACGCGGCCGTCATTGTCGAGGCGCTCCCCATTCAGACACCGCCGTCGCCACTCCGACAGGAACAAGAACCAGAAAAAAAGTTGTCTTCCAAGCCCGTGATGACTATCGATACCCAAGTGACAAAGCGCGTCGTGTCGTTTCCCTTCAAATCGCCTGCCGTGCACTTTGACCATGGTAAGACAAGACGACAAATGAGAAAAAAAAGGGGGGCGTGGAATTCGTAAACAAACAATCAATTGGTCTGGAGCACAAGCAAACCTTCTTTTTTTTCCATGGTTTAGACCCGTCCGGCTATCTGGTGACAAAGCTGCAGTCGCTCATGTACTGGGAACATCCAGCTCAAAGCTTTGGTGTGCTGTTTGGCTTGCTATGCAGTGTGTATCTCTCACAATCCTACTCGTTATTGTATCTGGCCTCTGCCGCGTTCACGCTGATCACGGCCTTTAACTGGGTCTATGTCAACTTGCACTACCACAGCCATCGTGTCCTTAGCGGTAAGCCGGCCGAGGTGATTGTCCATCCACACAGGTAATCGGCACAAAAAAAACCAAAAAAAAAAAAAAAAAAAAGATAAAAGCAACGATTGACGCGCTTTTTTTTTTCTTTTGTCTTTTTTAGTGACGCGCTGTCGATGCGCGATGCACGCCGCACATGGTTCACGGAGGAGCAAGTGAACCACAGCTGCCAGGTGGCACTGAATGTGCTTGAGGGCGTCGTGGAACAGGTGATGGAGCTCGTTCTGATTGAAGATAGCTGGCGATCCGGGTGTGCGGTGGCCATCTCATTTATTTTGTGGACACTGGCGAGCCTGATCAGCACAAAATCGCTTGTCGTGCTGCTGACGGTGCTGTTCTTCACGGTGCCACGCCTGTACCTGGAGCACCAGGTCGATGTTGACGCGTATGCGATGCATCAGCAAAATCGCGTGAAATCATGGCTCAAGGAGCACCAGCAGCAGCAGGTCATGCTGTACAAGTTGTCTGAACGCGCTCAGACCCTTGCGCTGCAGCTCGCATCAAAAGGTATGCAATTGGCGCATACTTTGTATTCGCAATGGGCAAACAGAAAGAGCGCGGTTAGCATTGTCACCGAGCAGCCAATGGATCATGCAAAGTAGGGACGAAGCCATGCAAATAAGAAAAAAAAAAAAGATGTACACCTCTGTTTTGACTTTTAAAAAAAAATAAATCAGTGCCTATTTGAATGAAAAAAAAATGCACGTTTGGCCTTGGAATGGATTGATTTTTGCGTCCTGGTGGAGGTTTTTGCTGGGGCAACTTTTGCGCAGCTTTTTGTTAGGATGCTTGAGTCCCTCTTTGGCTATTGGTGGTGCTTGAAGAGTGAGAAGGAGATCTGCACGTTTTTGTTGTGTGTGTGGGTCAGGACCGGGCGAAATGTCGACTTTTTTTTTCTCTCTATCTCTCTCTCTCTCTTTTTTTTTTTTTTACGTGTGCCAAGTCCATTTTCTAATCTCGGATATATTCTCTCGATCTCAAGCTCATCGGGCCCGACCTTGCACGTAAAATTTCATTGAGAGTCAGCGCGCAATGCTGGGTGTGAAAAGGGAAATATAATGGCGCGTAGGGAATCTGGCTGACGGGGGGGCACGGGCTCACTTGCTCTGTTGCTCGCTATTTTTTTGACATAACAAGAGGCACTTTTTCTTTCTTTTTTTCTCCTTTCTTTTTCGTTTATCGCAAAATCCCCATTTCATCATGCACACCAAAACGATCTGCGCTGCTGTTGTCTTTTCCATGGCCGTCATGCAAGGTGAGGATGACAGATTCGGCTGCGGCAAGCGCGTAATGCGCATGATTCGCAATGCACGCCTCACCCGCTATTTGAATTTGCATGAATGGCGTGGTGTCGCGTTTGGGCGACCGGGTTTTTTGTACGACATTGACCATTTTGCTGATTTTTTTTTCTAATAGTTCATGCCGGTGAAGCCGGTGCTGAGCACGGCGTCGAGGCCCAGGCTGCCCAGGCTGGTGGTGACTTGGTGCTGAACCAATTCCTTGCTGAGGAGGCTGGCAATGACGAGGTCAAGGCCGCCAAGAATGAAGAGGAGGCTGATGAGGACAAGGAGATGGAAGAGGAGGACGATGATGACAAGAAGAAGAAGGACAAGGTCAAGGAAGCGAAGAAGTACAAGGAAGAAGAGGAGGAAGACGACAAAGAAGACGAAAAAGAAGAATTGGACGACGAGGAGATGGAAGAGGAGGACAAGAAGGACCGCGAGCGAGATGTCAAGGACAAGGATGGCAAGAAGGACAAGGAAGGCAAGAAGGACAAGGAAAAGGACAAGGCTAAGAGCAGCAAGACGACCAGCTCCTCGATGTCGGGCTGGAGCTCCAGCATGAGCAACTCGACTGGATGGCCGTCCTCGGGCTCCATGGCCGCCACCTCCACGTCCATGTCCTCTGGCTACCCCGCAGGCAACAACAAGGCCGTCCCCACTGGCGCCAAGAAGAATGCCGCGCAAATGGTCCAAATCAGCGCTGGTGTCTCCGTCGCCGCCCTCGTCGTCGCCGCCGTCGCCCTCTTCTAAGCATCGTCTCTACATCCCCCTTCCCCAATTCGTCTTTTCCCCTCCTCTTTTTTTTTTTCTTAATTCCTGCATGGAAATTTTTTTTATCCCGCCCACTTTTTTTTTTCTGTTTCCATTCCTTCGCATCATTCCCATATGAGAACAATGAAAAAAAAAAAAATAAAATAAAACGAGCTTATGATTCCATCCATTTCTCCCCGATGGCGTTCGCTCAAATCCTTGCCAAAAAAAAAAAAAAAAAAGAATTCGGACGCGCTAATTGGCGAAATCCGATGTTTCGATAGCGACTAGGCATCTAGAATAACTAATGTCGTCTATTTAGTCAAGAATGCGAATACAAGGCAGAGAGACAAACTCAGAGCCATTTGGGTATGGGGGAAAATTCAGAGCGCTGTACGCAAAAAAAAAAAAAAAGAGCGAAAACGCGCTTTTTGTGCCTAATTCATGCAAAAATGTCGGCGCGGTGGTCTTTTAGGAGCTCAAACACGGTCATGGAGATTGCCGTCGTGGGCATGGCCCAAACAACGCGTGCGACCAGGCCTTTTGTGAACCCGCGCCATTGTCCCTCGTGATGCCACATGTGTTTTGCGATTTGCACGGGCCCTACGCGGAACGCGGCTCCTTGCTCGGACGAGCTGACCTGCCACCGTGTCTTGATGATGTCCAGCGGCGCAGACAGCGCGCTGCTAACAAGGCTGGCCACGCTGGAACAGACCAAATACCGCGTCCACGGCAATTGCGACCCGTATGCGGCCTGATCTTGGGTCAATTGGCGCGCTCGACGCGTCATGCGCTTTTTCATTTGCTCGTACGTCGTGAAATAGATCATCGTATGCGGCAAAAATACGACCAGGCCCATCCAATAGCCTCGGAAAAAGCCAACAATGCCTTCCTGCCTGTAAATCGTGCGCGCAAGCGTCAATGTCGACGACGACGACGGTGACGCTGGATCCTTGATAGCCGATGTGGCTGTCGTTGTCGCAGTTTGCAATTGGTTCTTGAGCACCTCCATGGGCGTGAAGCAAAAGCCCGCAATGGTCTCTGCGGCGGCGCCGGCCGCCATGTGATTTACAAAGTGATCGCTCGCTGCGTACCCGTGGCGCGATAGGTACGCTTTGGTCGACTCGTAGCACGATAGATAGACGGACAGTGCCGGCACCGAGAAGAGTAATGTCACGGGCAAGCCGCGGTACAGTCGACGCACGATGTCCGACGTCTTTGGCGGCGACGACAGCGATGACGACGCAAGGATCGTGTGCGAGAACCACTGTCGGTATGACTGCGACGCAGAACGACCACCGGCGTCGGCTTGCAGCCGAGTCTTGATCGTGTCGACTGCGCCAAAACAAAATAAAATGAGAAAAAAGTCGCCAACCTCCTCCTAGAGAGTCCCTTTTCTTACTAGGATGGGTGCAAACGCGTGCCGTGAGGGCCGCTACGCTTGATGCAAACACAGTGTAGCCGTCAGCCATGGAAAGAGCATTTGCAGAATATAAAAAAATAAAGACTCGCGCCCGAGGCGTCCCAAATTTGGAGAGCCCCTGGACCCATGGCATCGGGGTTACAACTTCATTATCCATTTGCACATAATGTAGGACCTGCCAAGTTTATGCGATTTGATCGCTTGAGTTGATAGATCGAGTTTTCGATCCAATACGGTTGATAAAGAAGCGAGATCGTTCACATGGGTCCAACCGTTCAACCGTCCAAGCGGCATTGCATTTTAATGCCTGCTTATAGATTTTTTTTTTTATGTACGTCTTTGGGTCTTTCTATGATTTGCTTCATTTTCTCGCCCATTTTTGCTTTCATCACCCGTAATACAGTATTATATTAGCACATCATCTAAAGATACAGTAAACGAAATGCGTTTTAGATGAACCTACTGTACTGTACTGTACAGTACTGTATGTAGTGCTTGGGCACTGGGCAGTGTTGTTGGCTTGTTGCATGTGTGCCAAAAATCGCCTTGATCTGCATTGGAGCATTGCGATTTTTCGTTGAATGATTTATTTTTCTATTCGTGATTTTCTTTCCCTTTTTGCTTGCATCTCGAGTGCTCTTTTTGCATGTGCGTGTGTTTATGATACTGTACGTACAATAATATCAGTACAGTATGTACGGTAGCTATGTACTCAGTATGATATACAGAGACTAATAACGCGGGCGTTGTTTTTTAATGCCTTGACCCTTGAGCAGCTGCCTGCATTACTGTAAATTGCACAAAAAAGTGCATGAACATTGCTTTTGGAATACGACAATGCAGCAACGTGTGTTTTCGAATGTTCGCAGCTCGCAGTGCCTCCAGAATTTTTTTTACAGCCCAGCTGCCCGCCAATGAAAGACGCGTCAAGGGATGAACTATCATACAGTAGGTACTGTATCCTACTGTATGATACTGTATCGCGCGCCTAGTGCTCGCGATACCGGTAAGTCTGCATGATTTTTTTTAGCCCGCAAATTCCAAAAACGCAACATTTGACTTATTTTGCTATTTTCTCGCCATCAGCTTAGTTACTCCCCGTCAAAAATGATTGCATCGGATTCAGCACAGAATTTGCAACAAAAAAGCTTAAAACATCAATAATGCGCTACGACCACTTTTTAAATATTCAGGGGTCACGCATGAAAATCCCAAATTTGGGAAATTTGGAACTCCGAGTGATCAATGCATCCCAAACAGGTAACTCCGATAATTTGCCATTGGCTGACAAAATGGCAGGTCGCCCCAGCTTTAAGAGAAGTGCCCAAAGAGTGACGCATGAACGGCGTTCGACTGAGAAAATTGCTTACTTTGGTCAAGATTTTTTTTTGCAAAAAATTAAGGTTTGACACCTCCAAATTAAGGTGGTGGTGGATTGCATGGAAGAATTTTTTGTACTGCATTTTTTATTTTGCAATTTGCACATTTTCGTGCAGCAGCAGCACTGCAGAAATGACCGATGCAAAAAGTTCAAACCCAAGCTAGCGCGCTGCAAGTCATCCCATTAGATGCTCTGGGCCCCCTGTTTGTTAGTACTGTAAAACTGAAATAAAAATCGCAGATCGATCAGACCGTTGCCGAGCAAATCGCCATGAAAGATTTTGCTTAAAAAGTGGATTTTCTCCGTGATGAGTTTTGGCCGTCCATCAGTGAAATTGATCTCATCCGAAAGGGATTCAGCAGCTGCACTCGACACGTCCAAAGCATCATTGGTTGTTTTCCCAGTTGTCGAGAGCTTGAAAATTGATCCAATGTTTGATCGACTTTTGCAAGCGTGCAAAGTTCGTCGATCGAGCGCGCAAACAATCAGGAAATGACACCACCCGTTGCAGTCGGTGCCATTTTCACTGCGAACCACAAAATATTTTGAGAACCCGTTCTGATCAATTTGTGGAAATAATATCAAGATTTTGGATTCATTTGCACAACGACTCAAGCGACTCGTGGTTTAAACGTCTTGTCAAAAGGAGACGCGTCGATTTAACCTAATGTTGTGAAGTTTTTGGGTGACCCAATCATGAATTGAGTGGTGTTTTTTAATTCTGTATTTGTAAAAATGTCGAGATTTCGCGTTTATTTGCTCAACGATCCAATCAACCCCTGGTTTTCAACGCCATGTTGAAACAAGACGCAGCGAAATGATCAGAGGGTAAATTTTGAGAGGCAATCAACCATGAGTTGTGTTGGTCATCAATGAATTTGTGACGTTTCTTGAAATCAGTGCATTCCTCGAAAACATCCCGATCAACCTCTTTTTTTAATTTTATCTTCAAAGGAAGACGTGAAATGTAGTTCAGTGGCAGAGTTTGGCGACGATCGAATCATGATTTTGCCGCGAAAAGATATTTACAAAAACGCCGCGCTACAGCCAAATTTTCAGCAATGTTGTGCTCCCCGACAAACCACACGATTGACTTTTGAGTTTTTATTTTTTTCTGAGAAGAAGAGAGGGGCAACATCTACTACATGTAAAATTTTCG